>JAWRVZ010000024.1:2295000-2645000 GCA_037043235.1 Rhodeus uyekii | reverse complement strand
TCTTTCCCAGCTGTGACGGATGTGCTGCTGAATAGCTGGTGGATCTGGTTAAACACGATGAATGAAAGATTTACAGCCACTGGTCAGCAAGGTTTACAGAGGTCCCTGCAATGCTCCACTGGTTTGTTTTGTGTTCTGCTCTGTGCAACGTTAAAGCCCAGGCAAAGTGCTGAGGTGGTAATTGGCCCCGAAAACCCAGACCAAAGGGTGACTTTGAAGCGAAAAAAAGGCAATTTATTAGAATGACATTTTGGACTTCTTACTGATTGCGGGGTGAACTGACATTCATCTGCTGGCAATATGTTAGTCAAAATGAGGTAAAATTTGTGTTGCTCCAAAGGTTGATGTGCTGACTTTGGCAAAGTGGGGACACCAAAACCCATTTGCCAATAAAGTTAGGAAAAGATGGTGTTTCCAAACTTTTATGTCCTGGGGTATTATTTTTTATTATACCTAACAATTTTAAATGCTTTCAATATCCATAAAAATATGAAAATGCACCATACAAATATGAATTATTAAGATTATTAATGCATAAAATATGCATTAATTTAAATATATTTAAAATATGATAATTTAAACAATGAGTACAATTCACAAACCATTTTAATAAAAAAAAAAATTACGCCAAAAATAATGTCGTTCTTCCACCATCACAACAGTCTTCATTTTAAATGTGGTGGAAGAGTAAACTATTTTCAACAAAAAAGGAAAATAACTATATATAGAATACAGAAATGACATAATTCCTCTGTGATGCATGCATAAACCCTGTTGGATCTCAAAGCCTCAGATTCATTAAATAAATTAGTGAGAGTGTGAAAAATTTATCTCAAGAGTTTATTCTATAAAAGTTCACCCACCTGCCATGGACCTATGCAGTCTATTATGTATCTGCAATGTATTTCTTGAATAGGAGGCAGAAAGAAAACAATAAAATAAATTCACTTAGTGAGTGAGAAAGTAAAAATAAAAATCTGATTATCTATTACGCTAAAACTGCAAGCAACAGTGTGTATTTTACACTAGAAATAAAAAGAGCAGGAAAAAAGGGAAAGAAAACAAAGACATTTTGCTTGGACTTTTAGATGCAGTAGACACTCCCAGTGTTCCAGTTACTCCCTGACAATTATTCTGAATTAATGCAGGTTCTTCCCCAAGTTCAACAAGCAAAGCCCTCCTAGTGTACGCTGTGTTATCTAGCAACAAAACTAATTAGCAATCAAAATCTCAAGCTGCTCCAAGAGGTTATCTCCCTAAACAAAAACCGCATATGAAAGAGAACGACGAGTTGTGTGGATGCGAATTGGCTTCTGCTCGATATGTTACAAGCTCTCGCGACCCAGACCCACAATCTTTTGAGGGATACCCTCAAGTTCACAGCAACAAATGCACTCAATCACTAAGGGAAAAGCGTTTTCTCTCAGTAGACCAATTACTGGTTTCTAAAAGCCTGGGGCGTCCAGCAAACTTTGACACTTGGAAATAAAGACCAATCTGAGAGAGAAACATAACGGCTATTAAAATCTTTATAATTCTACAAATCGCAAGTGATTTGTTTTGCCCCATGGCTTGTTCAGATAGATGCTTACCACTATTGCAGGGGTCATGAGTGTACCGCAATGGAGGAGAGCAAGCTTATTTTTACCACTCAGCCTGAAAGGAAAGGCTGGTCTTTTTTCATGTGCCGGGTGCCTGGAACAGTCAAAGATCTCCTGTGTGTCATAATTGCCTGAAGTGAGGGAGCAAAGGCCCACGAATCCTGATAGAGGAGGGTGTCTTTCATCAGGGCATCGGAGTCAGAGCTTCTTTTAAAGGATCATTGTCCTTTGAGGATTTTGCACCATGTTTTGTATATAATAAAGCACTTTGAGAGAAATGCATGAGCGAGTAAACTCCTCTGGTGCACATGCCCTTTCATTCTCTTATACAAATTGATTTCCAAAATCTATCTTGTTGCTGCTGCTGCTGCTGTTGTTGTTGTTGTTGTTGCTTTCATTATTCTTGCAAAGAGTTAATACTTCCCTTGAATTAATTACATTTTGCAAGTTAAACATTGCACTTTTCCAGATTCTATGTGAATTAATTAACCATTCACATAGTGGCGTTAGATTACTTATCTCAACAAAGTGAAAGCCCAAAGAGCCAGAGAGGGTCATGTAATTATGTATAAAATCACTCCAATAAAACATTAGCGTGTTAACTTTTGGAGTGCTCACACTCAGCTTTCAACTCCACATAATATAATTAGGAATCTACTTTATACAAGCCCGAAATGAGATGCAGACATTAACAGTGTACGGGCTTATCCTGTGATGGTTTTAGGTTAAGAATGGCACTCTAACTCTGGCTGCCTTGCCGCTGGAGAGCTGATAGGCCTTCTGATAGGCCCTCTGCAAGCAGATGAGGGCCCTGAATGAGGAGCCTCTCATACTACTCTCTCTAATCACCATCATATCCCCTGTGCCCAGCTGATGGACCACATGGGTCGCAGGAAGGGTGTCCAACCAATAAATCAGAAGGCTGGGGTGACAGCGCACAAAATAGGTGAATTGTTCTTGGCATCCCAGGCCGACGACCATCCATGTCTTTGGAACACACGCTCCGCCCCCCGTTCTATATTTTTTTGCAGGGGGGGGATCATACAGATGCCACCAAACCAGCTTCTCTAACCCCCTTTCCCATCTGCTCCCACCCCTATGACTTCGTTCAGCCAAGAACCAGCTATGAACTGCTTCCAGAGTCAGTTACTGTTGTAATTGAAAGTGCTTTGTCATGGCTTTCAGGCCAACACTGATGGATGTGAAGTTGAATGAGCTTTAGGTTTTGTACAGGGGGAAGTCGAGGGGAGATTTATCATCTCTGACTTGTGAGGCCACCAGGAGCCATTGAAAGCGCAACCTCCCTCTACCTTCCAGTGATCTGTTAATTATAACTTAGTTAACCTGGCCCGGTTAAATCATTGTGCTATATCTTGTCTGGAGAAGTTAAAAGGAAATATCAGGGTTTTTTTTTATTCATTCTGATTGTTTCCCTACGCACTGAATAGAGGAATTTTAGTCAGCTTTTTCTTTCTTTTGAGACAAGGATTAATGTTAGAACAAATTTTAGTAAATGTTACTATTATTATGATATTAAAATAAACTCTATTAGGGTATAGTCATTGTGCATAGGGTCATTGTGCATAGGGTATACAGTCAGTGTATAATGCCAGACAGTCATTAGCACAAAATATTCCACAACAGAGTTATCAGGACCCCGATGCTAAGTAATAACAGGTCTACTTGCAAAATAATTAAAAACACGTGGGATAAAGAAATTGTGACATAAAAAAAATGTATAATTGTATTGGATGGCCAATAAGAATCCAGTATTCCAGAGAGCCGTGTAATCCAATAAATCATTTTTTATATTGTTTTAAATAAAGTTATTTATTAATATAAATAATATCAAACCCTGAAACATTCCATAGACTTTAGTGAATTAAATTGTGCATCGAAAATATAAAACGAAAGTCAATGCTTCCCATACAGCCTGTGCAGCTTTGTGGGTGTCTCATTTCAAAAGCACATTCATTAGTTAAGCAGTTAAAAAGTACAACTTTCATGACCCACAATGCAAGGCGCAGGAAGTCAGTGCGTTCTTATTGTCTCCTGATTAGAGCACGCCCCCAGCTGCCTCAGCTCTGGCGAAGGGCCAAAGCGGGGCCAGCTTTACTCTGATCTGGGCTTCTTTGTGAGGCGAGGAGTGTAGAAGTTTTGCTGGGGCTGCTGTCCTAGAGCCATGTTGGAATGTTAGAACAGCAGAGGAGGTGCAGAGGAGGGATGTGACCCTGCCGTGTGATGTGTGTGCAGGGGTCATGCCGTGAGGTTAGCCAGATTATAAATAAAGCCGAGCTTGATCTCTTTGCCATGGCGATGAGGAGACGTGGAAAGGTGAATGCCAGTGCTGGAAGCAGAGTTGTAAAAGCCCACCCGTACTTGCTCCAAACCCTTGGCTCAAGGCACCGAGGCAACATATGCGAGATGGATGTTATGCTATATGGTGCTGTGTAGAAAACCCCAGTAGAGGGGCTGTATTGAAAACATGTCCTAACCCTAAGTGCTCAAAAAGAGCCAAAACCAGTTCAAGAATGATATAAAATGTTAAAGGTGCTATCTGCATTAAAGATTTCGATTTTTCAATAGTTGTGTCTTAGAGAGTGTAATCCAAAAGAAAAGGGGCCTTGTTTTAGTTTAGTTCTCGAAGCTCATGGGAGTAGTTTTTACATTCCATGAGAAGCTCGGTTGGAATGCTAAGTCACAGAAGAGGTTGTCCAAAGCTCATTTGTTTGGCTAAAGGCAAATAAGTTGTGGGAGGTGAATGATTTGGGGTCATTGCATGTATGTAGCACTTTTATCTGGTGCGGTTCATGGACAGAACCAGATAAAGCGCAGTATAACTTTCTCCAAGATCAAACTGATCCAGTGAGACGGAAAAAGAAAGCAGCAGAGGTGAACTAAATGAAGACTACCTTAACTAGACTCCTTGCTCTGACCCTTGTCATCCTTCTGGTTTTAAAACATTTTATTTTAAGCAATGCTTTAAGGGCAAGGATCCGACAATCCTATTTTAATGGAGTAGTTTTTGACAACCTACTAATTATATGCTCGATATGGTGTTGTCTAACTCTGTGTTACATGTCATTTAGTCTGCTCTTAAGAATGAAGAAATCCCCCAAGTAGAAATGGATGGACTGTTACCTTTGGGAAAATTAGCATGGTAAATGAATATTAACTTGCAGATGGTTGGATATAGGGCACAGCAGTAGCTCCTAACTAACAATTGATTAACTTGTAAATTCCCATTGCCCAGCTGTTGTTCAGGCTGTTTACCATAAAGAACAGAAAAAGGGGGGCAGAGAGAGGATCCAGATGCTACGGGTACAGAGGCAAAGGCAATCTGTCATTGTTGAGAACTAACACTGATGGATGCTGCTTTGAATGGGTATTGGTTTTAGTTAAACATGACAGAGTGAAGGATGATATGTCATTGGTCACACAGGTCTGACAACAACTCGGCGCCGGGATTATTTTCCACCTTAGACTTTCTGACAATGTATCAGCAGCAAGTTAAGTCAAACAATTTTCTTTTGGATGTGTGTGCACGCGTGTGAATGAGTTTAGGTAAGGGGAGACGAATCAATAAACAATTATTTATCAGATTATATATTAAATAAATAACAATCTTTCTATTACTTTAAGTTTCCATTTTAACCACTTAACGAATCGAGTCAAGCAGATATTTTTTCAAAATAGTCATACAAAAATACTATATTAATTTAAGATATTTTTAAAAGAAACTCATACTTTTATTCAGCAAGGATGCATTAAATTGATCAAAAGTGACAGTGTAAACAAAATGCATTCCTGTTCTAAATAACTGCTGTTCTTTTGAACTTTATATTCATCAAACTATCCTGGGGGGAAAAGTATTACTCAAAAATACCAACACAAGAATGAATAATATATTTTAAAATATATAGGCCTGGTTTAACAGACAGGGATTAGACTAAGCCTGGATTAGGCCTTAGAAAGAAAGAAAAAACATTACTGGTGTGTGTATCTTGAGACAAAACAATGTCACTGACATATTTTAAGACTGCAAGTTGTTTTCAGTTAAAACAGATCAAACATACATTTTAGTCTGGGACTAGACCTAGAAGAAATACAGTTATCCTGTATATAAATAAATGCATCAATGAGAATTAGAGAATTCTTTAAAAAACATAAAACAACTTACCAAATTTTTGGTATCGTATAGGACACACTGTTGTTCAAAAGTTATTAAATAAACATTTTAAATAAAGGTATCCAGTCTCAATTCTTACCCAAAACTACATACTTAAGGTACATAATGTATGCTGCACAAAATCTATCCTAAATGCAATACATGGCAGCATAGAGGTACCTAAAACTAAAACACTGAGCTGACGCTGTGCGTAATAGCACTCGCATGGGAAATACAGAATTCAGATGAAACTCTTAGTTCAGTGCAGCTCAGCTTCCAAACAGGCCAGAACGAGTCGTGAAACATTGGATGGTCTGCTGCATCCTGACTCTCTGACCCTCTGTTCCTCAGGGTGAGGCCAGGTACACACGGACCTTCCATCCAGCTGCACAGAATCAGACGTACATCATGTGAGAGACACCGCCAGGGACCCTGCAGGACAACAAGCCAATCCATGACCCGACAGGCTGGCCTCCTAAGCCGGCCCCAGGTGACGTCTGGTCAGTCAAACACAAGGGCAGAGTCTGGGGAGTGTCTCCATGGGTTCGTATAAACAACACTTCTGCAGAACTCATCTCCCACTGGCTGCCAAACCTCGTTAATGTTTCATCTCCACACCTTTAGAGTCATAATGCATATTTTGAAATGTGGAAAGGAAATGTGTATTTTTTTTCAAAGGGATAATTTTACTGTAAGACATAATTGTGTGTATACAGGAGTAGTAATTAAAATGAATTAATTTAAATTCATTTTATTGTAATAAATGAATGGGGCCAAGCCAACCAGTATATTTATTACCCCCCCTAAATGAATGAATTAATGAATGAATGTGCATAAATATAAAAGCTACATGGCAGAATTTGATTCTATTTGTATGCAACTGTAGGTGTCCGTTGTTTAAATGAGCACTGTCAGGTCACATTCGAGGTTATTGGAAAAAGGTCGAGTAAATGTTAATTCATGTTAATATGGCAATTACATCAACACAACTAAAATGCACAGTAGATCATTATACAGTTATTGCTTGTAAAACCGCAGATTTTAAACCACGGTACAACGACTGAGTGAAAAACTATTTTCCTTTTCTACGGTGAACTGGGAATTGTACATTGTCTTGTTATAAAACAGTATGATGCAAATACATATGCTTTCTACCTAAACAGTGGGGAATTAAAGAAAACTAAATAGCCCGATCTGTAGGCGGATGTGCAATGTAGCCCTTTAAGAGCGAAGAATACTCTTGAGGCTTGAGGCTGCACTGCTCTCGGACATAACCACCGACGGTAGCAGGTGAAAGTGTACAGGAAGAAGGACTCACTGCTTTGGTCAAAATGTAGATGGGTGGGGGGAAAAAAGCAGTTGAGAAGCTTTTCAGCCGGTGAGCTTCAGATAGGAAGACCCTGGAGGAAACAGGAGAAAGCCATTAATAACCACAGTATCACGGTGATCTATTTGCATGGATGAGCTACAAACGGATAATGAACTAGTCTTACTGTTTCTCCTTTTCTCTGTATAGCTGTCTCTTTGCCTCCTTCCAAGCTTGTAGCACACCACTGGGAGAGCTCTCGTCTGTACAAAACAGCATGACAAATCAATGCCTTATTCCGAAATCAAGGGAAAAGGTTATTCTCTGTCTCCACGGGATTCGGCGCTCTCCTGTATCTTTTGCCCTCCCCTTCTCTATTTAAAACCAAACAAACCTCAGTCTTACGCACACTGCCTAATTAAGAGTAGGGCAGTGGGGCGTTTTTTTGTCTTTTTGGTTATGCTTGCAGTGCTGGTGCTGGGAGTGTGAAAACAGATCTGATGGACCGCATGCCCCTGACTCTACTCCGCCCAGGCTCCAGCAGGTACAGCAGAATGATTGACAGCTCTCAGGTCAGCCACCCATCTTCCAGACTGTTGTAGGGTGGGCGTTAAAGAGATTTGGAATGCCTGGGACCCTGATTGCTTTATAGCTGGGCTGTGAGAGCCATTGTATGGGTTGGTATTATTAGGGTTCGCCATCTCTCCCGTCTGGGAGGCGTTGCGTTTGCGGCTCTCGACATAAAGAGGCAACACCACACCATTTATATTTCTTCTTTCTCTTTGGCTTAAAGAAAGAGAGAGGGAGAGAGGGTGAGAAAGAGGAAAAAAGAAGAAGGGAAACAGAATCGTTAGTGTCTCTCGGGAAAGCAACCAAATGCGGTGGAACTCACACCAAACGCTCTTTGTCTTTGACAATACCGAATTTTCAATCAATACACTGCAGCAGCTTGTGTGAAATACACAGATTCAAAAATCATGAACCTATATAATTTCTTATAACATACTGAACAGGTAAAGAGTTAAAAAATTAGAAAACAAAAGATTAAATAATATTTAGTACCTTGCCATTTTATAGTATCGATGTGAAGAGATTTTGAGCACATAGTAACTTAGGTTCCTTGTCACATTTAATAATAACTATTTATTTTGGAATTTTAAGATAAATTCTTTATTTATTTCATTATCATTCATTATTTATTATTTCATGAAATAATGACTAATATTCATGTAATCATCAACTAAATCAATTATGGATGTTGCATTTAAATAGTAAAAATTAAGAAAAGCAAAAAGCATTTCACGTGATAAACATTTACATTACTTTATAACACACCATATGTTAACACGTTCCTTCCTTTGGCAGATCTGTCTTTAATCATGCCATTCCCACAGGTAAAGCAAGTATGCATTGGTCCTAAGAACAACACGCAAGAATACATGTTATTTTCCCCCCTCATCTCTTCGCTCCCCTCTTAATTCCCCAGGCGGGGATGACAGACTGACAGGTTGCCATAGGTCAGTGGAGCAGTGGCCCTTCTCTCGCTGGGACTGGGCCGATAGTGTATACAGGTCCCCGCCACTCCTGGCTTCCTTGTGTTTTTTTGTCTGGAACCCTGCCGATGACTCGCCGGTGTACCAGCCTCCTTGGAGACATGACAATGCGTCGCCGACTCACACCTTTCTGGTCAACGCTTTTCTGCGTCCCAGTGGGGTAAGCCGGGCCCAACACTGCTCACTCAGTCTATCCACCCCCCTTTCCCGCTAGCACATAGGACATCCCAGCTTCAGTTCCGGTGCCCTGGCACGAGCGGCCCTGGGAGATTTGCTGGGATACGGCGCCTGAGATGTCGGTTCAGACCTGCGAGTCTGGGCAGGGCCTGAGAGGGGCAGCGGCGCGCTGGGACGGCCCAGACTGTGGCTGCAGATCATGCTCCATTATGTTTGGACTCAGGGGGTGTGAAAGCACTGCGGTCCCTAACGTCTCTCCTCCTAAAAGATCATCAGTTGGCTGTGGCTGGTGGCGAGTGCAGCCCCTAATTCACTTCATTATCCCCATGTCTTTGTTTGGGCTTTTGGGATGTGCTTTTGTGGTACATCACTACACCATATACACCGTAATGTCTGAAGCTCTCTCTGATGGAAAACGTGTGAGGAATAGGTGGTAGTGCGTCCGGTGCTGACACCGGTATTGATTTGAACAAGTCGTGACTCCTCCGCCATGTGTCTGTATGTCTTCTCATCTGAGAAATAAGTGTTAGTCTCTTCCTCACTGTACTCTATTGTGTCCTCAGCAGTTGCCATATTGATTTTGTTTTTTCTTTGAGTCCTCCCATTGTCTGTGCCCTTTACCGCTGGGATTAATCTAATTGTTTATCTCTGAATCTTTTTCCTGCCTTCACTCCCGTCTGCCTCATTATGTGCCAAGATTTGACAAGTTGAGTCTCCACACTCTCCAATCGCATTTTACAACATGTCGATCTTCAGAACACTACAGATGGCCTGCCTCTCAGCAGACCCTCCCACATGGAATGTAACAAACATGACAACGCTGCACATTCTAACATGGTAACACGCATACACATTCACACACATACACAAACACACATCCACACTGGCATATACTGTTGGATGCACTCGAGCACACACACGCAAGCGTTCGCACAAGCAACACGTTGCGAGATGCAGACACGCACAGACGCACTGACCAACCCTTCTCGTTAATATGGGATACGTTTTTTTTGCCTTTCCTCACATCCCTGTGAATTTCTAAGAGAAATTCCAGTGGGTGCAGTCGAGGAGATGACAATATGTGCAACATCTCCAAACGCTTGTCAATCCACGTGGTACACTCGACAGCATTGTAAGCACACAATGCTGAAGAAATATATAAATAATGCCAGCCAAAAAGACACAACTGTCAAAGGAGCTTCGTCTCTCCAGACTGAGGGGACGTACAGGCAGCAATCTTTTTCCACTCGCTTTGTGTTTCATCTTTTTTTTCTCTCCCGTTGTTTTTTTCAACAGCATCCCAAACGCTCTTGGGCCCATGGAAGCCCTGTGGTCAGGTTTTATCAGTGAGTTAACTCCACAGAAGTGGGCCAGATCAATACAAGCATTCTCTGAGAGACGGGGTGCAGTCGGAGCCTTGTGGATGTAGATATATGTGTGTGTGTATGTGTGTAAGAGTGCCTTCAGGAGCAGATCGATGGGCTGACAGGGGCTCTGCTTTGTTCTCACACAGTGCTCAGATGTTCGACGTGCTTTACATGATTGCTTAAAGGTTTCTGTTTGCCGTCTTGTTTGTTTGCTACATACTTTTTTCTGTCTGCTTATTCTTCATTATGCACTTTCCAAGCACAGCAGAGTTTACAACTAGTTATTGTTTTTATTGTCAGGTTTCCACTTATAATAATAATGACTTCAGATATTCAGCTCTACAGAACAATGGGGAATGCTTGTATTCTCGGATATAGTGTAGATAATCAGTGGAAATCTGAGTACATGTCTGCATGTCAAACAGTATTGGTTGGGGTGATAATACTCTTCATTAAAACAAATTTTAAAATGTTACAAGCCAATCAACATTAGCAACTGTTGCCATTTTCTCAGACAAGCTTTTGTTCTTTCTGTTTTTTATTTTTCCAATGAATCTTTAAACCATTAATCTTTTGGGTATATGTACAGCGAATATGTTGAAGAAATGTTAGGAACAGTTCTGGTCACTTGCATTAAATCAAGCCTTTTCATTTTTCACTGTCAGAAGTGTTTGGATCTATTAGCAGTCTCTACAGCTCTATTAGCAGCCTTTTTAAAATCATGTTACTGCTTAATTTAACAAGCTCAGTAGATAAAAGTGCTCAATTCATGTCGCAATTAATTCCCATAAGAATAATATCCATTCAGGTTTCACCACTTTAGGAGCACATTTTACTGAAAAGCATGCTATTCACAGAAATCTCTGATAATATGGGACGTTCTGTAAACCTCATATAAGTTCCAACAGTAACCAAGAGGGGTGAAGCTGAATTTTCTGCTATTGTAATAGAATTTAAAATAAAATTTTACTATTTTCAATATGTAGTATGTAGTAGTTATAAACCATAAAAGAAAATGAAATGACTCCTTAATACAATGTTTTGTCATTTTTGCATGATGTATAATATTTCCTCAAACTACTTGCAAAATAATAAGCAAAATCAACAGTCCTCTGGTACACAAAGGTCTGATTCACAAAATTCGCCCACTCCATAATACACAACTGTCCCAATAAGTGCTGGCAAGAGTGGATGAAGCTTGAGAATAAGTGTCCAATGTGCACAATTCTTCATCTGAAGAACTATTTTCATCCCCTGACAGGGTTGGCCTTTGACATCCTTTGTCATCTTTCGAGTCTAAAGAAAATTTTTTTTTTGCACCAAATTTACCCACTTCCACCGTGGCCTGCACGGTCACCTAAAGCAAGTTAAGCACTTGCCTCTCTAAATAAGCAGCCTGAAATTACTTCTAATAAGAACTTGTGTGCGTAGGCTGGCCCTCCACTGAAAGGTGTTGACCGCCGAGGACAAGTAGGTGTCAATAGATCTAGTCTCCGAGCCTGTGGAACTTTGAGAAGCATGAGCTCTTCTTCAGGCCTTAATAAGACAGCACAGATGCGCCCTTGTCTGAGCATGGCCTCTGTGTCTTATTGTACTTTGGCCTTCTATCCACCGAGCCCCCTAACAGGGCAGAGCCGAGACTGCGTCGGCTGTGTAAGAGGGTCTCATTAAGAGAGGCAAACGAAAACCGGGGTCAAGGTACATAAAGGTGCCCTGAGCTAAGGAGCATGCCACTAAGATGAGCTAGGAGCTTCTCCACAGTTCAGGGTCGCCCCTCCAGACCTCTGGCCCTCCCTGCCATGACCTCCTATCTTCAGCATTATTTGATGAAGCAGAGCTTGATAATTATTTTGCATGGATGGAGAAGAGGGCAAGGGTGTGAAAGGAGAATGTCATTCGGAGGGAAAGGATAGCAGGGGATGACAGAGAAGAGAAAGAAAACCAGAAGAGGAGAGGAGAGAGAAGAGAGAAAAAAAGATCAAAAGCAGGCCTTTCGCTTTTCATGCCTCAGAAGGCTCCAAAGAGGATAAGGAACAATCAGGCCTTGGGTCTCCTGTCCTCTCTAGCAATTAGACTCAGCTGATGAAGTGAATAGGATGAATGGCAGGGTTCAAGGCCTTTCTAGGATTCACACAACAGGGTGTGTTTTTCCCCTTCTCCTCCTTTATCTCTTTCTCCCCTCCGAGTGGCACAAATGCAGCTGAAATATTTCCAAATGAAGACAATGTGGTCCAAGGTGCCAAATCTTAATCACGGTGGCTGATGAGACTGAAGAGCAGAAAGAAAAGAAGGGAGGGAGGGAGAGAGGGTGTGAGAGCTGCTCAGGAGAACAAACCCATACATTCAATGCAGTGCATCTTTGCACCTTATCAAACCACCCCCCAAAAAAGAAGGATTTACGTCTCAAAATCCCCTTTGTGTGTTTGTCGTTGTTCGGCTATACCAAAGAAAACAAATAAGAGCGGGGAAAAATGTATCTCTCACATCATGACAATCACCACTGTGCTGTAGACTGAATGCACCTCGCAGATGGCGCTTTGTCTGAAACTGATAGTACCCTGGAAATCTGGACGTGAATGTACGGCAAATACACATTCGGATAGATAATATTGCATTTACCGCTCAATCCTGGAAATAAAACACCACATTGTAAATCCACATATGCTCCGTAACGCCCAGGGATGACGGAATTCGGCGAAATCCGCAATCACAATAGAGACAACAATCAGGCTCCTTTTAACCTTTACTCCTTTTTTCTAGATCATTCCTCCTATTCTATTTCATTTAACCCAAACTTAATTTACCATGAGCGCGCAGCTTTTTTCCCACCAACCCCTCTGGTGTGTTTTCTCAGCCATTCCTAATACAGTATATGGCAGTAAGTGGCTCTGGAGGCCCGGTCCATGCCGCCACACTGCACTAAAACCTTAAGATGCTTAGTGATATTCTTTAATCTGGCCCACTGATAATGTGTTTAAAGGAGCAATTCAGCTTTCCAAACTTTGAGGGTTCAAAGTCTCTGAGGCATGGGGTCAGAATGCCAATGAGCTAAATAAAGAGTAGCCAGAATGGGCTTTGGGAAGGATTTGAAATTTGGGCTTCTCAATCTCTTTGATCTAAATAGAGTTTCAGGCCACAATGACGCAGAATATCAAATACTAAGAACTGTGACTCGGCCTGCATTTGCTGTGTTTGGTATGCTGAATCCACAGAATGCTCAATAGTGTTTACACAATGGGCTTATTTCAGCGGTACATTTGGGTAGGGGGCATTTTCTGTGCCAATGCCAAGAGAAGAGAAGAGAAGACAAGACAATATGCTTGCATAATGCACTGGCTCTTAATTGTGCATCTTAAAAGAGCTCATGTACTCTATTATTTATTAGTAACTTACATTAAGAAGAGGTATTATATCTTTAATGGTGTACTATACAGGATATTATAAATTACAGCGAAGTGCTCCTCATAATATTGGTAAACAGTCTATTGATATTAATAATAATATTTTTCAGTTCTGTATTAATTTTGTCATTTATATTTTAATTGAAATATCAAAATATCACAATTAGAGAACATTTCATTTTTAATTTTCATAAAATCTTTAATTGTCATTGTGCAACTAAGTGAACAAAAAGGATATTTATTAACTCGTAATTGACAAATATTCTAAGATCAATGAAAAAGCTGATTACAGGAAACAATACAGTTTATTTTTATATAAGAAAACATCAGACAAATGTAATTTTCATTACATTAAATGTTCAAAGGTCACCTTTTCAAATCATTCCACAAATATTTCCATTTTCCACAAAGGGCAATTAAGTACATGTATAAGCTTGTAAATGCATGTGATTTTTTTTTTAAAGCACTTCAAGCTCATAGTAATTTGGATTTATGTTATTTTGTTACACAACCTCTCTCTCTCTTTTCAAGTGTGTATGTGAATATAATGGACAAATAAATCAGGCAGAGTACAATTATGGTAATTCATTATAATAATTAATTAATGTAGGGTACAGAAATGTGTACTCCAGATCAGATTGTGTAATATTACACGCTCATATATCCTAAAACGATCCCATTGTTTTAAACGGCAGAGTCATTGAATCCATAATTGTGGTTGTAGTTTGTGTGAAGATCATTCCAAATGAAACCAATGAAATGTGAATGGGAAGTGAGGATGCTCTAGATAATGGCTGTCTATTTTTAATTGTTCACATATTTTTTCTTTTCCTCAGTGACATGGCCATTACGTGGCAGTCAACACTTATCGGTGAAATCGTCCAGGATTAATGGTCTAACTTGGGCTGGTGAAAAAATGTTGAAGTTGTCCCGATTATCAGCTCAGGAAAAAGAATAATGGTTATTTGTCATTGTGTTAGGCTGAAAGAAAGAGTAATCTAACAAAACACAAAGTTAAGTACACTATTAACCCTTCATCGAGAACACATTTAGTAGGGGAAGAGGATGGCCAGATTGCTTTGTGTATGGCTCTGTTGCTTTTCTTTAGTTGCCAGTAGTGAGGCTTGAAGAAAGGACAAAGGGTCATCTCAATCTACAGAAAATTACCAAGGTTAGTGGCCATTCAGAATTAGGATTCACATAATGCCATCGGCAGACAATCCCATCTTGTTTGCTCAAAGCATTTGAAAAGTCTGTTAGAAGCAAGGACATTAAAAAAATATATTAATAATAAGATGTCCAAATGTATCTATTCATCGATCATTCATTGTCTCCATTTCAGATCCATTGTACATTGTGTTTTAAGGGGTCTTACTATACTGTACTGTAACTGCTGTCAAGATCCTTCTATACAGTAAGTGAGACAGATTGTGAATATGTACATATAATATAAAAAATGAAATTTATGAATGCATATTTAAAACGTATAACAACTCCACACTATTAAAAGGTAATGTCGTAAAGGGAGAGAGTCTGAATTGGATTCAAATGCATTAACTGACATGAAATGTTTCAAATCAGCTGGCCTGTAAGATTTCTCAGTATAATATATAAACGTACTTTACCGCCCGAAACCATGGTCACCTCAGCGTGACACAAAGGACAGACAGGTTGTGACTTCCTGAGAGGGGGGCTATCTGTATGGCGGTGTTTCCTCTTCATCCCAGCCGCAGAGAGCAGCCGTGTCCCTGCCTCATTAATCTTTAACAATAATTTTTCTTGTCTCCCTCCTTGGAAGTATCTATTAGCTGCTCACTGCTATCTGTTTGTGGGCTATTTTCTTCCTTTTTACCCATGAATGTTTGATATATTGGAGAGAGAATGATTGTTCACTGCAATGAGGCCAGCCCATGGCCCCAGTAAGACAAATTGCTCTATAACGCCTAAATGGCAGTCAATGATAACTCATTGTAAGGAGTGTAAGTGACTTCCAATGGAGTGGCTGGAGAAACTGAGAGTAATGTTGGTGCATGGGTGAAAAATAGATGTTTGGTTCTCTATAATTACTCCATTAGGGGGCTCTCTGTTAATCCACCACACCACAGCAAGTGTTTTCGCAGCAGTTCCCAATAAATACAACTGGATGGAGACAAGAGGAGCCGTTTGTTTTCTTGACTCCCATTTTTGGTTTCTTTTTCTCTTTAAACTAGAACGCTGTAAAATGAAATATTTGCTTAGATCTTTGGGACTGTTTAAGTGTCTGGCTGATCTCCTTTTAAAATACTGTAGCAATAAGCAAATGCAAAGAAAGACATTTCGGGGTAATAAAATGAATGCCAAAAGCAGTTCTGCCTCATCATATATAGAAGAACTGCACATGTCTAGAAAGATTTGACCCTCTCTTTTCCTCCCCAATGTGAGAGCTGTTCAACTAGAAAGGAAAGCGCTAGCAGGACAAAAGAGGACAATCTGTCCTTTCGGGAACCTAAGTAACTCACCCTTCCCATCCCCAGACACACATAATGATAACAATTTTTAGACCATTTGGTGTCTGCTCCCACTGCCTGTAGCACTCTGGACAAAGACTAAGCAAAAACTGCAGCAATATGGTCTTTAGGGTTTGATTTGACCAAACAATCTGCTTTCTTAAGTAGACTTTTAAAAACACAGCTACAAGCAATGCCCACAGCTTTGCCACTAAGTCGAGAGTCGACCTCATGCCCTACTCAGACTGTACATCCCATCTGCTTGTATGCCCATCTCGGATTCACTCTGATGGGTTTAAACCTGTGTCCCTCTCGCTCTCATTTCTCCAAACCTGCGCTCATCTTCAAACTGCCTGCAATATAAAGTAATAACAGAGTCACTGTGGTTCTCAACTGGTGGGTTGTGAGTGTCCCAAAAATGGGTCATAGGTCTAAAAGGGTCACAGAGAACAGAAAACAAAACAGAAATTAAAGCAAATAATACGTTACAAATATAATCTTGCATACTTAATAAGCTGATCAACTTTTAAAAGGATGCTTTCCATGTCTTTTGTTGTTGACGTCAAATCGAATTCTACAGTATTTTACTGAAAATGAATCTTTCACTTGGAAGAAACTAGACCATGAATAACTGTGCAAGGTGAAAGGAAATATGAACCAGGCTACAGCAAATACAATGGAGTTTGTGTGTATTAATGCATGAAACTATTATAAAGAAAAGCACTTAGAGAATCACTGATCCAAGCTACAAATGATTTCGAAAATTATAGAGGCCAGTTTTGTTCAAGACAACAACAAAAAAAGACAAATGCCAAATTATATTTGTGATGCTTACCAGCAGTCTGAAGCTCACAATGTGAGCAAATATATATATTATATATTTTTTTAAATTATTGAAAAAATTTAACATATAAATCACATGCAATCAATATTGTGTATTATGCACTCCAAGATGTGAGATCACAGCTTACATTTTATCTTCAAATGTTTACCGTGTTCCTACCTGCATTTCATGGCGTGACAGATGCAGTTCTCTAGCCGTGGCTGCGTGTTTATCAGCGGCAGTGACGTGCCTCGTTCTCCTGTCACCTTGGCTCTTTCCCGCGCCCGCGCTCTACCACATCATTTTCGCGGGCTATAGCGCCGCTCAGTGGATACATCTAAACCGTCTTTGCTCCCTCACACGGTTTATGGAGAAAGTGGAGGACAAACAGAAAAGTCCTGTCCTTCGCCCACTTCTTTTCTTGTTCAAATGTCCACATTTATAAATCTCAGGAACTTATATTATGTCTAACCACTATTATGACCTCTAAACTGACATTACGCGAGTGCATTGACCGCGCGGCGTTTAATGACGTGGCGTGTAATCACTAATACGACTGGATGCAAGTTAACGCTGTTGGAAAATGATGTGAGTATAAACACCTGTAACACGGTATCCAAGCAACTGTCAAGAAATTCAATCAGAATTGATATTACAGAATTTTAGATAAAGTTTAGATATTTTGAGTTTAGACCTATCCAGACAACCCTCTTACCCATTTTTGGGCCTCACAGGCTGAATAGGCAGCAGGTTTACCGAATTAAAAATCAGAATAATTCCAATGGGAACAGAATGTAAAAATGGCAAATACGATGAAACATTGTTGTGTTTAAAAACATTGACCTAACTATTTTTACAATTGTTTATTTACATTTGTTTCTACAAATATAATATTATAATACTGAATGTTTGTAATTTAATGTTTTAATTTGTGAAAAATAAGTAAAATGTTTATATACAAAACTACTATATATATATATATATATATATATATATATATATATATATATATATACACACACAGCAATAGCTAATATTTCAACAATTGTCAACTATTGTTGAAATTTCTCAGAATTGCCTGTGCACATTATTTTTTTTTACTTAGTTTCTTCTTATTTTTGTTATTTTTTTATCTATACTGGAGTGTTTTATAATACATGCTATTTTATATCATGTTTACTGTATTGCTTTTCTGTCATATGTTACCCTGACTGTATTTTCTGTAACATTGAATTTATGATATTAAGATATTAACGACGATTGTTGCCAGAAAATCCTATATTAACGAACTGTGTCATCTGTTATTATCAACACAGTTTGTTGAACCATCAAAAAACAAGTTTAGTCATGGTAACATTATATATTTCGTGTTTTATGTAGAAATATACAGTCTCCAAAGTGCCAGTAATGCTTGTTCATCATCATTGTATTTTTTTTACAGTAACATTCTGGCAATCATAGCCGCATGTTTTTACCGTACATTTAACAACAGAAAAGGTGTAGTTTTAGAGGCATATTTAGGCACATATGGCCACTTTCACAAATGTCTAAACTAATGAGATGGAAAGGCCTGAATTTTATTGTTTCTGCTCAATTGTGTAAGATTTATTTTACACAGTTGAGGTGGATAAATGCGATACCTTATGAAGTGCTGCGTCTTTATTTTTACTGCTCATTTTGGCAGTAAAATCAGCTGTAAATCGAGGCTATTTGTGTAGGATGCTTAAAATGTCTCTTGTGAATTGCCAATTTGGCCACTCAAAGCAAAACTACAGAGTAAAGGCAAAAAAAATTAACATAAATATTTTGAAACCCCCTAAAACATGGATATTTTCTTATACACTGCAAATCTGATGTTTTTCAAGAAGGGCAAGAGGAAAAGACTTGTAGAGTAGAACAGTGTGTGTTCTGACCTGCTTGAAAAGTGAGGTTTACCTTGATTAGCTTTGATTGATTAATTAATAACAGATCATTGAACATGCATGCTGAGATCTAACTGATTACTGGTCCTGTGGTAGGGGTGGGGGTTTGCCTGAATGCTTGCTGGGGTTGTAATTGTGTGCAGCTGGGTGGCCGGGTGCTTTAAGAGTAATGGAGAGAAAGCGAGAGAAAAGCGAGTGTGGCCTCCTGCTCTTTGAAGCAGCCTGTCGCAACACGTCCGCCTGATATCACCTCTCTCTGACACCTCCCCATACAGGATGAGACCGCACAGATTTAATGGTTTCAAGCCATATGTTGAAAAGCGTTGTGGTGTGTGTGTGTGCGTGCACGCACCTTGTTGCTAAAATAAAAGCCTTGTAGGAAATCTTTAGCTCTTGCTTTGGGAATTTTTGCACATGTCTCGTTTCAACTTTTGATGATTGCTCAGCCAAGCCTTTTTAAGGATTACTTATTTTTGTAGTCAATATTGCAAAATATTACGATTTAGTGACGTCTCCTCTTCTCATAGCCACCACTAAATAACATTTTGGGCATCAGAGCGCCCATGGTCTTGTTTCTCTGGGCTAGCTTTGTATTAGATCAGTGTCCTTTATCTAACACAGCTCTGAAAAGATTTGCCTTTAAAGGGATAACAGTCTGTTTAAAAAGGCTCAGCGACGTGTTTGAAGCTCTAAGTGCAACAGAGGAGGGCCGGAGATTGGCAGTCTTCAGGATGTGTGAAGGAGGAACAGGCGAATTGCTTTCTCTCCTCACCCAAAAAGAGAGTATGTGGCCAAGCTTGATTATCCAAGATGAGAGAAAAGGATTGTTGACTTCTAAAAAATCTCACACTAAAGTTGTCCAGTGTAGCATAAGATGTAGCACCAGGATTCTCTCCTGCTTTCTAGCTTTCTCACTCTTATTTTGCGATTGTATTGTCGAATTGTATTGTTTTGTTTTCACCCGAAAACTGACAATTATGTTTGTCAAAAATAATCGCTTTTTACATATTGAAGTTCCAATATTATTACGTGCGTAATGCTATTAGTCCCCTGCCAACATTTGACGCTATAACCAGAAATATTCCAGCATCATCAGGTAGCGGTTTGCCAACTGGCTAATGTTGGACATACAACATCTGGTTTGTTCAGCATTAATTCATATCAAAGGCAAAGTAGAATTCATTTAAGTGCGCGATTGATAATTTGGCAACTATGCTTGATGGTGTTATGATAGATTTGTTTTAAATGCATTTTGTTACTCAACACAACCGCTGCCAGAATTGCGCTTCATGATTAGGCCATTGTAAGCTCACCAAGCCTAATGAACGCAGCGCTTAGCGTGAGCTAGACTGCTCCGTTTGTGAGTCTCTGTGTCGCGGCAGCCTGGTAATAACACAGCTGTGGCGTTATGTGACATCTCCAAGCATGGATCCAGGATCTTTGCTCCCCGGGTTTCGGGTGCCACTCAAGCCCTCCCTGTGAAAAGCTGTTTTTCATTTGATGCTCCAGCCGTTGGTTATTGTCAGCATATTCGAGAGGTCCTAAGTCCCGAAATGAGTCCTGTATTATTTTAGACTGGCTTGAATATTGCACGGCGGGAGGCTGAAAATGAGACCTTCCATCAAAAGATTGCCTGCAGCGCGTTCTACTCTGTGCAGCATTCGGGAGGTCTCACACAGAGCGAAAACACACTCTTTGACCACACAATTATATATTTATTATCAACTCCTTTGATGATTTTTTCCCCCCTTCCTTCCACTTCTATTCTTTACCTGATTTTGGTAGCTGAAGTGGACTAAAATTGAAGCGCTTCTAAGCTGTAGTAAGAATGTGGGCGGCCTTGTGGTTTTGGGCTGTTAAAAGATTAGAGAAAATGCAGACAGCTAGTGCTGGTGGAATCAAGTGAACCATAAAATAAGGTGTTTTCTCACCTCCCTTGGCTCAGGTGCACATCTCAGACAAGGTTTAGCAGTCTTGCAGTGCCTGTTTTATAAATGAATGAATCGTAGCAGTTGTTCAGTTGCAGATGAACGCCAGATGTGTTCCTATTCATATTTTTAGTTAGACAGTAACTTAGTAGTTAGATGTTACCGCTGTCTTTTTATTCCGTATAGACATTATAAAGATAATAATTTATATTATTATAAACAAGCGAGCAGATATAGCAGGAAATAACCGATAGGAGGTAGATGAGGAAATGTCACCTGCCTGATTTGATCTTTATTGCCCGCTTGAGCACCAAAGCTCAATATTTTGTGAGCTAATCACTTGGCCAAGTTGTCCAAGTTGTTTAGCCTCTTTGGCTATGTTTAGACAGAAGGCAAATGTGGCCCAAATCCGATTTTTTTTGAACATATGTGACACAGATCTGTTTTTGTCATGATTGGTGTGAATGGTGCAAACCACATGGAATCAGATTTTTTATTTCTGCTATGTGCTCCAAATATGTGGTCTTCCATATGTGGTCCTAAATCTGATACGGGTCAGGTGAGTTTTGTAATGCGATCACAGTCTGAACATTCATATAGGACTTTTCCGTCACTTTAGAGCAATATTTGTCAAAATTCTGCACTCTGGGGAGTCATTTGAAATATATTACATGCCTATTATCAAGTTTTAAGGCAGTTGAGAAAGGTGAAGGACTGTGTCAGAGCTCTTAAGTATTATAGTGACAGCTCTATATACAATGATGACTTGTATCATAAATGTTTAAAAACTCTCTTCTTTGTTTTTTATATTACCTGTGTACAAATTCACTGGCTTTCATGGCAGATCACACTATAAATACACGCTTAATCGCTTTCTGTAATGCTCTCCCTGTTTATTTCCATATGACAGTGTGCTATGTGACATCTTTTTATCGTTCTTTTGCGCATGCGGGTCAGTTCACATTGGAATCTGATATTGGCCACATTTAAAACAACAATGTGAACAGCTATACAAAAAAATCGGAATTGAGCACTATGGCTCACAGTGTGAAGCCTTTGTTTCTGCACTGTCTGTGAACCTAAATTCAGATCAAATCAACGTTTTGTTATAGAGAGCTGCGTAAGACTGCTGTGCGCAAACATCTCTGTATTATCTGAAATGCATCAGAGGTTATTGTAAGGTTTAAGGAGTTGAAATTGATGGATGTACAACAAAACAGATGACAGTGTTGTTTGTTAATTCTAAGACGCTTGTCTCTTTTAGTAGACACCAACAAAGCACTTCGCTACAGATTGAGGTTTGTCAAGTTATAAGCCTTGATGGGAACAGAAGAGAAGAATAAAATAGCTGCCATATTCCAGAGCTACTCATTTAAATTTCATGAAAATGCCTGTCAGTGCTTTACAATATCCACTGACCTATTGTAAAGGCTAGTTGGAATTGGCTTGCGTTAAAAACAGGAGATGCCATTTGCATGGAAAAGTCCTGCTTTCAGCAGGGGAAAAGTCAGACAACAAAACCTTGGACTTAATCAAGGCGACTTCAACTGCCTGCTACCTTTGGGACGGATCCATATCTCTTTTCCCTGGAAGAAATGGTGATGATGGCAGGCAGAAGTGTCCTTTGTGTCTAGTGAAGATATCGAGTGTTTGAAGTGTTAACGCGGATACCAAGCCTCTGGGGCGAGCGGGTGAAGGCTGCGTGTCACACTAAGGGATGGGACTTGGATCTTTACTTCCCCTCTGCTGACCTATGACCATAGCTGGTTTTCAGGGTTGCGCTGGTTCCCAGTCCTCCGAGGCAGTGTCCGCTTTGATCAGATCACAAATTGCAGTGGAAAAAATATCAGTTTTGTTGCCAAATGCTAAAATATGAATTTCACAGGAATATAAATAAACATATATAAAATAAATAAGGACAATTGTGTACACACACAAACACATATGCATATATTTGTTCACATATATAAAGACAAAAATAATTATCTTGTGTGTGTGAGTGTTTGTGTATATATGTATTTAAGAAAAAATCCATGTATTTATTTGAATTGCATTTTTGTTGCCCTATTTTACGTTCCGTATCTTGTGAAACTGAATATCTTTCTTGGACACTCTTCCAAGCACCCTGTGTTTACATGTTCTTTTGTGCTGCTGTTTGTGTAGTGGCCAGACTGACATGATCCATTGAGGCCACACATAAAACATCTTGCCATCTGCACTCCAAGCGTGGTTTTCGGCTGCATTCCCTCATCCTTGCTTTTTCCTGCCTGTGTGCAGCCTGACCCCTCTCTTTCCTTTTCCAGGCTACAGTGGCCCAATGCAAAGAAGCTTTCAAAGGCACTGTCTGCTCAAATCAAGTCAGGGGCCCTTTTTAGACTCGGCTCAAAGATCATAGCAAGTTGAAGTCAGGGAGGAGGATGACCCTTCCCTTCAGGCTTGATCGGATCTTGGCCCAGTCAAAGCCGGCAGGGTTGTGTCTCTGTGTGGCCGCGTCTCTACGGGACTGGGCTTTGTGATAGTGGGAATGAAAGAGGGCACCAGCCTGAGCTGCAGTATTGCGGTGTCAGGCCCCGTGTCCCTACGGTCTCTCAGAGCAAACGAGGGAGGCAGAGGACACAGCCAGCGGGGCTGCGGGCCCGCAGCCAGACCTACAGACTGTGACATGTCATACCAGGGCTGTCCTAATGCTTTTAGTTCTGAACTTCGGGTTCAGGTCAGGCCTGTGATGAAGGGCAGACAGAGATGCAAGGAAACAAATGACTATGTAGAAAAGCTGAATATTCATTATAACAAGCCTGACATAGTTTAAGACTCTTTTATTCAAACATTGAATTTAAGCTTTAGGATTTTTTTTTTAAATACACCAAATAATATTCATATGAATCTTTTCTAGTAGTTAAAAAAACATGTTGTTAATGGTTATTTAAAGTGAATCAAAAAACATACAGTATACACAACATACAGTGAATCAAAAAACTAACAGTGGGTCTAAATCAGTGTAGTTAATGAATTTGTTGTTCAAATGACGAGATACTAAAACAAATTATTATATTTAACAATAGTTTTTTAAAGACTCCATGGAATCCATAGATTAAAATGAGTCATTAAAATAATTACAACTAAAGTTAAATTGTACATTTCCAGATGTTTGGGGATGAATTCAATAATTAAAAAAAATCTAATTTTTTTTATTTGTTTATTTTAAGCCTTTTGCCTTATTTTAAAGGCGGATACACACTGGCAGTTTAACGCGTAAGGGGGTGCAGTTTGCATAAAAAATTGGTAATGTGAAAGCTGTCATGCAGACCTGGGTATCAAGCTTGAGATTACCTGTAGAAGGAAAATTGTGTGAATGTGAAAGAAACTCAAACTTGGGAACTGTTCAGGAAGTGAAGTAACCTGCACATGCATTTTAGCTGATAACGACGTCATTAGTTCAAGAAAACACACTTAAGGAAGGACGGTGATGATGATTTACCTTGGATGTGAGTGAGAGTGAGTGTGCAGTGCAATTGCGCATAGTGAGTGCAATCAGAGCGACAAATGAACGAGTGTTATTTTGTAAGCAGCAGAAAACTACTTTCTGCCGATGCACATACAGTAGACAAGTGCCATTGCGTCACTCTGTTGAGCATAATAGCACTAAATTAATAATACCAAAAATCAGTATACTCTAATGATTCAGTGAGAGTGAAACAAGGACAACGCTGTGGGGGGATCCAGGAGTGATCGCACTCGGATTCGGACCACAGCAAACACTCCCACAAGTTTACATTTACATTTATGCATTTGGCAGTTTTTATCCAAAGCGACTTGCACTGCATTTAAGGTAAACTTTATATTCAAATCAGTTCTTGCTTTCCCTGGGAATCGAATCCATGACCGTGGCGTTGCAAGCGCTACGCTCTTCTGTTTGAGCTACAGAAAAGCCTTTACTGAGGCCCCTTCGTGTGCCTTGGCCCCCTGGATCAGAACCACTGGTGTAAACTGGTTTAAAATAATTTATTATTGAAATGATGTCATCGTTTAGTAATGGCAAGGTGTTTTTGTCAAAATATTTCTTCTAAGTATAAAAATAATCATTAATGGGATCGATTTCCATCTATGGTCTATTTTTTTCCTCTTACTCCCCTTTTCTTATTTAATTTACTAGCCAGTTACTTTTAAGTGACTGGTAATGCATTCTGTGTGTGTGTGTATATAATATAAATATATAAATATATATATATATATATATATATATATATATATATATAATTTCTTTTTTCTTTTTTTTTTACTTCACTTCCGACCTTGACGTTGCTTGTGCCATGCTTAACTTTGAGGGCACCCTAGCTACATAGGGTTCTAGCCCAAAGCTTTACTCCCTGTGCCACACAACCATTCTTATTTCAATAAATATAACGTCCAGTACTATTAGCATTCAGCCGTACCCCATGTTTGGTCATATTTAACTACAGCTACAGGCATGCCATGTATAGATGCAGTAAGACAGTGTAGGACATTGTTGGCTCACACGAGTTTCACTGCTGAGCGCAGGCATTAGTGTGCAGTCTCATACTTCACTGTTGCATAGATTAAACCCATCAAAGGCCACCGCCATGCCAGGCTTCTCTTCACTGTAAATTTAGCTGCAGGTTGTGATGGTGGGAGCTAACAGTCCTCATGTTGACACATAGGATTAGTCCCTCTGTGATTTTTACCCTGTCCCTGCTTTACTGGCGCAAAACACACAAGCCCATGCACACACGCTTCTAAACACACACACACACATATACACAAACATACCCTCGCTCTCACCCGAGATCAGTGCATTCATTAAAGCTAACATATTGCTTAAAGACGGCCTCTCTTTACATAAAAGCATGCAGGTTTTGTGCCGGGCCCAGTGTGTGAGGTAAAGGGCTGAATTTTAAACGTGACAGTGCCTCGCCTTCCCATTGACCCTGCTGAAAAAGCTCAGTGATCTCATTCTCCGCTTCACTAGAATGCGGCTGATTCTCTCCCTAGCAATGTTACCCTTGCTTTAAAGAGAGCCTCTGTAGAAGCTGACAATAGCATATCACTGCAGGCTACTTTTCTCTGTATTCCCTTAAAATAAGAGTAGAGGGAAAATGACTTAATTCACACTCCTTTGATATGGAGATCCAGGCTGACCTCCTGTTTAAGCGCTTCAAAGAAAGAAATTAACTGCCAGAAAACATAATCCATCTGAATATGTGCAAACTTCAGAGTGGCAGGAGGTGCAGTGAGAGTGGCATCATTTTTTGTGCTCAGGCGAGGACTTGCGAGTTGGTGTTATTGTTACTAATTTGTTCATATTTATTGCAATGGCTTTTGTAACCCAAAGCTGATTGTATTATACTTGTAGTCATCAGATTCTTTCGGGTTTAGAGAGTTTGTTGGCTTTACATCTCAATGAGGTCATAATGATATGTACGTTAGCTTGTATAAGCTATTTGATTGAGATTACATCCATCACTGTGGTGATCTTCCTGCCCCCGAAGCCCAAGTCCCAGCAGGGGATGGTGGTAAATTGATATTGCTAAGCTCCGTTGTGCGTAAACTGACTCTGAATTGTCTTCAGGACTGGAGACCTGAGGTCAGGAAAGGGCAAGGAGGTAACTAACATGCATGAAGGATGCATTATACCATCGACTCACATGGATCAAAGGCTCAGATCAGATGGACTTGAACTGCTATGCTGCAGCCGTGTGTGTAAAGTTGCACTTCAGGCTCTCTAGACCAGAGGATGGGAACATCCTGGTCCATCCACTTCCATCCTCTCTGCTGTTTTGGGACAAACAGAGTTAATAGGGTGTGTCTGAGGCATTTGACAACAGTTCTTCAGGGGAATCAGTGGGTCCGGGAAAGAGGATACCTTCAGCTACCGCAGTAGCCGTATACATAACAGCACACACAAAAGAGAGTGTTTGACTTCGGCAGGATTTCCCGCACTGAGTAAAAGGAAGATTTAGCGTCAGCTCTTGTATTTTCAGTCGTGGGAATTTACTTTTATGAAGCTTTTGAGGAAACGTGGTGTGCCTTTAAGTGGTATTTCCCCTTCAGCTTTAAACGCCAGGGCATATACATTAAAGTGACACCTCTCTCACCAGCAATGATTATAGAGTTACTGTCAGGCGTCACAGCACCATGCCAGTCAGGTGAGAATAACTATGCAGTCAGTTTTTTAAAAGACCCTAGAAAGGTATTTTAGACTCTTGTTTGTTGCCAACACATTGCTCATTCAGGAAAATAGTCTCACACAGATCGCGGTCAATAAATCATTAGAGATTCATCAAGATGCTCTTAAGTTGATCCTTTATGTATCACTTTAAAGGTCTGTGTGCATGTGTGGCATGAAATGTGTATGTAATATTGACCCTAAACAAAGAAAGAAAGAATGAAAAAAGAGACATCAAGCTTGATGTTAAATTTAATCATTGATGACCATAATTAAAAAAAATTAATTGAACACCAAATCAAGATATTTCAATGATTTCTGAATAGTCATGTATCACTAAATACGGGAGCAGCTAAAATTGCGGCTGAAAATTCAGCTTTTCATTATTTCTATTTTTTTTTAAATCAAATAAAGGTAGACATTTACTAGTTTAGTGTATACTGTTTGTTATATTGATTTAGAAAAAGCACAATGCATTTTAATTGTTACTCCGTTTCAGCACTTAAAATTCGAGCTTTTCATGACTGATATTAATACTGTTGCTTAACATGAGATTCTTGGTGTAGCCAAAATACAGACATTATCCTGAGAGACCCAGCCTTAGGTCGGAGGTGAAAAGTCACCCCATTGTCTAGTCATGTTTCATTCCCCATCACTGTAATGACCTTTAGATGGAGACATCAGTAAATGGAGGACTTGTGATACCTCTGCATTGTCACTTGCAATATGGTGAGATAGTTATCAAAAACGGCCTCTTTTGGCCACCCTTGGCCTCTGACACGGCCCTTGTCATGTGGGGGGACAAATGGTTTCATTTTTGCCCTTTGCAAAATTTAGCTGGAGGACAGGATGATGAGACCTTCAAAGGATGAGGGCAATGTGTCATTCAGAGGCATTTCAAATGTGTGGATTTATTTTTAAGATGTAATTAGTACTATCAATTGTAGAGAGAAGCTGGAACCATTGGGGGAAAATAACGTTTGGTTAGCAATGGATGGTTAGAAAATATTCTGCAAATATCAGTTTTACTGACCTTTTGAATACTAAATACATCATTTTATTTTTTGTAGTTGTATATCACTTACAATTTTAATAACTTACAAGTTTGTTTTGGATTTTTAATTTACTGCAGTAAATCATAATTATTTTTTTTAAAACACTGCAATCACAGTAAATAAGGCACCTTAGATATACACTATGCTTATATACTGTTGTATAATATGTATTATTTACCAGTTTACATTTAAGAAAGGAGACATGCACAGTGTTTTTTTTTTAAACGAGGATGACCATGAAAGGCTTTTACTAATGAAACCACACTGGGAGACATTCGTTTGGTCATCTTTCTTGCCCAGCAGTTGCCAATTTAAGTCACCTGATCAAAAGCATGTTTACCCTATCGGTGACCTCAAAGGTCACGTAATCAATACATATGATTGAGCGGCCCCTCTGTGATTTGGCCGTTTTAAATTACACCCCCTTATTTTTTGTGTGACAATCCAGTGCAGATCCACCATTAGCAATATACAGCCCCTATGATGTGCCACACATTTTGTGATTTTGTGTCTTTAGCATCAGAAAAACTCATCTAGTTGGCTAGAATAAATCTATTTAGAATGAATCTAAAAAAAATTATTTGCTTTAGGAATGTATGGTAATGCTTTTTCTTATTTCTACATTACATACCTTCAGATCATATTTTATTCTTTTTAATTGTTTATATAACACAAACACACACACAATTGTATATGTAGTTTACGGAGACTGTCTATAGGCATGATGGTTTTTATACTGTACAAACTGTATATTCTATACCCTTAATCAATTTGTGTCGTCATAAAACATATACAAGAGCACGCATAATTGATGTATGCGTGTGTGTGTGTTTGTTAAATTGACATATGTGCATGTATATATAATATGTAAATCCTTTCCGCACTCTCTGAAAGAGGGACAAATATAGAGAGATTGATTAGAGCAGTGAGAAGAGAGAATTATGTGAAATTGCCGTCACTTCTTCAGCTGTTGCTTTAGAAACATACTAGCAGCAGTTTTAATTGGTCTTTTGTTGTTCTTGTGTTTTTAATTAACTGGCGAGGTAATACAACACAACGCGTAGCGCTATAAATGTATACTATAATTTTTAAAACTGAAAATATAAAAAACGTGCGACGTTGATGTTTCTTCTTCACCTGTGTTTGGATTCTGTGCAGTTTCAGAAGATGCAGAGTAGCGCTTCCTCCTCTCTAACCGTGAAAACTTGGATTTACAGAAAATGGTGGTGAAGCGAATTACGGAAAATTGGTATGTGGTGGTTAAATATAATGCTAGGTATATGTTATACATATATAATGATGCTGCTGTGTTGCACCAGTGTCACTTGCATTATATTTTACTTTCTGAAAGAGGCCCATTCATTAATATGCCCCTGTCACACACACATAATGATTTTTATCTACTTGAGGGATAACAGTAGGTGCTCCAGTCTCATTCCTTTCATGCAGCCATAATTACTCTAACCAAGTCAAAACCTCTGTCTTAACCCGTGGATGCCCCTACATGGCAGTGTGCTGCCATTTAGTATGTCATGGAGTATGCTATCATCACTAGGCTAACCTCATAGTCCCTTACACTGTACAGGAACCCTGCTAACAGCCAGAATCCCCCTGAGTCAGTCTACCTCCTGCCCATTGCTGAGCTCTGCTGTTCCATTGCACCACTGCTCCACGTACCCATTAACCACTATTACCAACTCAGGCCATTTCATGGTCAAAGAGCATTTCAGTGCTAGTGTTTTTCAGTTTCCCTGGGGCTACAAATTCATCCAAGTGTCTTTAAAACACATGTGCATGCAAAAGCTATATTCTTCGTTTTTGCACTCTGACTCTGCTTGATCAATAGTGTAACTCCAATATGAACTGTACACTGTGTGCTTGTGTACACAGAGGGGCAATGTACACAGTGCATAACTTTGCTTCAGCCTAGTCTAGGACCTTGGATATTATTCATGGCTCTCAGACATGATCTTCTAACAGCAAAGCTCAACGCGTGGCATGCAACCCCTCAAGCCATTTTTTTTTTCTTTTTCTGTGGCCTATGTGATGTTTGTCATTGTGCCAACCGCAATTGAGATAACCACTAACATGAAGACTAGTTAAGTTAAGAAAACTATATTATACTCCACAAAATGATCATCACAGTGGGAGTTTCGATGCTTTGCCTCATCTCTGGTAAATGCAATTTTAACCGTATGTTGTTTTAGGTCTGCTGAGTAGAATTTATTATTGTAAACTAATTTAAATGAAACAAACATGAACTAAAATAAAATATTAAAAACATTTTCATTTAGTTTTAACTCAAACACAAAATAATATACACAAAATAAAAAACACTTTAACTAAAATTGAAAATGAAAACGGTAAATATAAGTATAAAATCTTATTCAAAATATTAAGAAGAACTATAATAGTATGTCAGTGATACTGAAATAACAGATGCACTGGGTGGATTTATTATCATGACCTTTATTATAAACTTATCCTTCTATTTATAATTTTTTTTTACAGAGCCTCACACATGATATGCAGGGGGAAAGCAATATATCCTGTGACTTTATTTGTTTGTTCACTAATTTATTTAAAGCGTAACTTTATGACGACAATTGAACTAATAGAAAAAACTTTCTTCTAAATATCATGGATCTTTGCTTTCTTTCTTCTTGTCTTTTTTAAATTCTGCAACACAAATTTGTTTAGTTGGCTTATGAGGAGTTGTAAGTTGACATATCCCATATTGTAGAACTCAATCTAAAAAATGTAATATTAATACTATTTTAGTGATTTATAATTATTATGCATGTTATCATTTGAAAAACAGTATAGAATAATTGTACTTTTTAGATAAAAATGTTTAAGTAGGCCACAATCAGGCATCATATGCATGTCTGGAACAGGAATGCTTTTTGAATTAAAAGCAAATTCAGAAATGTTCCACCTTTGCTGGGCAGGAAATTATATCACACTTTTATTTTCCATATACAGAAAACATTAGTCATTTGTAAGCCGTTAGTATTCCAGGCCCCTTTAAATAATGATATAAAGGTGTTAAGTGTGTAATGATGTTATGTGAATACTGAAAGCTGATATTTAGGCTTAGGTGGCTTCTTAATTGGTTCCAAATGCAAACATGCAGGCCTCTTTTGGACCCTACCCCCAGTTTTTCTCTAGCCAGATTACCCAATCACAAATCAGAACATCTGGAACACCTCAGAAATAAAGTAATCAAAATCAATGTCAGGCTGCTCTATGAAGTTTATTCCCTAGAGTGAGCAATCTGGCTCAAATCATATAGCAGTTTTCTGTGCTATAGGATCATTTATTTCAGCATACATCTGTTATCGGTGAATCTAGCGCTCGGCTCAAAAAGTTGCGGATTCAGATTGACGGTGCTGTGTGACAGTTTCCTTGCTGGGTTATCATAACCCTGGTTGTGTTCTCTCTTTTTTTTCTCCTACCAGAGCTGTTCTGCACAGCCAGCTATGTTGTAAAAAAGTTGTAATTGATCGCTGTTATCTCTGAGCTCCGCTCTTTTCCCTTCAGGCAACTTCTCTCACTTTCCATATTGCTCCTGCCTGAGCTGTCCTCTGGTTTATATGCAACTGTGATATACTCACAGAAGAGAGAGGGGGAGGTAAAAAATAAAAACGCTGGCTGATTGAGGCTGGCATGCCGGTGAAATTCTGTAATTTTTCTGCACTGAGTGATGGAGGGAGAGAGAGAGAAGGAGGCAGTGGTGGTGGAGGTTGTGGGTGGGGGGTAAACCCACCCACTGTCAAGATGCACACAAACTTAACAGCCCATGGAGCACTGACAGTCACCACAGCTGTACATTTTACGCTATGTGAAGCCCAATAATTAGCACCCAGATTTAAGCGAGGGAAAGAGGGAGAAAGAGAGGGAGAGAAAACAGTGCCAAATATGCACACATACATGCTTCCATCCATTATAGTCCTCACCACAGGCTGTCTTCCATGGCTGTACCCCGTCCACAACTCCCTCCCTCTCTCTCTCTCTCTCTCTCTCTCTCTCTCTGCAAGAGGAAAGAGCCAGGCACTGATTTCATATGATTTGTGTCACTGTTACAGTTGTCAGCTTGAAGCTGTCAGAAAAGAGCCTCGTTCTTCCTGTGTGAATGCAAACATGCCAGTCCTGCCTCGTACGAGACACTTAGATGGCAGTCCGGGAATATCTCAGCATGTGCTTTTCTTCCTCTGTAACCAGACAGCTGTTTGGGTCTGGAAATATATTGTTCAAAGACAATAGTTGAATATTTGATGTCTTGAGATGTGCCTAAACTATAAAGACAGTTTGAAGAGGCTTCCTCGAAGCACTACAAATTTTGTAAAAAGGCATGAGTGTAGATTATCCAAAATGCGCTGTTAAGGGAACAAATGATAGCATGTTTTTTCTCCCTGTATGCTATTATCAGTAAATTTCCCTGCACAGCCCATTGACAGTTCAGTCTTTAAGCAAAGGTGACTGATATATTGTACATTTTTCGAATAAAATGTCAGTCTACGCTAAGATCCATAGACTATCAGATGTTGAGGAGGGGGGGGATAAGAGACTGCTGTTGTGTGTTTTGTCCTACAGGCAGCTATGGCAGGACGAATCAGTAGGCCTCAGGACAAAACTCGCTGTCACAAGAGATGGAGAGCCTGGCCAAGCACATTGACTGATTGTTAGCATTAGCGACTGTGAGTGTGATTAATATGCTAGCTCCTGCTGTAACTCTCCGGCAAAAAAGAGTGAGCGAGAGGGAGAGGCAGAGCAAGATGCGTGTTGCTTAAAAAACTAAACAGAGGTGACTATATATCGCCCTCTATTTTAAAGCTGAGAGTGCCTAGACCGGGCATGTGGGCCGCTGAGGCAGAATGAATGGCTGTGTGATTCCAGGTGCGAGTACATTCATTTTTCAAGCCTAAATAAGACTGACTATGTAAGCAGGCCTTAATGAGCTTGTTGTGTGGGTTGCAGAGAGAGACAGAGACTGAGACTTTCAGCGGTGCTCGCACGTAATTGCTACACTATGATGATGATTTTAGTTTTTTCCAGTTTTCGAAGCCCCCCAGCATCTGCTTGTTTGTAACAACTCACAATGCCAGTCCCCTGCTAACACACAATGCTGTTTAAACAGTGAGAGCTGTACTCTGCCACAAGCTGTTGTGCCATCCGTAGACAATAACTCGGATATCATAATCCTTGCGGTAATGTATTAAACTTGTTTTAAAATGTTGTTTTTAATGATCTTTAATTACGTTGTAGTGCAGTTATTAAAAAGACATATTGTTTACCTATACAAATGAACATGTATAAACTTTTTGTTTTGGACATCTGACAAACTCTGAGGAATAGAAATTAATGATGGCTACTAGTCTCATAAAAAATACACTTGATTAAGCCATAGAAAATTCTGCGAAAAATTGGGTAGTTGACATTGTAACGGTGTTCATTGATAAGGGAAGGAGGAGGCAGGAACTGGCGAACATTCACATGCTTTAATAAAAAAAATAAACAAACAAAATTTAGTAATTCGGCATCTCCTCACGGAACGGCTGCCACTTAAACAAACATAAAAACACAACATAAAGTTGCCTGGTCCCCTCTCCTCCTCTTATCCTTCCAGATCTCCTTCCTAGCCACCAGGGTGGTTCCCGAGAACTAAATGTTCCTCTAGGGCAGGGGTAAGCAACATCGATCCTGGAGAGCGAATATCATGCAGAGTTTGGCTCCAACCCTAATCAAACACACCCGAACCAGCTAATCAATGTCTTCAGGATCACTAAGGCTACAGGCAGTTTTTTTTTTCAGCGTTGGTGCGTTTGGCCAATCAATGTATACTTGCGTTACTGGTAGTTCCTATTGTGCAGTTCCTATTGTGCTGGGTTAGATCCTACTCTGAAGTACGAGCTAATTTAGTTTCCCCAAAAGGCGTTCCAAGAACTAAAATCGTTTCCAGTTCCTCCGGCGCGAACACGGCAAAAAGCAGGTACTTACACCATTAGTACTAGGAACTATGAAAAGGTACCTCTGGTGCGAAAGCTCCTATGGTGTGGCATGTAAAAATATATATTTTTTAAAGTATTCTGCTAATAATTGTTTTAATAAATAATAATTATATATATATCACAGATTATATATCTGTGTGTGTGTGTGTGTGTGTGCACGCGTATGTCTGTGCATATATGCACACATATATATACATTTAGTATGGAAACAAAAAATAATTATATATGTGATGATTGACGATACTGAGCGTTTAAGTTGCAATTCTGGTTCCAGTGGCCTTCATAATGTCTCACAGCACAATAGTCACATACTAGTCAATTTTAACATGAAAACTACAGCTAGCCAAATTAAAGTAAAGTGAAAATGATTCAGAGCAGCATGTCATCGTGTTTTAACATTACAACTGAGAATAGGACTACAGGAGCCCATTTCACAACAAGTTTCGGTCCTTTCTATATAAAAGTCTATGCTACTGAATGACTCGCTCATAAAGACAGTCTTTGCAGCCGCAATAATGTAATAATGTAATCAGCCCTGACTTAATACAGTATTCTCTGTATTAAGTCTATCTCTCTCTCTCTCTCTCTCTCTCTCTCTCTCTCTCTCTCTCCCTCTCTCCTCTCTCCTCTCTCTCTCTCTCTATATATATATAACTAAACAAAAATCACTCTTTTTTTAAAGTATTTGCTTATTTTATTTATAAATATTTAATACATTTTCATTGAAACAATTACATGTGTGATTTAAAAAAAGTTCTTTTTTTTAAAAAGTCACACCCTAGGACCGTAGGACACCCCAGCACCAGCACTACTCCTGCCTATCACTTCAAAGTCAAAATAATGAATTGCTCTATTTTTTACATTGAATAAACCAAATTGATTGCATTTTACAAACACGTGCTATGTTTACATAGATCCGCACAGCTAAGAATACTGATTTATCGTCGAGTCTGTTTACTTCTATGATTCAGCAAAACCAAGGCTTTCTTGATGACACAGATTCATTTGAAATTTTTCATCCAGCCAGCTTGTTGTCCCAGCGTCTGCGGTGAGTTCATCTCTGTGCCACCGATCCAAGGTTCAACACCTCCCCAGTCAACCCAACAGAGGAAAGAGGCCTGCCAGAATGAGGAATGATGCTGTGGTGCCGTGATTATTAGGATTAATTGTCTTTTAGTAGTGTGTCAGAGCATGTTGGCCATAGGAGAGAGGCAGTCACAGATAATGAGGGCCATTGAGGGGGCTTATTGTTTTCTCTTAAACCACACTTCAACAGAGGCATGTTTTAAAAGCCCTGTCAACGCAGCTGAAATTGCGTTCCTTCGACTTTGCTGTTAGTGCCAAAGAAAAACAAGCCTGTGAATATGATGGTGGGCTGTAGAAGTGCAGTCACTCTCCAATGTGCAAGTATATAGGCGTAACTTAGGGGATCACTGGTAGTTTAAGATGATGCCATAACTTTAATTTTGAAACGGCTTTCTGCTTTTCGGCTCCCCCCCCCCCCCGAACACCTGGCACAGTCATGGGCGACCATGAGATAACTTGACCTCTGCACTTCAGTGCGTTCCTCTTGACCTCTTACACGTCATCCACCTTGATTATCTTAACAGCCTGAACCCTTTATGCACTGGGCTTTGATCGCCCATGAAGTCGAATCATGACAGAGATTCATGAGCGACGTCTTTTGTCTGGGATTGCTCTGGAGGGATTATACGGGTTTTACAGTCACGGCTCTTATGCTCCACATGACGGCGTGCACCTGGACTGTTTAAACAAACATAAATGAGGAATTTGTATAGATGGACTCATGAGTTACGTTTGTGCTATTTGCAGGCCCTTGTCATGAGTATGTCACCCATGTCAACATAAAGAAAAATATAAAAACATTTTTTTAAAGAAAATCTGCAGACCTTTGAGTTCAGTAAGTCATTTAAAAGATCGTTTTGATAGTTCAGGTTGTAAATTTTAGTAAATTCACCTGAAATTAATATTTCAAGCTGTTAAATGTTATAGTTCAAAATGAATAATAGATTATATTTAAACTTATTAACTTAAAAAAATTTTTTTTTACTTTTTTTTTTCTTCAAAATAATGACCAACAATTCCTAACACTAACCTGACACTGAAGCCTTGTAATGATGCTGGAAATTTAGTTTTGCCATTATATAAATGAATAAATTACACTTTTCAATATATTAAAATAGAAATCGAATTTCACAAATTACTGTTTTTGCAGGGGCTGAAAAAAAAACATTTGAAAAAAGCTTACCAACCTCAAACCAGGGTTCGAATTACACCACGGCAATCACGGCACGTGCCGTGGTTGCCCTCCTTATTTGCCGTAATGCCCTCAGAATAATGCCAATATCCACGGCAACATTGTTGCCGTGGATGCCCTCCCTCTTTGCATCAGTGCCCTCGTTTATTATAAAGTAAAATTGCATGTTAACAACGAACACAAGTACCTATTGTTGAATTTTCCCCTTTGTTCATTAATTTAAAGCAAAACTCGGATCATCTCGTCATTTTCTACGAGTATAATTATGTGACAATGTCGCCGCAATATTGACGAACTATCTTCCGAAGCTTGCCGGAGGTTGTCGAGTAAGTACGAATGACAAAGCAAGTGACGAATACCGACACTGCCGCGAAAATGTACCTTGTCACTGGCCACTTGCGCAGTAGAGAAGGGCGCAGTTCTCACTTCGTAAGTTTTACGAGACACGAGGTTCAAAAACGCATCCCATAATAATGTTATTAGCCCCTCCTTCTTCATGCGTTTATTTACCCGCCAACGAATTTATCGGCTATTGTTTCTAACGTGTCCACTCCCACGTCAACACTTTCAACTGCAGTGTAATGACGGGGGGTTCATTTTATGATTGGAACTGCCTTCCGATGTGTACCGATTAATAAACAGATGATCATCGGTAATCCTCGGCATTTCAGGACTGAGTTCATGTAGTTTTTTTTAGAAAGTTTTATTTCAACTAGAAGTATGACACAATTTTTGGAAACAGTTACTGTTCAATAAAATCAGTCATTCTACTAGTTAAAATACTTCACTACACCATCCACTGAGGATGTTGTTTTTTTTATTACAAATGTATTTATGCAATTATGATAATTACACTAGTCTGGTCAATCCACTTGAAACATTTTCTGAATGAACAACTTTACGGGACAGACAGTTACTTGTTATAATTTATGTTTTGTCATTCTTCTAGTCAAAATAGCTATTTCTGTTAGCCCAGCCCCTGCAGTGTACATTCTATTGAAGATTACTTTGTTCATGCAATCATAAATTTAAACCATGCTATGTTAATGTTAAGTTTTCTGCCTAAAATACATTAGTTCTAAATAAATATAATTTCTGTTATATATGTTGACATTTTTCTTTTATGCCTTTATGATCTTTAAAGAAAATTTACTGAAATGGGTTGTGGTGCTGCAAGAACAGATTAAGATTACTTTCAACTGTATAAATGCATAATAAATGAAGAGGACATGAAATTACATTAAAACTCGACGATAAACTGAAGTAGCCTTGGTGCCCCTTTTCATAGGGCAATACTTGCCTTGGTGCCCCTCCAACTTGCCTTAATGCCCCCAAAATATTAGCTCTGTCCAAGGCAACACTTGCCTTGCCCTAAAAAAATTGTAATTCTAGCCCTGTCAAACCTTTAAATGGCATTGTCTGTATGTATTTTAAGTCAAATAAAAGCCAACACAAAAAACGAATTCCCAGAGTACACTACATTTCTTGTAACTTAAAACATTTGTTTTAAACTTTTTTTTATATAAGGTTTGAGACTTTTTTAACATTCTCTAACAGACCCTTTTAACAACCTGTCCTAATGAAGCTGCTTAGTAGCAGTTTAGTACCTTGTTCTCAAAGTCAAATTGACATTTTCTGAGGAAAGTTGCAAATAGATGCTTCACTGCAAACAAAGCATCCAAACAGCTGTCACTTCCAGGGCTGTTCATTCATCATTATTAGATAATATGCAGGGAATGGCCCCTGAAAACCTCTATTACCTCTCTGTACTCTGCACTGATAACAGATGAGGCTGAGCCTAGTGTAAAATTAAATAGCTTTTTTTTTGTATATACTGGTTGCAATTAATGATGGTAAAAGGCAGTGTAGTCCCACTGCTTTTAGGTATGTCTCCTATCATCCCCTCCAGGGATGACCCTATCAGCTCAAGTCTCCTGCGCATAGACTAGTAATTTGTATCTGCTCTTGTTCCTAGGGACTTTTTCAGTAACCAAAAAAAAAGAAGAAGAAAGTTCACAAAATGTCTGTCATTTTGTTGCTATTAATTTTGCACCTAATTAAAAGTCTGCTTGATACGACAAGTATCAAAATTGCATTTATGACAAATAAATGCAATTTTAGGGGTAAATGTACAAAAGCACTTAGGAGGGTGTATGTAATTTGGGCCTAGAAATCAAGACACTCTGAAAAAACTTCAGGCATTTTGAAGTAGGCACCGATATGATTTCTCAGCATCTGATGTTGTTCATGTTAATTTGATTTTGAATGATTGCTGTTAATTAAACAAGTCCTCTAGAATCTAGATTGATGACTCCGTAACATGACAGTGCTACAATACATATACATTTTTCATTGGTTTTTCATTGGTTTTACAATGCTTCTCGAATATTCTTTATTTGAACAGTTGAAACCTACAACATCACCACAGAATGGCGGTTTTAGCTTAAATGTAATTTGTGCACAGTTCAACTTTGGTACTCAATTGTTCTGTGTTTTAAGACTGTACGATTCAAGGCTAAAATAAATATCCTTATGGCTAGTGCTATCCGCATTATTCTATTTAAGCAGAACACGGCTACTCTGGTTTTGGAATTCAATCCCAAATGCAGCATTCCCTCAGGTCAGTTGATAACATTGACACTTAATGAAAGCAGTGAAAATGCACAAATCAGAGACTTTTTTTTCTCTCTCTCTCAGTTGGATTCAGGCTTTCCCTGTCCAACTCTACTCTGCAGTGAAACTACGTGCTCCCTATTCTAAAGAATGGTTCAAATGCCAAATTGTGCTTTTCTGAGACATATTGCCCACACCATGTGGTAACATCGCTGTTTGTGTGTACGCATGTTTGCGCTTATACAGTGGGCTGGTGTCGGCACAACAGATAGTCACGAACCTAGAGGATTCGGTTTACCATTTCAAAGACGCCTTTTTTTTTTCCTAAAGTTTACACACACACACTCACAAGCGCACTCCCACATGCTGCTTGCTCGGCTTATCGACGTGCAATGTGGGCTGCCGAGGCTGGCGCGAACAGATGGGAGGAACAAACCAGCGCAAAATAAAGTTAAACTAGAACAAAATGACTGCACGAGTGCTGTGGCCGCCCTTTGTTTGCCAGGAAGGTGATCCTCAGCATCTGGGGTTGATGGAACTCATGATTAAAATTACCAGAGGGAATGATTAATATCTTCTTAAAGCGTAAACTTCCAGCTTATCAATCATCTCATTACACCGCAAAAGTTAATTGTCTGCGGGGAGGGTGGGGGTCCCTGAACCATGAAAAAGTGTCCCGCCCCTCGACATGTTTACTTACAACAGGACAGGACAGACCCAGGAACTCAACTTGTTTATCTGTGAGAGTCCACATCAGAGGGGTTCGGAACATTAAATCACTCGGTGTGCTTTCATCTCTCAAATGTTGAGGTAACAATGGTCTGCATGTAAAAGCATCTTGCGTTCTGTGTGAAGGGCTAATGCTGCAGGAGAGTTAGTTACAGAGCACGTTTTCTTTTTCTATATAAACATGGGCTAGAAGGATGTCTTTCACTGTTCTGCTGTAGTGTCTCATGCATGACACGGCGTTCTTAAAACATGGAGCTCAAATTAAAAGAAGTTCAAACATACGATCAATGTATTTTACCTTTGCACTTGCGTCTCGCATCTGTCAGGACACATCAAACTGTTCCTATATATGCGCAGCTCTAAGTGTGTAATGAATGGAGATTGGTGTCAGATAGGATGGTGCTGGTGCCTCTGCCGGGGATACGAGGGGGTCTCTCCTCACTCCGCGGCCTGGCGTGCCCTTGCCTCGCCTCCCTCCCCCTGGCTGCCGGTGTGTCCTCCTCTTTGCCCTCTCTGCTCCGCTGCGCTCGCTCCCGTCTCTCTCCCCCACCTCTCCCCGCGTGCCTGCACTGCTTGAGCCAGCTGCTCCCACTTCATCTTCTGCAGCGTCACTAGCTGGGGTATTAATCATGTTTTTCGAGGGGGACACTCTGCTATTTATCTCTCTGACACTTCCAGCATTCGGAGCCCCGTTGCTGGGCACAGCCCATTGAGTAGTAAGATTACACATTACCGCGCTCCATTGCCTCTCCCTGCCCTCTCCATTGACTGGCTGTTCAACAGTGGCATTGCGCTCGCACCATTGGACATAATTTATGCCTTACATGTATGAAAAAGCCCATACTGGTCCTTTTTCTCTCTGCTCTCCCATCTTAGGGCTTTAAGTTGAGCTTAAACGTAGCATGTGGGCCTGTAATTGTTGCTATCCGTCTGTGCTCGAACTACTGTACATCAGCAGGCACTCAGGCTAATATCGCCATTACTGTATGTTTACTCACAGAGCAGAGCGAGAGATATGAGGCATCAAGCACGTTAGATGGTACTCACTTAGCGGCAGACAGCCAACACTTGTTTGGCCTTTATACAAGCTTTTAGGTAGGTTCTGTCAGTTCAAATCTGTCACGAAGTCTTTCCTATACCTAGAAAAACTCAAATCCAACCGTACTGGAGTTTGTGAGGTACTGGACTCCAGGCGACACGACGTTCAGAAGGACTGTTTGATTATCGCCTTTACACTGCATTGCTTGTGCATTCATGCATTTATTGCATATAGACCTCTTTTGGAGCATTTGGGGAGGGGAGGAGCATGTGAATATAATTTCATCCCTCGTTCTCACCGTAATGGATCTATACTTGGAGAATGCTGTCCTTCTGGTTGCAATTGTGTATTAATGATTTCAGCGTGAGGGAATCTGTGGGAATTGAAGCATCTGTTAACTCCAATTACCTTGTGGTGACCTGCTTTCGTAGTCTGGAACAGCACTGAACCGAACTGCTGCGAGAGTAAATAATTCATGCATTTGAGATCTTAAGCTCAATTTGCTGTTTGTGGTCTGTAAGGAGTAATAATTTGGAGGAAATCAATTAAAATCAGCAGGAAAAAAAATCTACTTTTGATAGCATGCAATGTTAAAGCTGTAGAAGATGCCAGAATCATAGGTTTGATTGTTAGAGAGTTCATGAGATTTTATTTCTTTTGTTTTTGCTTTTCTAATTAAAAACGTTTTGTCATTTCATTTTGTTGAATTTACATTTTACTTAATTCTATTTACTTGCATTCAAATTGCAAACTGTGTCCTGTTTGTTTCCTCATTTCAGGAATTGAATTGGAATTCAATGGATAAAATATGTACCTTGAATGCAATACAAGATATACTTTGGATAAAAGCATTTGCCAAATGAATACATTGTGGATTTTTTTCATGCTCCTGAAAAAACTCCCTTATGCTCACTAAAGCTGCAATTGATACTAAATGAAAACTTTAATATTGTGAAATTGATTTGAAATAATTTTTTCAAATGTATGCTGATTTGGTCCTCAAACAACTTCTTATTCTTTTAATTGAAAGTTCAAAAGAACAGCATTTATTATTATTTTTCTATTATTTGATCACAGTCACTTTAAATGCATTTAATTGAACAAAAGTAGTACTTAAAGTCTTCTGAACAGATTTTCATAAATTCTATATGAAAAACCTGTAAATCGGGTAATTAAAGTTAAAATTAGTAAATATTCAGTGGGGTCACTTACAGATGGCTGTGATGGGCCAATGAGAGAAGCACATGGGGTCATTTTAGGGTTTAATAAAAGTGTCTGTTCCTCATGTGGCTGGAAGAGGTGAGCTTCCAAAAAGTTTTTTTTATAGCAAAAGTACATATTTGTTTGGAATTTTCTGTTCCTGACTCACACATGTAGGAAATTTTATTGCGATGCTTGGGCTAGTAGTGTGTCGGAAAACATGTGGTCATCTCCTTGCCTCTATCAGTTGCCCCGGAGTTGACTGTTGTCCTGTACTGTGTTTGAGAGATTATAGATGCACATTCCTCATACTAATACCACCTGACATTCTAGAGGAACCCAAATCATTTCATGGTAATTTGCCCTTCACTTATCTTGTAAATCTTTGTGAAAAGAGTGAGGGGGTGATAGGTGGTCATTAACAAGAGAAAACAGCCTGGGGCAGCTCAGGGGTTTAAGAGACCAGACTTTTTTTTCCCTCTCACTTTCTTTTCCATTTCCTCTCTGCATCTACTCCCTCATGGCATAGAAGTTGGAGCACAAAGTTACAGGAGATGTAAAAGAAGAGTACGGCTTAGGAAAAGAACATTCTAGCCGTCCTATCAGCATGTGAGCATGCTGTATCACTTTCCAATCATAACTGTTTTCTTTGGCCTGGGGACTCCAATGGGCCTCCAGAGAAGTGATTACAGTCAAATAGAAAATCCAACCCATAAACTTTCTCTTTTTTTCTTCCTTCCTCCCTCTCTTTCTCCTCCTCCCCCTTTTCTCCCTCTCTTGTCTTTCTCTGGGGACTCGTTGAAGGCACATATGGTTCAAATTCCTAGTGTGAAATAGGCCTAAACACCAATTATTTTATGGTACAAACACAGGGGAAAGATTTTCAGCCTTGTAACTTCTTACCGTAGATTAGCCTTGCTTAAGTTTTCTTGTGCATAAAAAGGGAAATAGAAGGGATATTTTATTGCAGACTTTTATGTCTGAGTTATTTCAGCTCCCCTTTATTTCATCCCTGTGCTTTTATAGTGCTGTGTCACTGAAGGCCCTCCTCACTCCTGGCTCTTCTAGCTTTGCGAGGAAAATCTTAAACAGGAAATAGCCACATCAGTACGGTGGGGGGTGACATCAGGCATGTGAAATAGGAAAGTTGAGTTGGCCGTCTAAATGGGAGCATAAGACCCCAAAATAACTGACTAAAGCATATGAGCTCATTCTGGTCATACATTTTTATGATATATGCTAATATCAAGTTTTGTTAGATTTAAAATGTTAGGTTGAGGGTATAGTCCATCCCAAATTTAAAATGTTAAAGCCCAAATGTCTTTCTTTTGAATGGCTTGGCTGCACTATATTCCAAGTGTGTGTGTGTGTGTGCATGCTTTTGTGTACGTATGCGCCCATTGTGTGTGTGTGTGTGTGTAGGCATGTGTGTTTTTGTGTGTATTCATATCTCTATATTTTTTTTCAACCCGATTATAAGAAATGTTTCTTGTGCACCAAGTCATCATATTAGAATGGTTTCTGAAGGATCAATGATGCTGAAAATTCAGCTTTGCCATCAGTTACATTTAAAACCAGAAAATGGTTATTTTAAACTGTAGATTTTGCAATGTCACTCTTTTGACTGCAAATACAGCCGTGTTGAGTATGAGAGAGACACATCGCGCACACACACACACACACACACACACGTATGTATATATGTGTATGTATTTATGTGTGCACGTAGCATATATTGTAGATTTTTCTTCATTATTAAGTTGATTTATATATGGTAAGAATGTGATACTATCTGATCATTTTAATGAACAGAAAGATATTTATATAACTGCTTGAATAGTGCAATCCATTTTATTAAATTAACACATTTATTCTGCCAATTATAATCTTTCCGAATGTGTCAAAACGTCTTGTCAAGTACAAATACAGTGTTTTTGTTGTGCACTCGCCATGGTCACTACATAGTTCTATATTAAATATAATCTGTAAACATGTGTGTTTGGAGCAGATAAGCCGCACTGAAGCTGTGGTCCTTCTCGGCTGGCATCTGCAGAGATGCCGTGAGTGTGTCTGTCACATGAAAGCCTCTGACCTGCTCTCAAAAAGCCAAGAAATGGAGCCCAGGACAGCACTCTGATAACAAGGATCTGGCTTCAAACATTGACAAAAGGATAACATCAAATGCCCCTCTGTATGTGTGAGTGTGTTTGTGCCTGTCCTTGGACATGCCCTATCTGTAGACCCTCCGCATTTTACCCTTTAATGATACTGTACATGGCCGTGGCCACAATATAAGGACTTAGATTCACCTCTCTTTTGATGAACTGAAATTTTCAGCAGAAGAAAGAAGGCAACATTTTCTAGAGGAATTCTCTGAAGGCAGGAGATGAAAAGGGCAGCAATGACTGTGCTGAGAACGGTATCATAGGTGCCCAAGCACAGATAGAAAGCTCCATTCTTCTGCTGCAATTTAGGACATCAGCGCTCCGCACAATCACGGTTGTTTAGAGTACTTTCAAAGAGACCATTGTTTGTTTAAGACACCTGTACCCATTTTAAATACTTTGAAGCCCCTTCTTTTTTGACATACAGAATTTGGCGAGTGTTGCTGAATCCACAGTACTAACAATAAAAGAAGTACTAACAATTCAGTCATTATTTATTAGCCGGGATGTGGTTTCAAATCCGTGTGATATCATGGCCATTGTTTTCAATATGAGTGAAGACTAGAGCTGTAAAGCTTTAAAAAGAATGCAAAATTAACAAAAATGGTGCTTAATATTGCAAGTGTTCTAAAGCCTTATGTTAGGTTTGTGTAAGAAACAGGCCAAAGACCATTATTCTGTAACTACAAATACAATAAATAAATCATATATTTCGCTATGGCTGTATGCACCATCTTTATTTTGTTTGTTGTAATTTTAGCTTAAAAGCCCCAGTTCTTATTCTCTTTCATTATATTAAAAATAATGACCAGAGTATTCTCTTTGTGTTTTAACATTTTGGCTTAGATCGAAATGACTAAATGATTTTAAGTTTGAGTGAACCATTTCTTTTAAAGAACCATGATTATCTCTTTCAACAGGATGGTTTATCTTGCCACAGACTATTATTTCACCACAGGCATATTCAATATGAAATTCTTTGCATGGCTTAAACAGCAGTTATATGTAAATAGATAGGGAGATAATTATGCTTCCCTATTGAGTTTTCACCTTTTTTTCCCCCTATTCTTTGTGATTATTATGCCTGAAAGTATGCTTGTGTGCCAAAACCCTAGGAACTCAAAGTGAAATCAGGGCAGCAATAATGCTCTAGCATGATGAATCACCTCAATCTCACAAAGATTCCTGGAGGATGAAGGGTTCCTCTGTTACAAACCGCCTGTTGATTCTGATCCCGGTGTGTAACACATGACCCTTCTTTTCCCGCCTCACTGACACACTCTTCTCTCCAGCATCTGAGCCTCATCTTGCAGGAGAAGCCTTTGCTAAATGAGTTTAGCTTTGAATAGGAGGAGCAGTTGTCTTATATTTGCTATGACTGAAATGGAGAAAGTCCTGTATGAATATTTGTATAATCCATTACAAGATGGAAGTCATGTGCTGTGATATTTGACATAACGTTATTTTGCAGAAAGGCTGATAAACAGTGTTGTACTGCAGACTCGATAATCTAATTATTTTTCATTATTAATTAACAAAGAACATCTGCATGTTTGATCAGTATAATTGTTTAACAGGTCGTGTGTGTGTGTGTAACAGGTTGTTCATTAAAATATCTGAATTGAAATTACCTTTGACCATTTCAGCTTTCCAAAATGCTGTGCATTTATTATTACTTATATTAATAACAGTTCATTACTTCTATGTATTTACTGTGTGTGTGTGTGTGTATTCAAATACAAAACAAAAACCAGTAATATTATGAAATGTTATTAACATTTCAAATAAATGTAATCTATTTGCATATATTATAAAATATTCTTGTGACACACAGATGAATTTTCAGCATCATTACTCCAGGCTTCAGTGGCACATGATCCTTCAGAAATCATCAAAATGATGATTTAGTGTTCAGAACATTTGTTTTCTTATTATTATCAGTGTTTAAATAGTTTTTATGCGTTTTTTCCTTGTTCTTTTTTTTTTGAATTCTTTTTTTCAGGATTATTTGATGAAATCTTTTGTTACATTGTAAATGTCTTCACTGTCACCTTTGATAAATTGTATGTGCAGTTGATAAATTATATAAAGTTTTTTACTTACTACATAAATCCCTAAATCTTTGAAAGGTAATGTATATTTATTATGATTGAAATATATTTCACAAATTATATGTAACTTCACAATTGTGCTGAACTCAAAATAAGACATTTTCTTTTTCTCCTCCTATTTATCTTTACACCGCTGCAGATATCAGAGAGGCGTCTTAAACAGAAGAAATTCTAGTTAAAAAGAGGAAGATGGAGAACTATCGATCCCTTATCCCGAAGGTGTCCGCCATATGCAGATAAGGTCCCCAAGGTGCACCAGAGAAGGGTAAATTAAGCCCTTAAATGTGCAATTGGCAATAATGAGCTATCATTACTCAAATTACAGCAAGCACTGATTGGGTTTAAAGTAATGAAGAAAACAACATGATCAATCATCATCAGGTCCTGAGAGCGTCGGGGTGGTGGCCGAGTCCTGCACCCGCATAGCTGGATCAGAGCTCCATCTTCAGGAGCCAGACTGGAGCAGATACAAGAGCCCTCCAGCACAAGAGCACATGTGAACATCCTTTATGAGATTACAGTGGAACCTCAGATGCTACCCAGCACACAGAGATCATATCGTATACATGGCAGACGTCCACCTTTGTCATCTCACTGAGGCAAGTTTGTTCTCCTCTGTCATTGTCGTGTATCCAAATGACTATCAGTCAATCCTATAATCGCTCTTAAAAGGATAGTTCGCCCAAAAATGTAACTTTTCTTATCACTTACTCAACTTCAGATTGTTGATACCCCCCACTATCCCCCATAACTGTTTCTTTAACATATCATCGTGCGTTTTATGCAGAAGAAAGAAATAGTTTTGGAACAACATGAAGGTAATAGAATTAACATTTTTGGGTGAACTTTCCTTTCAAGAAATAATTACAATAATTCATTCTCTATCGCCCACGCTTTATAAAGGCTCTCTTTCGTCATATTTGCCTGGTGATTAAATTTTTTTTTAGAAAGAATATATTAAATAGTATCTATTTATAATACAGGTTTTTCGTGAATGGCTACACTGCAAAGCACTTGCACCACCTATTATTATTTTAATATACCGCCAGAATTATTTCATTCTGGATGCTGACAAAATGATTTTCTTAAATAAGTAGTTTTCGGAAAGAGTGCCATTTATGGCACAGTTCAGTTCAAAAAGATTAGGAATCACATAATGAGTGAAATGAAGTCATTTTTGGAAGAATATGCAGATGAAGGCCATTGAAAGTAATTTTTATTGTGTGGGTCTTGTGTGGGACAGTTCGTTTTTTAATGCCTTTTATGATTTGAGAGAGTTATGCACCCCAGAATTTAGGTTGAGAGAAATCAGTCGGGTCACGGTCTGCACATGGACTTCTTGAGCTTTTCTTCTCTACACTCTTGTGATGTTCTGGAACAAAGTTTTCTTCTAGATCTAATGGCGGCCTGGCATTAGTGTGCATGAAGGCTTCTGAAGTTGCCATCATCAATAATGAGGTCTCATTTACACAAATTACTCCGAACGCTGATTAGGTATTATCTAACGGCAAGGGCCACCTCGATCAATCATCATCAGTGCGCAGAGCGTCGATGGACATCAAAAGGTTAACCCAGATCCAATGGGCCCCTGGCAGTGTCAGCACAAATCACTACGGCAGGGCCGCCATGCTGTCGATAGAGCAGCTAGACAATTAGGTAATGATTAAAATAGCTGCACACAGGAGTCAATAAGAAAATGAGCCATCCCGGCATAATTTTAGAATGATTTGTTTACCGATCTATATGGAAGCAGGAAAATAGGCACTCGAGTGCAGTGATTGAAAGTCGGTCTGCTTCCTGAAGTGTCACGATCGTGAACTTTTCAGAGCTATACTTTATTATGTGGCTGAGGTCTCTAATTGAGAGTTGTTTGCATGAGGCTGTAAGCTTTTACTTTACTTTTGAGTGTCTAACATTGGTGTATGTTAGCTTTTTATAGTGGTTATGCTCTTTTCATAACAGTATAGCTTTACATTCACATTTATGCATTTGGCAGACGCTTTTATCCAAAGCGACTTGCATTGCATTCAAGGAACACATTGAATTAGTTTTTTTATCAGTTGTAAGACACTTTGAGCCAGACTTACTAACAGCTTGGACCAGTACAAATCCCTGCCAGGATTTAAGGTAAGCAGTGCCTGTAAACAGGCATTTGTGGGAGTTTCCCTTTCAGATCTAAAATTTATGGGAGAAGGGTATTTAAATGAATCATGCAAGGTGATTTACTACAGTTTGTTCTAGTCAATTTTCTAGTATTTGCACCATCATCTTTTTTCTCTCTGCTATATATCAAGAATAGGACATAAACATAGTGAATCAGTTCATTCTAAATGTTCCTTTGAACCAGAATAATTTTAAAGACTCCTTGTGGTGATTTTTTTTTTAATTTTATGTATGTGTATGTGGTGTCTTTAACATATAAACCAAATTTTAACTTTAGAACCATGTGCAACACCATTTTCTATTTAAAACTGCAGCATTTCAAACACGATCTCAAAAACATGGTTTGGAAACATCACTGTTCCCTGTCAAGGGAACTCGCACTGCGTCGAGACGCGATTGGGAACCTTTCAGTTTATATGTCCTTGAAGCACAATCAAACTCAGGTGCGGGAGTGTACGTCGCCGTGATGACGTCATCACGTCATGACCCGGGAGTATAAAGGCACGTCACGACCCGGAAGCGGGTTAGCTTTCAGTGTCTTCACAGCGCTCTAAGCTCAACGTGTGTGTGTATTTGCCGTGTGTGTGATTCAGCCCAAAGTCTAGTTTAAAAGAAAAGGGATTTCACCGTGTGTCTGTTGAGTGTTTGTGAAAAAAAAAAAAAAAAAAAATGGCGGAGCAAGTTTTTCGGCGCTGTGTTACCCCTTGTCCCCGGTTTCTTTCGGGAAGGGATACACACGCCTTATGTGTAGCTTGCATGGGAGAGGAGCATGCACGATCAGCGCTCGAGGGCACTGATTGTGCAGACTGTTTGCAAATGAGTTTGCGAACACTCCGATCCCGCCTGGCAGTTTTCGAGGAAACTGCCCGGGCTAGCGGCCCTCGTGGTTCCGGTCCCGCTGCGGCTGAGGCCCAGCGGCGGCTGCGATCATGGGGGTCGCAGATGGATCTGTCAGAGGGGTCGGAGACGGGCTTGGCCTTTTCTCCACCTTTACCTGGCAGATCTAGCCCCGTTAGGGAGCCGGAAGCACGCCCTGTGGCGGTTTCTTCCGACCCTGACGAGGCGATACTGCAGCTATCCAGTTCCGAGGAACTGGACGTTGTTAGTATCGACGCTGATGAGGAGGTTCCGCCAGCCCCCTCACCAGCGTCAGATGAGTTGCTGGAGGTGGTGACTCGCGCCACCGCTAGGCTGGGCCTCGAGTGGCCGGCTGAGCGGACGCATGCTCGTCCAAAGAGCAGGCTGGACGAGCGCTTTTTGCCGTCCAGAGCACCACCTCAGCGCCGGTGTCTGCCTTTCTTCCCCGACCTCCACACTGAGGTGTCGAGGTCCTGGAGTAGGCCCGCCTCCCACAGGGTGCATAACAGCGAGACCGCTGTTTATGCCTCCCTAGTGGGAGCTAAAGAACGCGGATACGGGGCGATGCCTAGAGTAGAGGAGTCCTTGGCTAATCATTTGGCTCCTCACTCACCGCAGCCCCTAAAGGCACCGGTGCTCCCCACCAAACCTCTCAGGGTTACGTCATCGTTGGTGGGGCGAGCATACTCATCGGCTGGTCAGGCTGCAGCATGCCTCCACACCTCTTCCATGCTGCAGGCCTACCAGGCGGAACTCCTCGCAGATCTTGACGAGGAGGGAGGTATTGGGCCAGAAGCAGTCGCAGAACTGCGGAGGGCGACGGATCTTTCTCTCCGGGCTGCTAGGGAGACGGCCGCCTCTATTGGCCGATCTATGGCAGCCCTAGTAGCTACGGAGAGACATTTATGGCTGAACTTGACTACCCTCAGCCAAAAGGATAAGAACATCCTCCTGGACGCCCCTCTGACGCCTCCTGGCCTCTTCGGCGACGCGGTTAAGCTAGCGGTCGAGAGGTTTCAGGAGGCTGCTAAGCAAGAGGCGGCGTTCAGAAAGATCCTTCCACGCCGCCCTCAAGGTTCGCAAGCAAGAGCAGCGTTCCATCCTCAGCCCAGTACCTCCTCATACCGCGCTGGGCAGAAGCTGAGCGTTGCGACTCGTCAGCCTCCCCCGAAAAAGAAGGGGAGGGCTTCAGGTCAGCAACCTCAGCCTCAGCCTTCTGGCCGGCAGACCGACCTGAGGGTCGTTCTGCAGGGCAAGAAGGCTAAAAGTAAGAGGCCCTGACAATCATGGTGTCAGGCCTCGCAGGGAGCCCCCCGTTGGTCCACCAGCATGCCAACGCCCTGCGGTGGCCCCTGTGGATCTGGTTTCTCGAGAGAGCCAGTCCGATCAGGGACCAGGTGGTCTACCCCAGTTGTCACCCCGGCAGGGTGCACTGGGCAGATTGCCCCCTCTAAGGAGGGTCCTAGAGCATCCACTCCAGGTCCAGCGGCCTGGAGTGGAAACCCGAACAGAGACTGGTCTCGAGAGACTGGTACCCCTAGTAGAGTTCCTGGCGGCGTGGGCACGTCTGCCAGGCATTTCTCAGTGGGTCCTGCGCATTATTCATGTGGGTTACACTATCCAGTTTCGGTCGAACCCTCCCAAGTTCGCGGGGGTTCTTCGGACAGAGGTAGACCCTGGGCAGGCTCGGGTTTTGGAACAAGAAGTCGAATCATTGCTGAGGAAAGAGGCCATAGAGTATGTACCTCTCTCAGCCACAGATTCGGGCTTTTACAGCCGCTACTTCATAGTTCCGAAGAAGGATGGAGGTATGCGTCCTATTCTAGACCTTCGCCTGTTGAACAAGACTGTCAGGCGCCTGAAGTTCAGAATGTTGACTTTGAAACAGATCGTATCCCAAATCAAGTCCGAGGATTGGTTTGTGACGATAGATCTCAAAGACGCATATTTCCATATCTCCATCCTTCCTCAACATCGGAAGTTTCTCAGGTTCGCCTTCGGGGGCAAGGCTTACCAATATCGAGTGCTTCCATTCGGCCTAGCGCTATCCCCTCGCACCTTCACCAAATGCATGGACGCAGCGCTCGCCCCGCTGCGGTCCACTGGTATCCGTGTACTGAACTACATCGACGATTGGTTGATTTTGGCTCAGACACGAGAATTAGCGGTTCGGCATCGAGATGTCGTACTCGCGCATATGAAGGAGCTGGGGCTGAGACTCAATGCCAAGAAGAGTATCCTCTCTCCTGTGCAGAGGACAACCTTCCTAGGCGTTGTTTGGGACTCGGCGTCAATGTCTGCACGGCTATCCCCCGTGCGCATTGCCGCCGTTCTGTCCTTAGTCCAGGATATCAAGCTAGGCCAGCTGCTCACTGTCAAGCACTTCCAGAGAGTGCTGGGGCTCATGGCGGCAGCGTCCAGTGTTATCCCACTCGGCCTGCTCCACATGAGACCCCTGCAGTGGTGGCTGAAGACCAGAGGGTTTTCCCCGAGGGGCAACCCCTTCCGTCTGATCAAGGTGTCAAGGCGCTGCCTTCGAGCCTTGCATCCGTGGAAGCAGAACTGGTTTTTGTCCCAGAAGCTCGCACTGGGAGCTATCTGTCACCGCGTCATGCTGTCGACAGATGCGTCCCGCGCGGGCTGGGGGGCGGTCCTGAGGGACCGCTCGGCCAGGGGTCTATGGGACGGGCACCACCTCTCCTGGCATATCAACGCCTTGGAGATGATGGCTGTCTGGATGGCGCTACGGGCGTTTCTCCCCGACCTCAGAGGCCGTCATGTAGTAGTCCGGACCGACAATACGTCAGTGGTCTCCTACATAAATCACCAAGGAGGTCTCCGGTCTCGTCGACTTTCCAAGTTGGCGATCAGGATCCTCCTCTGGGCCCAGAGGGAACTGCTCTCTCTTCGAGCGGTATATATCCCGGGGGCCCAGAACCTGGGGGCAGACTTCCTGTCGAGACAGGGGCCAAGGCCCGGGGAATGGCGACTCCACACTCAGGTGGTGGAGCAGATTTGGGAGAGATTCGGCCAGGCTCAAGTGGATCTGTTTGCGTCTCGAGAGACGACTCACTGCCCACTCTGGTTCTCCCTTTATCTTCCAGCGCCTCTCGGCCTGGACGCCATGAGGCAAGGGTGGCCAAATCTACCCCTGTATGCCTTTCCCCCCGTAGCTCTGCTCCCAGGGGTTCTGGAGAAGGTTCGCCGGGAGAAGGTCCGTCTCACTCTAGTTGCCCCGCGCTGGCCGGGCAGGGTGTGGTTTTCGGACCTGGTGTCCCTCCTAGACGGCACTCCGTGGGAGATTCCGGTCAGGAGGGACCTCCTGTCCCAGGCTCAGGGGAGGATTTTCCATCCTCACCCAGAACTGTGGAAACTGTGGGTCTGGCCCCTGAGGGGGCCCAGCTCATAGAGTCTGGTCTCTCAGCCGAGGTTGTAGAGACCATTCTCCACTCCAGAGCCCCGTCCACGAGGAAACTGTATGCTCAGAAGTGGAAGATTTTCACTTCTTGGTGTTGCGAAAAGCAGCTGAACCCAGTTACCTGCCAGGTTGGCACCGTGCTGGAGTTCCTGCAAGAAAGGTTCGCAGCAGGGCTGTCCCCCTCCACACTAAAGGTTTACGTGGCTGCCATAGCTGCTTACCACGTACCTTTGAGTGGTGCCTCTTTGGGCAGGGACCCCCTCATAGTTCGTTTCCTACGTGGCACTCAGAGGCTGAGGCCTGTAGTACGTTCAAGGGTGCCTCCTTGGGACCTGTCCCTGGTGCTCCAGGCCTTGTCCCAGGCTCCCTTCGAACCGCTGGACGAGATTTCAGACAAGCACCTTACTCTTAAAACTCTCTTTCTTCTCGCCATTTCTTCCCTCAAGAGGATTGGTGACATGCAGGCCCTCTCCGTGGCCCCTTCATGTTTAGAGTTTGCGCCCGGCTTGGCTAAAGCTTTCCTCTATCCCAAGCCGGGTTATGTACCTAAAGTGCTGTCTAGTCCTATGCGCCACATAGTGCTACAGGCTCTCTGTCCTCCTCCATTTACTGATCATGACCAGGAGTTAAAGAACAGGGTTTGTCCAGTGCGAGCACTGGACGCCTACGTCCACAGAACTGCCACGTGGCGTAGGTCAGACCAAATCTTTGTCTGTTTTGGGGCCCCCAGAGGCTCCCCTGCTTCTAAGCCTACTATGAGCAGATGGATTTCAGAGTCTATTTCTCTAGCTTATGAGCTGGCAGGACAGCAGTGTCCACTGTCTGTCCGAGCTCATTCTACTCGGAGCATGGCTGCCTCGAAAACCTTTTTCGCAGGGGCTTCCCTCGCGGACATTTGTGATGCGGCTGGCTGGTCCTCACCGCATACCTTTATTAGGTTCTACCAGTTAGACCTAAACCCCGCCTTGGGATCATTGGCGTTATCGTAGTGAGCTACGTTTCGCTTGGCATACCCCGTACGCTGAGGCGGCGTGGGTATTCCTCGTTCCCAATCGCGTCTCGACGCAGTGCGAGTTCCCTTGACAGGGAACGTCTCAGGTTACGTACGTAACCATAGTTCCCTAAGAGGGAACGAGACACTGCGTCTTGCAGCCTCAGCTCCAAGGCATGCCGGCCTGTTCAGACACTGGTCAAGCTAACCCGCTTCCGGGTCGTGACGTGCCTTTATACTGCCGGGTCATGACGTGATGACGTCATCACGGCGACGTACACTCCCGCACCTGAGTTTGATTGTGCTTCAAGGACATATAAACTGAAAGGTTCCCAATCGCGTCTCGACGCAGTGTCTCGTTCCCTCTTAGGGAACTATGGTTACGTACGTAACCTGAGACGTTTTTTTTACTGTCACAGACATGTAACCTAGATGTTAAACATGCAATCTGCTTTCTATGATGTTTAAGGCATGTTTGACTCAGAGATAGTGAATAGTAACAGTTTTTGTAAAAGTTGTAACACATTATTAGCCATTTGATAACATAATCAATCCAAAGTCTAATCATATCAATTATCTCGTATACATAAAATGCATTCTGATACATCGACTCCTAGAAGACTCTGTATAATTTGCTGTTCCTCTTTTTCTGATTCAGTTTCTATTTCAAACATATATGGCTGAATTAAACCAATATTTCCACTTTAACTAGCGTTTCCTACAATGCAGAGTGGATCAGGTAGTCCAAGCTGGTGTTATTGAGCGGAGGCAGGGACTAATTTGCAAGAGTTACGTTCTATTTTAAGACATGAAGAAATAGTTTTAATGGTAAAAACGTTGAAATATGTCATTTTGAGTTTTAAATTAATAAAACTATTGAACTTTGGAGCAAAATATCTTTGGGTGAGCTTGCATTTCCAGTCTCTAACATTAGCACATCTAATGAAAGTGAATAAAGTGAAAAGTGTAGTGTGACCTCGCCTTTAATCAACAACAAATGTGTTTGTATTCACAATCTTTAGTCAAAATCTGAAAATGCGCTTCCCCTCTGGAATGGTGTTTCTTCTCCGATGACGCCAGCTTGACGGCTTCGGCAAGACATTTTAACCACTCCACCCTAACCATCAGTCGGTTGCGAGCTAGAGATGTCAATGAGGCACGCTAAAATCAAGCCCAGTCCTCTATTTTTTTTCTCACTCAATATTCCATTTCATTTGGAAACGCGTCAATTCAGGTTCACACAGACTTTTAGCTTGTTGTACTACAGCTTCCTAAACAATGTATGTGCTATTTATGAATGTAATGCAGGTATAATATTATATATTCAGAGTTTATTTATCGCATATTTAACTGGGTAGCTCTGACATGTTTTTTCCCTGATGTCAGTTTTTTTCCCCCTAATTCTATTCATATTAATTTCCTTCACCCTTTGTGAACCATTTCTTATGCTGATCAAAGCATTTGTATATATTAACATGGTCTAAGGTGGTCTATAATGTTATCTGGTCGATTAACATGATCTATAATGTTATCTGGGCCTCACGCTTTGTGTGCACGTGTGTTTGTAGTTGACATGTGTAGTCGTGGGTCAGAGCTGCTGTTTGGAGACTTCCAGAAGAGAACAGTTGGCAGTCATCATGCTGGAATAGAGAGGTGCTAATGATGACTGTAACAAGAAATGATGGACAGGATCATGTCTAAAAATAAGAGCTTGATCGGAGTGGGAGTGTTGTTTAGATCTTGACTTGAAATGAAGAGAATGGTTGGTGAACTTTTCAAGACACAGTCTCCTACTCCTTAAATAACCTCCAGTTCAGTGTGCTAGTGCTAGAAGCATTTGCTTGCACAATAGTGGATCCATACGAATCAACTTTTATATTTACAATATTGTAAGAACTGGTAAATGCCAAAATTCTTCCTTTCAATTAGCATGTTTTTCTACTGTGAATCTAATCGGCTTCCTTTCCAATCACGTTGGCAGAGCCCAGGCAGTCAATTTCGCTGATTTGAATAAGGAAATGAAAGGCCATTCTGTCACCTACAGTGTTTGACTACTTTCTAATATAGTAGGCAGGGGTATGAACATGTGTCACGTAATTTTGGGTATTATTTGCACTGCATTGTGGAGGAAGTGATGGCAAATATGAGAGTGAAATGAGAGAATAGAAGGTCCAACTGGGGTCATATTGCAAATCTTCACCTGCACACATAACAAAACTGTTCTGTTTTGCGGCCTTGCTGCTATAGTTCTTAACTGACAATAGTTATTCATTTTTCAGCTGGCCGAAGGAAAATTTCCTTGAGCTGCTTATTTACTGTAAAACACAAAGTTATACTTATTTTTTTTGTTCCAGGAAAGTGGAATAAATTGGCCCAAACATCCATTTGTGGTGGGGGTTTTTTCTTTCTTTTTTCGGGTGATCTTTGTGAAACACTACCCCATTGAACAATTGTAATCACAATTTTTGCATCTAAATCTGAAATGGAGTAAAGGAAGGGGATAATTGCTTTATGGAGTGGCAGCTTTCCTCCTTTCCTTCCTCTTCTAATACACTTGGATGGCTCAACAAGGTACTGAGATATTTTTTGTCTTAAATTACTTGAAAGAGTGCTTTGCACTCTTCCTGCATGCTAACTGCTATCAGAAACGGAAGCGCCAAATCCCTTTGGTTGAAATCCAGTGGTGATAATTTCATTGAAAACATGTTTTGTGAGGAGAAAATGGCATTATTACCTAGTTAGGTGGATTATCTTGTCCAAAAGGCCTTTGATGTGTGCACAATCACTGAAACACAGCCTCTGATCTTTGGGGGCCAGAATGAGTGGATCAGATACAATTGGGGGAAAAAGCCCTTCATTTCAAAGATCACAATATGAGGTCTTGCGTTTCAGTGATATAGCTAAATCATATCACAAGCAAGCTCAGAGAAAGTGAGCCCAAAGATGATCACATTCTTTATGACTTTATTTTCTTTATTAATACCTTATTTTATTTGAGTTTACTGAGGTTAAGGCTAACTGTAAAATACTAGCATTCACTCTACAGTCTCTATACCAGTGTTTTTCAACCACTGTGCCGTGAGAGATCATCTGGTGTGCCGTGGAAAATTATACAATTTCACCTAATTGGTCTAAAAAAACATTTTTTGAAAGCTAATTCATCATAAAATACATTTTTATTTGTGTTTATTTGATTCCCATTCAAGACACTTTGATAAGAATGAGTGTATATTGTTAATATAGGCTACAGAGTTAAATTTTGTAACATTTTCGGTTGGTGGTGTGTTTTTTTGTTTTTTTTCAATGAAAAAATTTACCGTGGCTCAATTTTTTTGAAAAACACTGATCTATACAATTATATCGTTAATAGATGTTCTGTTTTCTATTTATTTTCTATTTTTATTTCTTATTTTATTGTTTCTTATTTTATTGTTTGTATACTTTATGTACAATTTTCTTCAACCTGTTGTACAGCACTTTGGTTGGCCTTTGACCATTTTTAAATGTGCTCTATAAATAAACCGAACTTGAATTAGATTTAAAGCAGTTTGATATAATCGTACAATATTTAGTTCACCGATACGATTTTTTCCCCCTCAGTATAAAGAACCTAATTAGAAAACTCATTAAAGAAAATGTGCTATACACATAATTTAAAAAAACTAAAGTGTTAATTGCACATAAAATGATCTGAAATATGAGAAATCTTATCCTCTGCACAGCGTGAATCTTCCTTGTGCTCTGGCTCCGTTCTAACCGAGAACTTTTCAACGAATAATCACTATTTAATCTGCTCCATCTAAGATGATCTAACCCCTCACTATTCTCATTATATCTAAGTCTATACACAGTGTAAGCTGTTCTGTGAAAGCTGTTACCCATGTCAGCTGGTGGTCTCTTGTCCTCTCTGCCTCGATCAGAGCAGGGGAGCGGCCACCTCTCTGTGTGTATCCTCATCTCCAAACGGACTCCTCCCGGTAGGGTCCTCTAAATGGATAAGATCTAATAGCCTGGAACAAACACTGTGGTCACCTTCTCTAATGGATGCCAGTGGGGAAGTACACTAATTCAGTATGATTTGAGGAAGATAGGAGAGGATGGTTTTTTTTTTTTAGACCAAGATTAAACTCCAGTGCTTCTCAAATGCCAAGCTTCACGCTGTTACTGCTCTTCAGTGCTCGAATACGGTTACAAGTGTTATTACTCCTACCATTTAAGAGGCCTGATCCGAAGAGATTATTAAATTAACCACAGGGCACTAGTTTTGTATCCAGGAGGATAGCTGTCACTCTAGGGGTTGTGCACTCTGTGTTCGAAGATCATCCAAGCTGTTGCCCCAGCTTTTTAGATGGCAAGTGACTTACACAGGTTATGGCCTGTGGTTTTATATTTGTAATGAGTATTTTTCATTATTCCAGACAGCTTCCTTATCCCTAGAATGCATGACTACATGAATGTTTATTTTCTTTCTTTCTACCTATGTACAACTACTGAATGATAGCAATTAACTCTTACAAAACACAATTCTCAATTTCCATTTAAGAGTTATGTAAGAGTTTTAATTGAGTAAAGGATCACAGGCAATAAACGATTACTCCTGCTGCGTATCTCACATAACTTCATTAGCATCATCGTTGTTTAGTCTGTTAACTTATTGTCAGAAAATAAGTACGATCCTTCACTGTGCAGACAGCTGTACTTGACAGCTTTGTTGCCTTTGCAATGCTGCACACTGTCATTCTCATAGAGGGAAAGTGAGTTTTATGTACTCTGACTGTGAACTGGGGAATGGAGGACATTTGCACATGAATCAATTGTATCCTGACAACTGTTAGACAGCTCAGAATCTCGGAGAGCTGTAGACATGAGATTTCTCTCTGTCACATGCAAACTTAGTTTGCCTTTTGTTTATTTCATGTACTATTGTTATCCAATGGCTGTATATCAAGGTGAGCTCCTATTAAAAAGAGTGAGAGAGCAGGACGCTTCAGATATAGAGGTAGAGGACAGGAAATTAGATGAAACATTCTTTTTGTTCTCACTCATATCCATTTGCTCTTTCAACAACTACTTCAAAGTGAGTCACTCACATTATGTTACTGAAGGTAACTGTTTGGCATTTTTAGTCACTGTCTTATTTTCACTCTTCATTTACAGTCAACGTGAAAAGTTTTTTCCAGCTTGGGCATTTGGTTACAGTCTGTCATTCATGAAGCATTACAAGGAATGAAATGCAGTGAAAAAAATAAAGATGAGTACAGCATGACAGTTTTCCTAATTATTTAGTTTTCCATAAATAACATCAGTATTATCAAAATGAAATTCTCTCTGTTCAGTTCTCTCTTTAGCTGCGCACACACAACCTTAGAATGCAGTTTCCAGTTTGGTTTATGTACATCAAATGAAACGTCTAGTATTATTTGCTCATCATTACCTAAATGACTTGATGTTTAGAAGAATGACTAAACTGCTCTTATCCATACAGTATAATGAAAGTGGAGGCTAAATGTGAAATGTGCTATTTAGTGAAAATAGGGGACATTGAATGCCCCTTTTTACCAGGTTTTAAAATACGTGTCTGAAGTCCCTTCTTGTGTATGTGAAGTTTTAGCTCAATAATTGTTCTTAAATCTTTTTGCTGGTGAGCAAAAATGTGCAGTTTTTTTTAAATGCAAATGAGCTGGTGCTCCCAGTCTCCTTTCAAGAAGAGGGCAGAGCTTTAAGAACTCTTACCGGCAACAAAACAAGACAATCTCACGCACTGAAAATGTCAGAAACTGTCAGTGGCGATGTGTAGTTAGAATTGAAGTGCCTGCAGAGCCAGAGTGCTTACATATGCTGCATGGAGAAAGAACAGCTATAGTTTAGTTTAATTACGATTATAACTTCTTGTCATCTTGCTTTTATCTGCTATTAGTACAAGACTGTTGTATCAGACCCCATCCTAGTGATAGACAAAACTATACCAACGATTTTTATGAAGTTTATTGTGTTTAACACAAAAGATGAAGCTGTTTTCACTTCAGTAAATCGCAGTAAACTCTCTCTCCCTTGCATTATCAACAACATACACAGTGAATTACACAAAAACACTCCTTATCATAAACTGATATGTACTGACCTTATACCTTTCCAGTGGGTGCTTGATAAACTGTTTAACTTTATGTCTGTGAAATAATGATGAACTGTAATAAAGTGCGTCCGTTGCCTTTCCCGATAAGCTGGATCACGAACTGTTGGTACTGATCCATCCTTGACCTTCAACTTGACCTTCAAGTTTTTCACTTCATGCTGATCTTAAAGCAGTATGAAAACTGAACACCTTTATTATTATACCATTATTTGTCACTATGGTTACAGTGCATGCATGACTCAAGGCTGTCACCATAAGGATATTGACTTCAGTTACCTGTCCATACAGATACAATACAATATTTGATTCGCTACGGTTAGTTAGATAAATTCTGTAAATGACAGAATTTCCAAGTTAGAAATTAGACTTATTAATACTTTTTAATATAACTATTCTTGAATATTTCAGACACTGGACATGAAAATAGATATTTGATGGTTGTCACGCACTAGTCATTGCTGCATTCATTCTGTCAGTATCAATATGGTGATGCTAGACGGAGATATTTTTCTAGACTTGTTGAAGCCTCTTTCGATAAACTCTTGCGACTGTTAGCAATATTCGAGTCTCATGACTTGTTGTCGGTACAACAAGCTGCATTACAGGAAGCAGACAGTGACGCATTGATCCGTTGTGCTCAGAGATACCGGGAGTGTGGCGTTTCACCCTACCAAGAGTCTGACAAGTGTCAGTGATCTTGCAGTGTTCCCAGTGAAGAGCTAATCACAGCGATCAGTGTTCTTTTTAAAGCTTAACCAGCCACAGTAATCTGTTCACACTCGCTTAGACCCTAATGGCTCTCAAGTTCCACCCCCCCGGACCAACAAATCTCCTGCCGTAGGATGGGCTCCTCTGCTCAGAGGCTGATCAATTAAAATGACTTTAGCATTTGCCGGCCCATCAATAAGTGCTCCCCTCAGGCTCAACAGTTCTTGCCTGTGCTGTACTGGAGGGTTTGGGGCTGCATGCGTAGAGTCGGTTGTTTGCAATCAATGGGCTTCAATGTCATAAACAAAGCAAATTCACAGCCAGCAATCGATGTGACGAGAGCTAAATGTTGATTTACTTTCACTGCGCCTCCGTTCACACCTCTGAGACTGTTGTCGGGCTTATCTCATCAAGAATGGATGCAAATTGAAAGTTGGTTTTGGAGTAACACCTTTACTCATCTAGAAACTTCAAATATAACCAGAGGGTTTTAAAAACGGAAGCACTGAACAGGAAGTCTACTGTAGGATGGTGTGATGGATGCAATATTAAAGTGTGTTCATTTCCAAGTGACTAAATTGTCTAAAATCTGAAAAGACAGATTGGGGGGGGGGTCACTGTGAGCTTGTAAAGACGCACATTTCTTCATTCATCCCTACACAAACTCGCTAAGACTAATGTAAATTCGACACCACTCACGGATTAAAAATGACACCGTGACAAGCTCCCAGTGGACAATTATGATTTATGACACACATTTTTTATGGATTTACACTGATGCTGTCAATGGCTTAATAAGTTTTACTGCTGCAATGTGAGATGTATTCAGTACATGGCTGGGAAGAATGTGCTAAAAGAACAGGCTATAAATGGGCTAAGGTGCTCCCCAAAGGGAACCTCACTAGACGTGTGTTACTAAATCTTTCAGAGATGCCATCTGCCTGCGTGCAAGCTGTTAGAAGCTGTGACCTCTGTTGGCATTAAGGTCACCCAGAGCTAATATTGACCTTGTGTTACGTTCCACTATGGATGAAATAGATCTATATTTTGAAAGGTACTACATATATAAACATTAAAGCTGTGCCATTCTGGATAAATTCAGATTCACTATTTTTTTTTGTTTCAAATAGAGATCACAGTTCTCCCACGATTCTGAACTAAACTAAAATAACATGTAAATTAGGTTCTGACAAAATATTAATTTCTGCAGTCTATTTGGTTTAAATTAATTATTCAATGTATCTCATTTGGTCAAAGACTTCACTTGTTTCATTAATTACTGGAAGATCAGAGTTTTTGAATGAATATCTTGAATGAATGATTCAATAATTCACTCGTGAATACTTCAATTGTTTAATTATTGAATTTAAAAAAACTCTTTAATGAATGACAAAAAACCTAAACGACTGTATTACATTTTAGTTTGTTGTTTTTATTCAGTTGTATTTTAATGGTATTAAATTATATTTATGTAGTAGTTTTAATCCATTTATTGACTTTTTGATCTTAGACCTGAAACTGTCATAAATCTTTAATACTTTGAAGCACAGACGTATTTTTGGTCTCTTTTTAAAGTCTTGGCAGATTATTGCTGAAGTGAAAAAAGTTGTAAAGTTATAGAATTTTATATTTACTGTAATAAAAATGCACAAATACGATTTTCAGTTTTTATTTGCAAAATATATTTTCTAAACTACATTTTACTCTAAAACTGAGAAAAGTTGTGTTTTAAATTTGAAAAAAAAAAAATTAGCTTTTAGTAAGATTTGTTTTGGCTCAGTACCAAACACTAGATTTGTTTTCACTTTCATTTCCGATGAAGCCAGATTTGAACCTTTTCAAATCATGTCCATGATTTTTGTGTGTTCACATAGCAAGTGCCAAAACCTTTACCAAGTTTCATACCATTCTGATAAAGAAAAAAACAACTTTTTGGATCAAAACCGACTGAAGAGCACCATAGGTTTAAGGATGTTTTGGAAGTGTCGCTAGAACAATTTCTTGAATTTTTACTTCCAGTGCATCTAAAAAAAATATCTTGCGTAGATTTGATGTTGAAACCTTACATTTAAGGTCTCATTTTTTATATTAGTTCCTGTATTAGCTAACAAGGATCAATTATCTCCTTTTAAATGTATATTAATTTAACTATTTTTACACTGTTCTTGCAATAAAAATTCCCTTAGATGCTGAAATGCCATGCAGTACAACAAACCTTACCTTAAACTTCTTCAATTCTTCAACATTCAGCCATTGTACTTTATTCACTTCATACATTTACATGGGTATTTCTGCATATTTATTTCTGTAGATTTGAGTGTTAAAATGCAAGTATCAGAGGCCAAATATATTTGACACCTCAGGGTCCAGGGCAACTCTCAGGACATGAGTGAGAGACCATAAGGTCATTCTACATGCACTCCTACGCTAAAGTGAGGGCACTGCTTCAGGCCATTTACACTAAAGCTCGCTGGACTCTTCCATTGTGTGGAACGTTCAATATTAGCTGGGCAATAGTGATGGCTAAAGAAAATGAGAGCATTCTTCGATTTACAGGTCTCCAGGTTGTCAAGAATTGTATGAAGTGTTTATTTATTCATTAATTGCTGAATTAAATAAACATTTCCTTGCTTGTGTCAACGAGACAGTAGAGATAGTGGAGAATAGCAACACTTGCCCTGAAGCAGGAGGTCGTGACTTTAACATACCAACCCTCCAACCTTACAAGTGACTGACAGGGGGAGGAAGCTCACATGAGCTGTTTCACGTGGGAATCACAGCTTGCAGCAATTTTAAAACAAAACCGTCTGTCAGATTTTTTGTGGGAAAATTTAATTGTGTGGGGTTCTTTTGGCTCCCTTACCCTGTTTCTCTTAAGAAAGCCATAGGTCCAAAGTTTGTTAGTTCAGATAACATTTTTAGTCAAACTAAAGGCACAGCTGTGTTTTCTGTTCTCTCCTCAAGGTCACCAAATAAGCATTAGCTATAAATATCCTGATATGAAAGACACTCTGATAATAATTGTGATGCCATTTACCCTCCGGTTTTCTGCAGAAAGATGCTTTGGCTATTAGGTGAGTCTTCTAAAAAAACTAACCGGCTATTAGTTAAAGTGGGAAAACTCTAAATGGAATTTTGAAATCTCTAGTCTTGTTCCTGAAGTTTCTTTTTGCTCAGCGCCATGTCTTTTTACTATGCATATGTGCTTCAATTAGCTGGCACTTGCTCAAACTGGTGCCAGACTTTATTAATGAAGGGTGCCTGAGCCATGAAGCTGATGTACCTCAAAGACGTCCTACCTTCGGGGAGAGCAGCAAGCTGGGGGCTTTTCTTTACATTCTTTAGTAGGACTTCAGGAAGTTCAGTTTGTCTGAGGAGGGGGTCCCTTCTGTGGTTTTCTCTTCCCGTCCCATGGGTGTCTTTTCCAGCAGTAATGAGGCCTCCAGGACTAGAGAGTTTCGCTTTAAAACAGGGAGTAATGAGAGAGTTCTGGCAGAGAGGACTGGGATTTGTACTCTTCAGTGAGACAAGAAGGTCGCAGAGACTACTTTTATTTTAGGAGGGAAAAACTGTTGATGGTGAAAAGAAAAAAATCATGAAGGGATATGTTCCAAAGACTGCAGTCCATTCGCCGCTACACAACATACTGATGAGGACGTGACCCAAGAAGCAGACTTAAACCCTCATGACAGTTTAGAGATGATATCGCTTGGTACCTGGATATCGTTTACAGCCCTTCATTCATTTCATCAAGAACAAAAGGCACGTTATAGCACCTCTGACCTGAGTTTAATCACGTATGCATTTGACATCTCAAAGATTTCAAAATGGTACTACTTCAGTTAAGTATTGTAGAGTAATATTTTTGTGCACGACTCCAGTTACTCAAGGTCAACCATAAATGTTGTGCTTTTAAAACCACAAGGTCACAATTATAAGCATACATTTGACAGCAATGCCTCAATTATTTACTTTAGCAGATGGATGAAACAGTGGTAGTTTATCACTGTACCCTCTGGAGCAGATTGCAAACAACAGCCTCTTTCTACGTTCCTGTTGTTTTAATAGAATTTTTCAGCTTTCTCCAACATTTTGAATGCTTTGCAACCTTGTCAACTTCAAGAACAACACTTCAGCTATTGAAGGTAAGTTTCCGCACACTTGGCCATGACTGAACCCGGCAATGAAGGAGGGGCACCTTTAGGACCTGCTGGCCCTGTGCTGAAAAGAGAAACGCGGTGCTCACGCCATGCCTCTTTTTCAGTAATAACAGTTGCCGAGTCTTCAACCCCGCCGCATTCAGATATAATTGCCCCCGACAGCAGGGCAAATCATCAGCACAGGGATCTGATAAGCATTACAGCCAGATGACAGCACACAGAAGTGTATTAGCAACACTGTGACATATCGCATTACCACTGTGAATAAAATAAAGCCAATATGGAACACTGTGGCAGTCAAGTGAAGCCATTCTTTTCTCTCTCCTGAGGGACTATTATGGTCCATTTGCTGATGCTGATAAGTTGTCGGCCCCCTCCACCCGCCCAACTGTCACCTTGGAGTATAAATACACACTACACAGTGATACAAACACACACACATCCTTTATACGCATTGTCGTAAGCATAAGTGACATTGTAGAAATCGTGAGTAGGTGGACAACACCGCTGAATACAAATCTCTGATTTTATAATACAAGTGGAAGGCAAATTGGAATAGTGGCAGTAAGTTATTATGTAGTCCATCTATCTTTTTTCCACTGACCTCCCACTATAAATCTCAGAAGTTAAACCTGTTAGAGTCTGTCTGTCTGGAAAGTTTACAAACAAGGGTAAAAAAAAAAAAAAAAGTCAGAAAAATACCACTTGCCACTTTAAGCTTTTTTGCATACATTTTACATGTTAAGCATAATAGTTTAAGCTTATATTTTTGAAAAGCTGCTTTTTTAATTTTGCTTTTTTTGAAGGATTTTATGAGGACAGACAGGATGTTCTAGCAGAGAAGAGGGAATGGAATTATCAATGAACCTTGAATCAAGACTTGAAATCGGGTCACTGCTGCGCAAGGTCGTTTAGGTCTCTTGTAGTATGAAGTTTTAGTAACACTTTAGTTTAGGGTGCAGTTCTTACTATTAACAATTTGCTTATGAGCATTTATAATACTAGAATATTGGCTGTTTATTAGTAATTATAAGGCGCATATTAATGCCTTATTCTACATAGCTTAATCCTACCCAATACCTAAACTTAATCACAAACTAATGAATAATAAGGAGTTTATTGAGGCAAAAGTTGTAGTTAATAGTGAGAAATATACTAATAATGTGATTGAAATTTTCAGCACAGATAGTCTATGGGCCATTTCCTTTAATCGTTTCAATACTTTGGCTCAGTCCAGCGCCACGGTAACCGGAGAGCTCAGATACTGCCACAGGTCTTGAACCTGATAACTTTTACATGTTTGATATCTGTTGCATCATAAATTATTTCCACAGACTTCTGGGCTTTGAGGGATCGTATTCTGTCAGCTCTGGTTCCTGGTAATATCATTTGATGTTATTAACAAATTTGGACCTCTAGTGTTTCGGTTTTATCTGGGAAATCTTAAACGCCTCCTTGGTGAATACTTGGTTATGACATTATCGTGACCAGGCTGATTGTGCTCCGGGTGTATCGGGTGACTATTAAGTGTGGGGAAGCAGTGGTAATAACCCAGTTTATAAACTGCTGAGACGCTTGCTTACAGCCTCACAACATTTCCTGAGAAAGATCAGCTAGCAAGGCAGGAAATAATGGTTGCTTTTTAAGGAGGCAGACATAAAATTTGTTTATTTCTCTTTTCCTCCATGGCTTCATTTTCTCCAGTTAAATCCCTCATTAGCCTCCTTAAATTTCCTCCCTGGCATCTGATATCAAACTCTGGCCGTCATTAGAGGTGCTTAAAGAGGGCAGCCATACGCTTGTGAGTACAAAACGAGATTGCAGTTCGCATTGGCTTCATAATTAATTTACAGAAATTATGCATTTCAATTATTGGTCTTTGCTGTAGAAATGTTTATGGTGAAAATGTTTTGGTGGAGCATGGGAATTGTTAATGTCATGTTTAAAATGGAAGTTAAATATATACAGTGTACTTCCAACCTACTTTGTTAGATATATTGTAGCTTAATTTTACACCCGGGACTCGCCAAAGTGCGTAACGCTACCTGGGGGAGTTGCGTGAGCCCTGTAACACAAGCCAAAAATGCGTCAAACGCAGCAGTGCCCTCTCATCAGAATGCTGTCTGTTCCGTGTAATTGAAAGCGATTTCTCTAAAGAAGGGGAAAGATGTAGTGTATCTGTAATTGCTGAACATCAAAAGCAGCTGTTCATTTTGATATTCAGCTAGCTGAAAAGGCATAATTACTATAGCTGGCTGCCACTTACATTGGTATACTCTCAAGGTCTGCAGGACATTCAGTGATGAAAAGACTGATAAGTACCTGACTGGTGTCTGTGATGCTAATAGGAACGCACACGGAATAAGGGGCTGCCAGAAATGATTCACTGGGACCATCCGGACACGTCCCGCTTCTGTGGCCACAGCAGACATGACACATTTTAATTTCATCAGGGGAAAGAATGGCAAAGCCCATTTCATCTCAGAGACAGGGAAGAGGGATTTGCCATGCCTAATGGAGTTCAATGATTGCGGCATGTCAGATAACTAATAACCATACGGAGCGTGTGTGCCTGTATGCGACGAGAAACCAAACGGATGAGGGTGTTAAAAAATAGATAGAATGGGATAAGTTCTTGTGGGCAGTGGGGTTGGCGCTCGGTTGGCACTTCCTTGTCACAGTGCTGAGGAATCTCTAAATGGCTTGACAGAGGAGATAAGGAAGCGTAGGCAAAAACCTTCTTAAAACCAGACCTAGGGCCCCCGTAAGCACTGTCACCACAGACAGCTATTTATGGGAGATGACAGTTTGCAAATATCTCAATCTGCAGGAAGGCACTCGGGGTGACACTGAGGAGTGCCATGAAATTGGAGGAGTCAGCAGCCAGCGTTTATTTCATCAGGCTCACCAATGAGCTCCGGTCTCCTGACAGGGAAAGATTGCTGCCGGATACGTCACGGCTGCCCTCTGGACACTTTAATCCATTCTGCGTGAATCGGAATTAAGCCATCTTAAAAGAAGAAGAAGAAGAGAAAAAAAGAAAGAGAAACTTTAATGAGTGCAAATGAATAGGACAGATAAATTAATGACATCCAGGGGAAGTTAAGAGGGTTTTGAGAAAGTGGAAAATGTGAAAAATGAAATGTACAGCACAAATTTATACTTGGGTGTTTTTAGTGGAATACCAAACCAAACTGTTATTGCTATTATTGTAATTCCAGAATATTTTTCATCTCTACAAATGATCGTAATATGTAATCAGCGGTTTTTAAAATTGTATAAAAGTAAGATATAATCAGTAGAGATAGAAGTTGTGGAGCACCGGGTGACATAAGGTCAAATAAGTTTCATATCCAACACTTTTTGTCCAATCATGTATACATATATGTATGTATATAGTGGATAATTGGACATTGCATTTAATTATTTGTGAAGGTCTGTTTTAAGCATCATTCCTTCTTTGCTTAACATGTCGGGTACAGTGGGACAGTTGCAACCGCTCTAATTATGATCATTAAATATTCCCCAACGGTAATATAGCATATCTTATCTCTATTACTGTTGACAAAATGATGTCAGTGGTAAAGCGGGTTGTAAATTTGGGAGTGCAGATTGTCTCTTTTGAAGCTGTTTTGGTGTGTTTTCATGAGTGTGTCTCAGAGCACAGATCAAAGCTACATCTACGTGCCTGGCTTCCAGGGTCCCGCAGATCAGGCTGGATCTGGAAGCACGGGTCGGTCAGCGAGTGTGCACAGCTTAACCGCACAGCTGTACAAACATTATTAAATAAATTTGGCCAATATTTTCCAAAGGAAGCTAATAATTCAGTGAAATAATGGAGGGGGAAAAGGTTTGAAGGGAAGACACAGGTCATAAATGACCTTCCCCAGATTACTTCCAGCGTTCTGTTTCAGGAAGGTTTTTTAATTGCAGTTGCTTTGGCCCTGTGCTCACGCAGCTCTTTCAGACGCAAACATGGATACAGTGAAATGAGCATTAAGCCTAATTACCATAAGTGTAGGCATGTGTTGAATTTTGAGTCCGTTCAGTAGGACTACCATTGCAGTGAACTTTGAACTCGAACTGAGTTCAGGAACAAAGTGATACCATCATCATTACAATTGCTCATGACTGCTGAATAGTTTCATTCATGATGTTTCATTTCTCTGTAATGCTATTATTGTTCTCACTGTCTCTAGCAGTCGTTGGTTCACCTGGATTCTATTGAACATGAAGAAAAGTCCAGTGCAGGCCAAGAACTCACATGTAAGCATTTAGCTTGAAGCGCTCACAAGTAAAAGCAAATGTCAGGGGGCCATCGCCTCTGATCGTAAGTGAAAGTTAATCTAACCACAGCCCTCAGACATGGGAGACCCTCACAGACACCTTTCAATCATTTAAGACCCCCTCTACATGTCATTCTCACACTTTATTTTGGCACGCAGGACATGTAAGTCAGCCTGTATTCATAAAGTTGCAGTTCCTTTAACCTTTAGATTGTAATTTCTCTTTCTACTGTGGAATTTGCTAATTCTTTACAATGAATTCTGTTGGAGAGGTGCTAATGGCAATTTGTATCTTTAATCAAATAAAACTTGTTTCACCTGTTGAGTATTAAAAACACCATCTCAACGTCACTTTTACATTTCAAATCCCTCAGTTTTTGGCATCTCTGAAAAGCCAAGACAATGTTGGCTCTCAAGTTCCATTCTGCTTATTTTCCCAGGAGTTTGAGATTTATTCATGCTCCGTGTCAACATTTCTCGCTCGTTGTGTCAACTTACCTATACCATTCCCACACAGTACACACATCAAAATAGCCTGAAAAAAATAGCCTATTTATGTATGTGACAAGACATGATGCATGTATGTAATTTCCTGTGAAAACCATCACAACCGGTCTAAAGTGTAATCACTTTTTATTGGCTATAGTAGGTGAATAAGGGTAAGACAAAAACATGTTTTGGAAGCAACATTGACGATGTATTGACTCATTTAAATTTAGCTAATTTTGAACATAAAAACTTTGTTTACATAATTCATACTCATTTTTGGACCTATAACATGTAGAACACTTCATGATTTACTACCAAATTATATGTATTATATAATTAATTTGACTTACACTGGAAGTTTTTCCATGACACCTCAAAATTTTGGATCGTGTGACTTCCTGAACCTAATGAAAGATGGGATATGCTTAGCTTTAAATATTTTTCCGAAGGGGTATTAGAGCCGGGAGAGTGTGGATATAGTGTACATTTAAGGGCACTAAGCGGTGGCATTTTTCCAACTTGGGACAGTGCTGCACACTTCTTGTCTCGTACACATACTAACAGGATGGGCAAAACCGCAAGTGTGACCGATCAGTGCTTTTGGAATGTCATTCAGCCAATCACATTGGCTATATTATGTCTATACTGAATGTAAGTTAAATGCCTTTATATAACAGTCTCTCCTAAATGTGTAAATTTATCAGATGCTAAATTTGTCATATGTGCATTCGATAAAAGCTTCTACAGTGTCTGTAATGTTAGTTTAGTCTAATTTAACTTTGTTGCTACTATCAAATTAGTGGAATACACTAGTGAGAACACAGGTAGGCCGTCTTAATGCAAATTCCATCTGCAAAGACAGTGAGAGAAAAAGAGAAGGGGGTGGAAGAATAGATTTTCTAAAACATGCTTTATGAGCGGTTGTATCCTATAGTGATATTTTTAATTGCTTCACACAAATTTGTTTTGAGGTAGGCTGCTACATTAATGTGCATTTCGGCAGATGAGCACGTAAAAGGCATGTCCTTGGGGAGACATGCGCTGTTCCCCGTAATGAGTGAAGGTAATGAAAGACTTCACACAGACAGATGTATCCATTCAAAACAGTAATAACTACAGTTAAGATGGCAAAGAGCAAATTACACCCAACTTTCATTAAAGCACATGTTTACCCAGGCACTGTAGGGACCTGTAATTTTTATCCTGCTCCCAGGAAACGAGGAAAAGGTACTAGCACTATCATTGCCCCACATACAAGGTCAGGAGACAGAAACATGAGTTACTCGTGACTGGGTGTCCCTAGAGAATGGAGCATTTTCGTTGTGCAGTATGTGCTTGCGAGAGCAGGCCGTGTCATATTCTGTCAAAAGTGCACTGCCCTGAGGAAAGCCAGATTATTCTTTCTCTGATTACATAGCAAACATAGAAACTCAATTTGTTGGAGGAGATATGGAGTGTGTAATATATGTGGCTAGTCCGTTCTCTCTGCAGGGCTATGAAGGGTCATTGATTTCACCCTTTTGATTATTAATTTCTGCTCTCATAAGGACTATCACAGCAGTGATGAAATGTATAAATACTGGAGATAATTTTAATAAGCTCTCATAGTCCTTTCTGGCGTATCTTTTAATAAGCACATGGAAGCGACATAGACTTAGAAAGATACAGGTAGGCGATATGAAGATATACAGATAATTTCATTTTACAGTTTTTGTATCACAGTCTTATGAACGTACAAAATGAGTTTTGCTTGCAATGTTGTATTGTTTGAAGTGGACTAATTTTAAACGTCCAGTGTGATCAACCAATTGTGAATCATACAGAATGTTCGATAAAAAGAAGGCACTATTAGCCTTGTTTCCTGCCTGCTAGCATTGTCTGGTTTGTTTAATAGAGATGTGAAGTAAAACATTTGTACTTGTGCTGCCAATTAAATCGGTAACGGACTCTATTGCTTGACTCAGCCTGAGGAACTGTATCACACCACTGTCAACTTGCTTTAATTTCAGAACAAAATTAATGCTGCTTCTTCATACTGTTGTTCTTTTACACTACATCAAAATATTAATGAAATACATTGCTGCAATAGTCTTTATCTATGTGTGTTATCAAATAATCAGAATGTGATCACAACATCACAACAATTCACTGAAGTTTTACAGACACTGTTTCAAAAACGATTTAGCAGTTAGCTGCTAATTAGCATTTCTAGCTTGCCATATTTTCATACTTCTGTTAAACACTTAATATACTTTACTTGTAACGAAAAAGTACATACTTTGTTTATACTTTTGCATATATGAACTGTTGGATATCGAAGATATTGTCGCAAAGTTTAACGGCATGCTGTACTTTTATTGATATTTGACAGATGCCTTGTTTACCAGTATCATTTGCTAGCAATAATTTGACTACCGTAATTGTTTGGACTTGTTCAAATAAAATGACATCTGTTGCTTGTTGCAAATCAAGGTTTATCCAGTCAATCCAGGACTTGGATTTTGTCTGATGAATTGTGGTGTTTTTTTAACATCGGTTGTCAGATTTGTTTCAATATGAAGTTCACTTGGTCAAGTAATGACCTGGTTTTGTCTTTGACTTGTTTTATCTACAAACACTTGATCAGCTTGAAAAGTCTTTGGAGAGTACTCGGGATCAGTCTGCACATTGTGGTGTTGTAGAAAACAAAACATGATATTTATCATCATTATAGTGACCGTATTTTGACATTAAGCCTTTTGTAGATGTTTCTTTGTCGTCCCTTGAGCCCAGCCCTGGAGTGCTTCCATCACTGACAAGCTAGTGAGAGATTTCGGTTGTTCTAACTTGTTTTAATTGTATTGTTGGTCTGAAAACGTGTTGCCAAGTTTGAATGCCTGAATTATAGCTCAACAAGTATTGTCTTTACACATAGCTCTACATTTTTGTTTTACTTTACAGCATTTTATTATTTATACCATCTTACATAATTAGCTTGTTTTTATTATTTTCAGTTATGCAGCAGCATTGCTTACACTTTTCTAATTACTGCCAAAATGGATAATCTTATCAAAATGTGCCACACTAACAATTAGCAGGGTTCTGACTGATAGATGAAGACCAGGCTTTAAGTTCAAATGAAGAGTTTAATCTCAAGATGCTAATCTAAACCTAGAATGGACAAACACTGAGTGCCGGTGAGGAACTCCCAGAAGTGACAAGTGCGATGAGGATGAAGAGATGGCGAAGGTGGAAGGCAAAGAGATGGCAAATGCGGGTCGAGGGATGTAGAAGGACGGGCACCAGGAGGAGGCGAAGGGATGGTGAAAGGCAGACAATGAATCCTCGGCGGTAGACGCTCTCAGACACCTGATGACCACTTCCCTCCAGTCAAGTCCTGTGGTGTCTGGGAGGTCAACTGGATTGTGGTATTTTGTCCCAATCCAGAACAATGACTTCAGGGTCTTGTTGTCAAAGGGGCTGGTGACGGCAAGATGGCAGAAATGTTCAGTGTAAACCAAAAAAATTGTGTGGCTCATCTGTGTGGCTTGTCTGACACCACAGTAAATTTTGCTGCTTAATCCATTATTTTGGGCCGGTTTTCTATCAGCAAGGGTTCAGACAGACAGATGAAGATGAGGCTTTAAGTTCAAATACAGGGCTTAATCAAAAGCTGACAGGCAATACAACAAGTGCTAACGTCTGCAGGGGTAGACTGGACCAACACTGAGTGCTGGTGAGGAACTGATAAACACACGGTGATGGAAAGAAACTAAACAACTAACTAAATAACTAACTTTATTAAAGGTTTAGATAAGTTTTGCCTTTTCCTAGAATTCTTGTCCTAGAATAGTTCCACTCACTATATATATATATATATATATATATACATATACATATACATATATATATATATATATATATATATATATATATATATATATATATACATATACATATACATATACATATATATATATATACATACATATACATATACATATACATATACATATACATATACATATACATATATATATATATATATATATATATACTTATAAAACTGTAAACCAGTTGTACTTGTGCTGCCAATTACATCGGTAATTGACTCTTTCTCGACTCAACTTTAACTTCAGAAAAGCTTCTTCTTCATATTGTTGTTATTTTACTCTACATAGGAATATTAATTTAAAAATTGCATATATGAACTGTTGGACATCGAAGTTATTGATGCAAAGTTGAACGACATCCAATACTTTTATTTGTATCTGACAGATGCTTTGTTTACCAGTATCTCCTGGCAAAAATCGAACCTTTTATTAAAGAATTATTGAAAATTATTTATGAAATTATTTATAATTTAGAAAATGTTATGAAAAATAATTGAAAATGGGCAGGGGGAATCACATAATGAAATGTTTCTCCAAAACATGTTGGTCACAGTTATTGGCACCGCTAGAATTCTTTATAAGTAAAATATCTCTTGAGTATTTTGAGTATATTCCCATTTAATATTTAAAAGAATTTGCTCACCAGGGTGAAATTGTCTGGGTATGACTTCTTGTTTCATAGGAGTATGAGGAAACCTTATATTCCTTATATTTTCCGTTTATCATCCGTCGGAGTGAGTAAAACCACAGAATATAGTTCTGATGTGCAGCAAAAGATCGTTGAGCTTCATAAAATAGTAAGTGGCTGTAATAAAAAAATTCCCATTTCCACCATCAGGGCAATAATTAAGAATTTACAATAAACTAAAAATGTTACTAATCTTATCTGGAAGAAGGCGCGTGTCTATATTGTCTTAATGCACATCGAGAAGGAAACTTTGAGTGGCCAAAGACTCTCCAAGAATCACAGATGGAGAATTGCAGAGATTAGTTCTGTCTTGGGGTCAGAAAGCCTGGAAAAAAAAACAGACCCTACATCAACACATGTTGTTTGGGAGGCTTTCAAGAAAAATCCTCCTCGCTCATCCATAAACAATCTCCAGCATATTCAGTTGTCAGACCCGAATGGAACTTCAAACGGGACTGGATTGTATGGTCAGATGAAAAAAAAAGAAAAGCTTTTTGGCAGCAAACCCACCAGATGGGTTTGGTGCAAACAGGGATAAAAAGTACCCCATGCCCACGGTTAAATATACTACTGAATCTTTAATGTTTTGGGCCTATTTTTCTGCTGGACGTCCTGGACTTCTTGTTCAGATATGTTATTATGAATTCTATAAAATACCAACAGATAAAGAAAATCTGGTGACCTGGCGGCCTCTGCAAGAAATCTTACAATGGAACGTGGTTACATGATCCAAAACAACATTTTGATTATTTTCTTCTTTTCTTTTTTCTCTAGAAACCATCTCATCTCATCAATCGTTTATATCCCAATTTACATAACAGGTTTACCATAATTTTCTGAGTGTTCAGATGTTAAACCTCATAGAGGTCATTTTAACTCTGGTCATTAATAGTGTTGTGACAGCTCACGTCCCATGATGAGATGAAAGATCGCACACTCTGCACTAGTCCCTTTCAACATAACTCCTCTCCATGCATGTAAGGTAATGGTCTAGGTTGGGAAATGAGAGGCAGGCGGGGGCCATGTAGGCAGGGGTAATGTGTTAATTGAAAGTTAGGATCACTTTGTGGCCATTAAAGGGGGAAACTTGAGATGTGCTAACGCGGCAGAGGCAGGCAGCACCTGCTGTCGCCAGGATAATTGTGTTGGATTTGCCCGTGTCTGTCAGGAGCTGGCGCTCATCATGCTCCTGCCTCCAGTTACAGCTGTATTATTACCCTAGTTTGACATTACAGCAGGAGTCGCTAGGGGGGGTGGGGCACCTCACGACCCTTTCCACCACCTTTCCAGACAGATCTGCTTCCAAAAAGCCTGCGGTGGAGAAGAATGAGGGAGACATTTTTATCAGCACATAAACAGAGCAAGTTTAAAGTGGGCTTTGGTGATGTTATTCCAAGAAAACCCAAAGAACAAGGCACAAAGAAAGATCTAGTCAACATGGCACGTTGTGTATACGGTTTCAAAGTTTTTCTAATTAAATTAATCAAAAGTGACACTAAACTTTTTTTTTTTAATTGCAATCTATCTATTAAAAAAATCTTGAAAAATCTATCATAGTTTTCACAAATATTAGGTGTTCAAGTTTGATAATGGTAAGAAACTTTCTTTGGAAATTGGAAAATTAGATTTTCTGACGGACCATATGACACTGAAAATTACACAGGAATAAATTACATTTTAAATATATCAAAATAGAAAACAGTTATTTTCAATTGTAAATTTATTTTGATAAAAAGTTGTAGCCTTTTTGAGCTTTCAAAAACAAAAAATCTTACCAACGTCAAACTTTTGAACAGCAGTGCTACTACTACACAACTACTACTAGTAAGTATTATTATTATTCTAACATTACTAATATCTCTGTATAGGCTTATGTAATTGTTTATGGTTTGGTTGGTTTGAGAATGCTGTGCATTTAGTTTGGATTCATCAACAATGTGTGTGAATGCATGTGAATGTGTGAATCCGGCCTAAATTTTGAGAGTCTTTTCTGCTTACATTTCTCAGGCCTTCTGTCTGTAGTGTCCCCATTTAGGTCTGGGGTTATGTACACAATTGGATGGATATCTGACCGAGTGAGTGTTAATGCCTTTCAAGACATATTTAAGATGGATAGCGTTAGCATCATCAGAGTTGTGAACTGTTGTATAGTTGATGAATTCGTGTAGAGACACATTTATCCAGATGCAAATGGAATGTGCTTACCCAGTCAGAGTGCAATCCAATCGATCAATTGGCAGGAAGTGACTAACAGTAGTCTGAATGTTTGAGACTGTAAAACCCCTTCAGATGGGAAGCCAAGGCATATGAGGGATGAGAGCTCTGAACGGCAGCCCCACTTGCATATGCATGTGCAGCACACAAACCAGGAGTGCTGTGCGGGTGACTAGTGATGAAACCATACTGTGCTTTTGAGGGCCAGCTAGGGGCAACGGCATATAATCTGATTCCAACTCCTGCAACCCCCCTTTTATTTTTAATTGTCCCTCTGTAGCATTTAAGAGCTATTGATCCCCGGAAAAGCATTAAGTTAAAGAATCACTATTACTGTTCATATTCCCTGCTTAGGAAAGGCACATCAAAGGACATTTTAATGTCACCGACTTTCTGAGGGAATTTGAAGCCCAGGTTTGAACAGTCCAGCCTATGAGCGAAAAGGACACGCAATAGACAAATGTGAGGGCAATTTGCAGCTAATCAAATTGTGTCCGAGCATTGATTTCTCTATATGTAAAAGTTTACCATGCATGGATTTCAGAAGCTGACGGCATTTAAAAGTCAAATGTTATGTTCCCATGGTTAATCCTGTAAACTGTGCAGGGTGGGCAAGGAGGGGTGAGCTATTATTCATGACTCGGAGAGTGCTCACGATGGGGCTGATATGGACAAAGTTGGAGCTAGAAATGACATTTTGGAGTGTGACGTAATGTTTCTGCTACATAAAACTTGGCTTTAGTCACCATGCCAAATGTATTTGTTGCACTTGTTGGTTATGCTACCTGTAGTCTGGAGTAATAGTTTCTTTTATCATCAACTTTATCACTGTAATTTGGTTAGCAGTTACTGCCAATGATCAAGAGCCAAGTGTCGAATCCGCTCTCAAACCAGCTTTCTCTCTCGTACGTGCGTCTGAAAGTTTTGTGGGGATTTCACAAGCTCCCACATTGAATATTTCTGAACACCTTTGTTTGAGCAGTCGACTTGCATCCCTTTCGTCTGCAAAATATAGCCCTTTCAAGTGAGACATCCCCCTTCTTATGCCTCCACCCCCAGATGTTTTGATTAGCAGCGACTCGTATGCTGGTCAGATCCCGGGATTAATGATGGATAATTTGCCTATGGTTGGCACGGCGCTCCGCCACTCTGCCAGCCTTTGGATGCCATATGGGCAGAAGCAGCTGTTTTCATTACTCTCCCTTGCCCAGATGTGTCAAACAGGATGCCTGCTTCAATCGGCTGTCTTGCTGGCACTTGGCAGGGGGTGCTTTGGACTTGCTTGGCAGCTAATTACTTTAATGTAGCCGAGGACGAAGGCCCCTGTGTGTGTTTTTAAAGGGCTTTTTACAAACAGCTGAATGCCAGCTGTCACCTCTGTGCACAATAAGGGAAGACGGATAGGGTGCATGCAACCGTTGACAAGAGAGACTGTAGGCACAAATATGTTCAAGAGGAGGAGCAAATTGGGCCTGGCCCAATGAACATAGGGAGGGTTTATCAGTCCAGCATCAATGCAAGTCAGCAGATTCAGAACAAGTTCACAGTACTAAACAGCTTGCGATACAGTCATGGCTTCTTCCTCGTGTGGTTTGTGCAGTAAAGTGCACACTTGCTTTACGTGCAGCATGCCAAGTCTCATCATGAACCAAAAACACAGTTGCCAACATAATATTCAGTAAAGTTTATACTCATTAATTTTCCTTTGCTTGAACATGCTTTAATTATGGTTCTCAAAACCTCGAGTCTCTCTTTTCAAGTACTTCAAATTGTAAGAAAACCATATATGCATGACATTACAGCAATATCAAAATGAGTTTAATATGTTTTATTACTTTGCACATTCAATAATTTTACAGCATGTATGTTGGTTAAAGCTATTTTTTCACAAATATTATTCATTCGTATTATATTATGTATTACATTGTAAATTAGCAGAATAATAACCGCTGTAAAATGTTGTTTCATTTTTATAGGCAACATACTGTAAAACTATTTGTTTGGTAAGAAAACTGATTTTATCGTTATGTTACTGTATGTCATGTGAAATTTACATACTTTACATACTACTAACAACTATACCTTAATGTAAAGCATTAACTGACCGTCTAAATTCTGTTAAAATAATGAAGCACATTAAATCTCATACTTTTTTCTATAGTTAACGTGTTAACACATTCCATTCCTTTTTTAGGAAAGAAAACGAAAAAGTCAGTGTTTAACTATTAGGTTCAACGTTTTGTGCCAGTGACACTTGCCTCGTAAATTTATGCAACAGTTTGCTTGAAACAGATTCTGTATTTCTCAAACTGCATTAAAATGCTTAAGAAATGGAGACAGGGACAGGAATCAATACAAATCTAAATCAAATAAATCAACATTCCTCACACTTTGTTGATGTATGTACATTACATTTGTAAACATGCAGGCTTTTGCTGATTTCTGTAAATGACAATGTTTCATTTGTGGGTGATATTTCACTTGTTAAACTTTGATGATAATTCATTTTCACAGTGCAAAGAATGCAAATTGAATAAATGCATTAACAGCGTTAGAAAAAAGTAACACCAATAAACAGTTAATTAATTTCATATGTTAACGTGTGAACAGCCCTAAAAATACTGTGATTTCCACCAAACAAAAACGAAAAACCTTCATCAGCCTACAATATTGTTTTATTCTGTATAATTGACACGTCAAGACAACTCCTCATTCTATATTCACACCTACAGCTTTTCAAGAAATACAAATAAAAGTGTGTACACTTAGTCAATAGCATCATTACATCAGCACAGGCTATCAATAAGTCTTCATTATGATGCACTGCTCTGTCTATACTAGCCCTTATGTGGTGCCCAGCAGCACCATTATGAAGTAGCACTATTTGAGGGCTTTCTGCTGCTGTCTCATATTTTTGACATCCATCAATAAAGACTTTTCCACTCTTGTAGGTTTAACACCGCAAGTGGTGCCTTGACAGATAGAGTTCATATAGGGCTAATGAGCAACTATGGCCGCCCACTAGTTTGTGTTCATCTGGGGCTTAACACCTTTCTGACTGTTTTTGCTTGTTTGTTTTTCTGACATTAGGTGGTTTTAATGTTCGCCGTGACCCTCGAGTCCATCATGCTTGGCTGACTCATGGAGCAATGCGGAGGGGCTATTTTAGACCATGCAGCGAGTGTTTGAGTAAACTCTATAAAACAAGAGAACACAGACAGCAACACTTTGCCATCTCAACCATTCCCAGTTACAAGTGTGCTGGTTTGTGCAAGTGTTGGATTCTGATTTGATCAGTTGTATGTGCTCTTCATCCATAGGGGAAGAATAGCACTTAAAGGAAAATCATTTACTCGCCCTCATGTTGTTCCAAATTGGTATTATTTTTTGCTTATATGGAACTGGGGTCTAAAAGAACTTTGGACTCTATTGACTTTAATTTAATATTAAAAGGAAAGGGTGCAAAAGGGATTTTTTTGCAGTGATGCCATAGAACAAGGGTTTAGACATTGTAATCCCAAAAACTTTGGCAGCTGACTTGTTACCTCGCTGCCTTATCAGACAATGACTTTATTGACAGCGTTTGTGCACAAACGGCACCTCACAAAACTGATTTCAAACTGATTTCTGAGCTAGTGTTTTTACATTTACATTTCTGTCTTTGGCATTTACAGACTTACATTGGATTCAAGGTACACACTGACATTCAATCAGCTCTTGCTTTTTCTGGGAATTGAACCCATGATCTTTCTACAATAACGATTTAATGATCTAAAGGAAAGGACATCAGAAATGGGAAACGTTGGTCAAAAACGTATATTCCCACACAAAATGACCACCACCCGCAACTTTCAGACGATATCTTTAGTTTTTAGCTCAACTGTCACAGAATGGCAAGCACAGGATTGTGGGATATGAAAGGCAGCAAAAGAAAAAATCTGTGAAAAAACCTTTTTCAAAAACCTATCAGGTTTATCAGAGAAGCATCTCAGGAGACAGGAAGTGGAAACTGGATCTCAAGTTGAGCTTTGGTTTCCTTAAAGAACCTTTGATTGCACAGTTCTTAAAATAAACCTTATTTTCTTAGTGTAAAAAAAAATTAATAATCTAAAGAACCTTTTTTACACCATAAAACACTATGAGCTGTGGAGAGGTTACAAGGAGTATGAAGAAAGAAAAATCTAAATATCTTTTGTGATCCACAGAATAAAGTAAGGCACACAGGTTTGAAATGACATGAAGGTTAGTAAATGGTGACAGTGACCTTATTAAATGCTCTCTTAAAAATAAACTTTCCCACCCTCTGCAGACACACTGAAACTATAGTCGCCATTGGCTAGTACATTTTTTATTTTACTCACAAATTACTTTTTACATGGAATGCAAGAGCAATGCATTTTTAAATATAAATTATACATTTCAAACACTGTTAAAGTCAAGCAAACATAAAGAATAAATAATCTAATGAACAGATTTGGTATAGTACAGAAATTGAATAAAGTAATCAAATGTAAAGTAACACTAGAGTCTCTTTTCACTGTATACATTAAATATAGATGAATTCTTATTAAAGTTAAACAAGTTTTTCAGTCAAGAGCATTGAGTAATTTTTCTTTTTTATAGTGACTGTTGTTTATTTAATATTAAAAAACACAGACAGCAGCAGAATATAGCAGAATATTATGCTGCTGTCACTTTAAGACATAATGCACGGATCCAATATACAATAACTGTACACATAACTGTACACATGGGTTTTATTTCTTGACTGTTTACGTTCATTTAACACATAGGTGTCAAACTCAAGGCCCGCGGGCCACATCCGGCCCGGCGTGTAATTATGTCCGGCCCGCGAGAGCATTTTATTAATGGCCCGCGAGATGTCCCGCTCTCCAGCTGACCCGCCGAACACTTCCTGTATTAAACAGGAAGTGGCTAATGATGCTTCGAGCTAATGTGGCAGTAATTAAATAATTTAATAAGACGGCACTATAAGACAAATGACATAAGAGCAAATTCAACTGAATGATTTGATTTGTTATTGCTGAAAAGCAAAAATTGTATTTAGATTTCCAGGTTTTGTTATGCAGCATGTCCATATTTTGAATTTGTATAATTTTGACAGGATATATTTTTATGGAGAGCAAAAACTTTTATATATAAATCTTTTTAAGTTTTATATAAAATGACATAAGAGTAAAGAAATTTGAATGTTTGTTCTTCTAACTTTTACTTACTTTTACTTTACTTACTTTACTTACTTGTTTACTTTATTTCTAACTTGTATAATTTAGACAGGATATATTTTAATTTTTTTAAAGTATTTTTTTTAAATATTTTTATATTTTTAAGTTATTTAAGGTATAAGTTGATTTATTCCAGAATAATATTTCTGTCTGTTTTTATTCACATCTAATTTAAAAAAAGGTAAGTTTTAAAAGTTTAGTTTTAGTGTTTTCAATAAATGTTTATCCTGTTCGGCCCGTGACCTAAATTTTTTTGGGATTTTGGCCCCCTGTGCAATTGAGTTTGACACCCCTGATTTAACACATACCCAACTATGTTTACTTGGATACTCACCCAGACAGGTGTTTTGAGAAGCGCAAGAAGATGTGAAAAAGAGCTCAATTCAGTATTGTGGTCGTTGAAATTGTTGATATAACAACATCAATGTGGCATAATTGGCCATGTTTTGTTTCATTTCACTCTGTACTTTGAGGCTGTCGTGACTTTTGCAATGTCTGATTCATGTCTTCCTCCAGTGTCAAATTCAGCTTCCGGCTTTTGTCCACGTTGCCCATATGAGTCCATTATTATGCTATACATATGTAAGAGAGCGCTGGTTTTTACAGCATAATCAATTCAGGACTTGACACACTTTCATTCGGCAGCCCACTTCTTATGACTCTGTGGCTGCTAACTGGCATGTGTGAGGGTGCTTCATACTTTGAAAGTTTTTCTGAAATGATTTACATTGAAAGTCATTCAAAGTTTGCAGAGGAGGTAGTCTCAGGAGAAGAGGAAAACATCACAAGTGATTCAGTTGGTAATTTGAATAGCTGGCAGTCCGTTTACAGGACTTTAAGTTTTGTGCTATTGCAAAACTGCAGTCTCATTAATCTTAAATATTCAATTAGGTTTGTCAGTGATGTAAAAATAATGTCTGCTCTATTTTTAGAAGACAAACAGCTGTAGTTAATATTGCACAATGCAAGGAGTCCATTCAATACTGAACTTGAAATTTGATCCAACAGATATTATCGAATGATAATATGCAGTTAATAATGTGAGAATTTCATTATGCGAAGCGAATGCATTTATGTATGACTCATCACAGTTAGGCTTATATTCAATAAACGGGCACATAAACTGGCCCCAGGGCCCTCCAGGATTTTGAATACATATTATGAGAGAAAAGCCAGCGAATGTGGTGTGGTTTCAGGTTAGTCTTTCAAAAGATGAAGGAGCCTCAACATTTCTTTGATATGTTCAAAATGAAAATATAATTTGAGATGGGGGGGTGCTAGGAAGAGGGGGGACATATTGCACCCATTCAAATCTAACTTTGTTCCCCAAACTGGAAGATTGGATTTTCTTTATTAAATTATCTCTCTTGTTCACACACTCAAGGGGGCCATTGGCTGTAGGCGCTGAAAGAAGGAGAAGGGGGGAGAGAGAAAGGCGAGCAAGGGGGGAAAAGAATCTCGTCTGGGTTGTTGGATGCGAGGCTGGCATAATGCTGGTTTGGGGAGGAGAATGAATTGTTTTGTTCTGCTGATGCCCTTCTCTGAGAAGGGGTGAGTTTGGACTGCTTTTTTAAAACTGTCCGTCTCTGCTCGCTCTCTGTCTCTCCCTTGTTTGAGACTTTGTTGTGTGCCAGCATCAGGCCCTGAGCCTCTCACTGCTCCGAGCCTTTGATGTAGCCCCGCTGTGCCGCCACCCCCTCGCAATCCGATTGGCGGACGGCAGGCGGGGCGGCTGGGGCAGTGTGGGAGTGGAGAAGGGATGAAAGTGAGCGGGGCAGTGAGAGGGCACCTGCACACAGAGCCTGGCCTGTGCCTCCAGCTCCAGCCTCAACTGCGTACCGTGACCGCACTGTGAACTTCTGTGTCAGCCACCATCACACGGTCGACGTGACCCCTTTTTCTCTCTCTCTCTCCTCTCTGTTCTGTTCGCTCTCACTCACTCACTGTCCGTGTATATACACATGTTTGTTGGTCTCCCTTTACCACTTGAATTTGTCGGTTTTCTGTCTTTTTAATTAAAAAAATATATCATTAGTTGTATTTTAGACCATTGTTTTACGACTTCATGCAATGATCTTTATCCTATAGCCTGTTAAATACTTTTTTATCTGTCAAGTGCCAAATCTTAACATTTTTAGCCATATTTTAGCACTTGTTACTTTTGTCATCCTTTACACTCAGGCGTCAACCATGTCTGTACATGTCTCTGTTTTACATTCATTGGTCATGTAAATGTGTTTTTTTTTTAAATGCATTAAGCATCCTGTTGATTTAAACGTCACGAAAGTAAATCTGACTAACCTAAAGGCAGTTTTGTAAAAATGTCTTGGATGTCAACAGTATTCAACAGCATTTATTTGATTTTTTTTTTTAAATTGTTGTATCAGTGTCATGGCTGTCACTTTTGATCATTTTAATTCATCTTTGCATAATAAAAGGGGGTTGGGGGGAGGGGAGTGGAATCTTACTGATACCAAACTTTTGAAAGGTAGCAGGTACAATGCATATATATAGTCAAAACACTTATATGTATAGTATTACAAATAATGTGGACCAACAGAAAAAAACAAGGCCTGCCATTACATGCACAATGCTTATATCTTTGGTTGAAAACATATTCACCGTAGCAGAGCTGGTTTAGACTCTAATAGGCCGAAAACAATGTACCTTAACTTCTCCATTTAAGACTTATGATATGCCAGTGGAAATGAACATTCAGATTCTTTGGCATAATGAGTGAGTATCTATTTAATGTGAAGCAGATGAACACTAGCCAACATCTGTTAAGTTCCAACTGTAGGCTGATTTGCAGCTCTTGAGCTCCGTGGGAATTTGATTAACCATAAAATGGTGCATTATGTCACCCCTATTAGGGCCATTTAGTGTTGCCAGAAGGTCAGCGCAAAAAGAGACCTCATCTTCACTTTTATTGAGACGTCTCAGCAAAAAGGGTTCTGTTTGAGAACAGCTGTATTCCAGGAGAGGCTTCATCACAATGAACCTCTATGCACGTCTTTCATCTCTCTCATTGCTCCGCGGTCAGAGAAGCCTGTGATGTGCCCATGCTCAGAAAAGAGAGGAATGTTGGCTGAAGCTAAAATCGTGTACTTTGTAGAGGAGAACTTTGATTTCTGTTGGATCGCTGATGTTTTGATAGTAATTTTGACATGAGTCATGATACACAGTGGATTTGTGAACAGATTGATGATGTTTGGCTCACAGTTGGTGGATTTTTGTTTTCATTCGCATCTGGACATTTCTCATCCTTAAAAATGAAAGCATCAATCAGACAAAGACAAATGATTGGGCTAACAGGAAATCGCACAGTGTGCGTGCTGTCCAATTAGATTATTGCTCTTCAAACATTTGTATGACCACATGGCATTAATGGAAGATTGGCAGTAATGCCTCAATGAGTTGCAACAATGCACCCTCAAGTGCCTCGAGTTGAGCTCGGCTGTAAATAACTATAATTTTTCCTTAGTCGGGGTCATGCACCGGCTCTCTCTGAGTGTCCATATGCAGGCCAGGCCTGCCTCTCAGGGAACCCTTCATAATCAAGACCTCTCCTCTGGTCTGGCCTCCTTTGAGGACACATATCTTAAGCTGACCCTGTGTAAATGCAGTTGTAGCAAAGGTGACCCGCTTGTAAATGAGGGTCGCGCTTCAGGTGGCGGGAGGTCACGAGGGTTGTGGCGGTTGGCTCTCTTTGTGCTCTAGGTCTTGGCCTCTTCTTCCACCCCCTCAGCAGAAATCTGTGTTCGATTGGGTTAGTGCCGATAACGTATGGAGCTGGAGGGTGCTCTGAGGGTCACTTCTGTAAGCACAGAGATGTGAAAGGTGACAGACAGCAAGAGCAGAGCCAATAGGGACCACTGAGCATCTGTCACATCAGCCATACAAGACTGTTTGCTCAGCATTCATAGAGTAGATCATGTCTTAAAGATACTTGGAAGCAGGTTACAGGGACTGGACACACACACACACACACACACACACACACACACACACACACACATATCTATATAAGAAATGTACATAAAAGAAAATTCAGCTAGCGCTCAATGCATTCTTTATTGTTATATTTAGCTTAAATAGTTACATAATACAACCCAGAAAGAATTACAGTTCAAACATTTCAGTTAAATCAATACTATTTCTTAAATGTATCAAATGTGCTGATCTTTTTGAACTTTCTATTTATCAAAGGATGTTTATATGGTTTCTACAAAATTATTACATTTACAATGACTTGATTAGCATTTCTTGAGCACCAAATCAGCTTATTAATATACTGGATGATTTCTGTAGGATCATGTGTGATATCCATAACAGAAATGTGAAATTTTAAATTATACTAAAATAGAGAAAGAGATTTAAAGAAAATATAAAATATATTTTTAAGAAGAAAATATAATTTTTTAGAAAATTATACTAAAGCAGTTATTTAAAATTGTAAAGAATATTCACAGCAGCTTTGGTGAGCCGAAGAGACCCAAACTTTTAATCTGTGCTGTATGGCAAGGCCATGAACCTCTTTGGTAGGTGGGACATTTTCATTGTAGACAGTATTTGAAACTCTGTGTAGTACAAGATGGGTCATTTTTATTTTTGATGGGTATCACTTTAGTTTAGGATCCATTTTTCACTATTAAGTTTCGAATCAGCATGCATACATGTCTGCTTATTAGTTCTTATATAGCACATATTAATTTATTATTTTACATGACCATATTCTACATCCCTGGATCCTTTCCAGTACCCAAATGTAACAACTACCTTACCAACTATTAAAACGTAATAATAGTTATTGTACTGAGGCAAAAGTTGTTAATAGTTAACATTGAGAATTGGCCCCTAGTCTAAAGTGTGACAATTTTTAGGTGTACACTATGTGGTTATAGATGACAAAAGCTTCTAGACATGACTACAAACCACAAAATGACTTTATTGTCTCTAAGCTATGATACAGCCACCTGTAGACCTGACGTCTGTTGCTAGTATCAAGAAAACAAATGCGCCTTTAGTCTGATTCTAATTTTCCTTTTCATATTTTGCTCTCTCAGCTGAGTGTAGACATCTTCAAGAGTGGAGGAGACCGGGGGGAAGTGTGAAAGTACTCCTGCACGGTCCCTCAGACTCTCATAGCAAAGCGTTAGAGTAAACAGCACTTAGGCCAAATCCCAAAGGCCGTGCCTAGCGCGGCCCAGCCCACATTAGCTCCCGCACAGCTCCCTGAAATGGACTCGGCTGAGCGGAATGAAGCCCATGAAGTAGCGTGCACACCATGCTGAGGGCTTTATCAGGCACAGATCAATGGATGGCGGCATTCTCCTGGAGCTCCTGTGCTGCCAGGACCAACACCGGGTCTTCAGGGAGTGGGGAACGCACAGAGAGAAGGTGGGAGTCATTGATAGTCTTAGTCCGTGTTTGTGTCGGAGGCTTGCGTGTGTGTGTGTGTGTCTTGCCCACTTTAATCAAGTCTTTGCAACAGCAAACACATAGCGGTTATTGAAGCATTGTGGGGCGGAGGAGTTTTTCTCTGGGGAACAAAAGATAGGGAGACGGCGTAGGAGGGTGGGTGCGGCCCACTCTGCCGGCTTTCTCTATGCCACTTGGTTCAGCTGGCCGGCTCCAGAGTCCCCTGGCCTTCCAGCTGTAAAATTGGCTGACAGCGAGACTCTAAAGCCCCGTTCTCTTAGAAGGGTGCACACTCAACTGCAGCATTTACCAGGCCTGATTGCCCCCTTAAGCAAGCATGCCTTTTTCCCAAACCTCAACCGTTATCACGCATATGAGATTACACATGAATAAACAGCCTATGGTTGTGTTTGTTAGAAAACACAGAGAACTATGTTGTTGTTTTTTTGCTGTTTTTGATGAATGCCATAACAATGTTTGCAATGTTGCAAAGCTTGGATTTCACTGTTAGGCTGTCAGACCGCAAAAGTAAACTATGCAAAGTTCAGTTGTACAAAGTTCAAATGATGATAATAAATAAATGTCACATGATAATAAAGGGATAGTTCACCATAAATGATTATTAGTCACACAAAAGAAGATATACATCTTCTTTTCTTAACGTATTTGTCCGTGCAGTGAAAGTCCAAACCAAAGTAGTCAATGTTAAAACCATTAAAACAATTATTTAAAATGAACTGAAATATATATATAAAAAACTATTCCAAATAACGCTTTGTGTTCCACGGAAGACATGAGGGTGAGTCATTTTTTTGTTCCTTTTTTTAGTAATGTTTCTTAGATTGTTGGTGAAAATATAGGTCCATGAAAACCAAATATATGCAGAATAAATTCTCTTTAACTATATTCTTTTATTCTTAGACTTAACGTAGACCCTTAAGAAGTGTCACTGACACATACGTTTACTGGTATGGAAAAACAATTGCCCTAATAATGAGAAATGAACTCTTAAAATTGCCTTTTAGTTAAAAGTTTGTGAGCATAAACTTGCCATTAACCTCTGCTGTGTTTGTTTCGTTGTTTTTGGGTGCTCCTGTAAGCATCAAGCTCCTTTGTGCCCGGTGGAGTTACTGCCTTAATCAGAAATTGAATGGGAGCACCTAGCCTTGAGAATTAGCACCATGGATGAAGGATTTGCAACAAAAGAAGGACTGATTAGAGAAATGATGTGGCCTTACGAATCATCCTAAATGTATGAAATTGGCTAATGTCAAGGCCGCGGCATGGGATGCTCGGAGCGGGCGAATGCGCAGGTGGTGCCAAGCGCATCAGTCAAGGCCCCGCCATCTTGTTTACATGATTCTCAGGTCTCTCCTTTCATCACGGCGGCCGGCGCTCCTCCTACAGGAGCTCAGAGAGATGGAGAGAACGAGAGAGATTGCAACTTTGGCCCTATTGTTTAACAGCGGAGGACACTGAAAATTATTCTGAAGAGCAGAAGACACACGGCGGCTCCGTGACCTTTAACTGCACTTCCTTAGCTGAATCTCATCCAATTAGACCACTGTATATTTTCCCTAATAGCGGCTGATGAGGCAGGGCGTATGAGCCAGCACGCCCGGCCCCGCGTTGCTATGCAGCGAGATGGCTGCTTAGCAGCAGAGGAGCGCTGGGGGATAAGTGAGCAGAGAGCTTTAATTTGATAGGGTTAGAATCCTGCAGGCTCCAGGGTCGCAGGTCATCAGGAGCTCGTCTCACACTGAATATGAAGAAATCAGAAGTAAATTGCTTACATCTGCTGCTGGTGGTTGGGGCCGGCTGTGATTGGCTCCTGGAGGTGGATGCCATCTCGCATGGGCTAGGCGAGGGGGCCTCGGTGTAAAGAAAGCTTGTAATTGGAGTAATTCAGCATTAATAGATGTTAAAAACATCCTCCGAGCAGCTGCTACGAAAAGCCGAGCCTATTTGAAATGCTCCGAGATCTGTAGCGTGTTTATTTCTTCCCTCGTGTTTTCATTTTGTGCCATGACTACTGATGATATCAGGCGTGTGGCAGCACAAGGTGACGTGAAGGTCACCTGTCGTACGCTACGGAAAAAGAACTGTAATCATTTCCACGATTATTCTTTGCTCCGGCACATAATGTTAAGTTCATAATATTATGTTACGATAACACAAAGCTGTGTTTGTGTGCAATCGCTCCACTCGAATGGTAGGAATTACAGTCCTCAAATGGTGTATGCACTCCACAATTCATTAGACTATTTATCTATGTTTCAAAGGCTAAGATTGATCCTGTTTGAGTATTGATAACACTGATACAGTATTTTTATGTTATGTAAGCTTTAAACGTCCATATTCGTGCACAAACTTTTTCCACCCTCCAACATCCCAGCTTTAACACTTCCCCGGGCTCATGTCACTGCTATAAAGCCGTCTCTGCAGCCCTGTCATTGGGACTGTGTCCAATGGAAAATTAGACTGACTGTGAATTATCGCAAATGTTCTGGCAAATGACACTCCATTTGAAGGTCTTTGTCACCAATTATGTGTCTATTAAAAAACAGTCAATCAGTCAATGTGTAAATAGCTAGCTCTCAGAGGGCTCACTCGCTGACAGGAGGCTGTCGATAGTCTATCTGATATGATTTAGCTGTTAAGAAACCAGGGACTTGCCTTAATTGCGGATTCAAATCTCCCTACAAACGACATCTACTCTTTCTCTCACGGCTGATGGGCTTTAGCGAACACTTACCTTGCATTCGAAACCTTCACGCTTTGCTGTTGCTGCGCTTTTCTTCCGTTGGTCTCGCTGTAAGACAGTTGATGTTTGAAGTTTACGTAACCCCAAAAGCTTGGTTAAGAGGGTAAAGTACCATAACCCCCCACCACACCCCTTAACAGTCTACTGAGCAGCTCCGACATGTAACTAAACAAAAACACTAATTGGATGTCTGGCTGACTAATTTGATTTCCGAAAGAGCTGAAACCGAAGCCCTGTTAGCTCCTTTCCATGACAGACACTAATATTATGTTCTCACGCTGTAACTGCAGTTTTAGTGGGTATCCTTTCCCCAATCAAAACAACCGCTGCTTACCATTATTGCATTATGTTGCCATTTTGAAATAGATGACTGCATTCTGGTTCGGGCTAGTTACTGTAACTTGGACAGACCCATTAGAGTCCTCGTGCTTGTCTGTCTCAGATGTTTCGGTGACATGAGATAATTATCTTTGGAGAAGACGCATATCGGTGAAGCATTACAGTAGTTGTATTTATATGACTGGATCAGATCTGTTCCTTACTTGTCACGATGCGCTCAGTTGGATGTGATGAGCCCTATTTATAAATTCTGGCGATTATTTGTTATATTTTTAGCATGCATCCTGCTTCCGCCACAACTGTCAACAGTTTCAAGGAGGACAGACATGGAGCTCAAATAAAGACGGGAAAAATAGGTCTAATAGTGGCTTCTGCTTTCAAGTATCCCCCTGATACAGAGACTTCAGCTTTCGCTGTCATCTTACAAATTTGAAAATTTACATACCGCACAGATATTATTCTGCCTTTCCGCAAGCGCTCTGTTTGGAGATCTTGTGAGACTAAACACGTTTTTACAGCCACCGATCAAGATGAAAGATCTTCAGTACGCTGTTTGTATGCTTCAGTCACTAATGGTTGATTTTTGATGTTTGATTTTGGCGGATGGAAGTATATCAAGATTTACGGTCTCTTAACGCACTCAAATTGGCCATTATGGAGCCTCATTCTTTGGAAGAAAACGTTATTTTAAAGACCATGTGGACGGATAATGTCCCATACTTCCGTTGCGGAGCTGTATTGACAGGTGGATATAAATATTCCCTGGGGATGAGCTTTCAAAGAAAAACAGATTAAATAAATGAGTCACATACCTCAAAGTGAAGCTACCTTTTTGACACTACTTTGTAAGCATGATCTGCACCAAATATTCATCAAGACGCAGATGATACAAATCCCTCAGAAGATAAGCACTTTCCTCAAAACTCTGCTAAAAGGATTTTACTAATTCTTTGGTCCTTCCCATCTGTTTGGATGAAATTCATAGACTCAAAAGGTTCATCACTTCAATTAGTAATTATATAATGTCTGATGCAATGTTTCCCCTAACCTCCTTGCTGATGTTAAAGAAAGGAAGAAAGAGTTGCACGTTTCTTCATAGCACCGTTGCTCTGCTAGCCTTAAACGTTGGAACATGGTAATAGGAATATCTAGGGGTCAGTCGGGGTCAGTCAGGCTTCCTCCACAGGAAATGAGCTTTTGGTGTGCTGTGTTTCCAACGTAATGAGCAACGCCCCTGTGTTTAATCTTTGCTAATATTGTTATAATAACTGGATGAATTATTAAAAACAAGCAAATATATAACTACATAATCCTCAGACCACCAGTGTGCGGAGGGCTTTGTGAATGTTGCACTAACTAGTTTTCCATTCGTGTGTGTGTGTGCGTGCGACTTGAGCTTAATGCAGACTGTTATATTGTTTATATGGAGGTCTAATAATGCAAACATACAGCAGTAAAACTATATTTATGTGCTTCCATTTGTTGCATGCCAAATTTCGGGCGGATCTAAAATTTTAACTTTAGTATGACGACACCATTTTTTTTGTGCATTGATTGTTTGGAAAATATATTTCTCTTTTTTTATCTATTGTTGGAATTTTTCAATATCTAGTCTTAAATCCATTTCCTATATTGTGTTTATCCAGCACGGCTGCAAGGGCAAAATATGTCCCGAGCTGGAGATGTTTTGCGAGTCAGCAAAAGCTAACGCTGATGTTGGTAATAGCCTGGCTTTGCTCTGAATTTCCATGATAAAGGTGGACAGAAAGATGGGAAAGGGGGAAGAAGAATAGTCACAGAAATGAAGAGGCCCTTTTCGATCCGCATAATATTTCCTTTCGTAAGCATGAAGCCCAGTGTTGGACACACTTTAATGTCCAAATCACAAATGAGCAAATGCAAGTGTTTTGTCAATAGCTTGTAAATAGTTATTCATATGATGCTAATTTTACCCGGTCATTTCCATCACGTCATTCTACGCTGGAAAATTGCAATTAAGTTTGAATAGATAAAAAAGGAAAGAAACAGCAGACATGCCAACTGCTCTGCATTTCAAGGCTTGATTGGACTAGCAGCTAGTCAGTATGCTGCAGTGGGTTTCATCGCTGTTAATTGATCCTTTTTTTAATTAATGTGGAAAGAGGAAGGCCGTATCTCTGTCCTGTCTACTCGTCCTCTCTGTCTGTCATAACAGTATGAAAAGTTTGTTCGCTCTCTGTATGCTGTGCCTTGTAGGCAGGTGGATTATTTTTGCAAAACCGTACATTTGTGTGCTGGACGTCGTCTGGGTTTATTAACCAGGCCGTTTTCATTTGAAAGCTTTTGCTTTCTGATGCGGGTCGGGGTGTTTTTCTCTCAAAGAGGCACATGTGTCATGTCCTGTGAAAACTAATAACACTATTTATTACCAGTCCAGAATTAACTCTTAAACAGCATATTTTGGGCCAAATGTTATGGCAAGTAAACGGCTTTAGACGGTTATAATTGTAATTATTTGTATCATTCGTCTATGTATGGATTTGCATACCGTTGGCTTAATATTATATGGGTTACTTGGCCTGTGTTAGTGAAATACACGTCTTTTAAATAATTTTCTAAAGACCAAAAAATTTTTTTTTATTATAATCTTTTGCTATAACTTGCCATTTTTGACCACAATCATCTTTATCATTCAGAAGTGTGAAGCAACATTTTAACACTTGACTTTCCTTATTGAAAAGCTCAACTTTACTCAAAGTTACCAAAAGAGAATTAGCCATTTTTTTTCTCCTCTCAGCAGACGATGAAAAAATAATGAGGAATGGCAGCTGAAGACTGAACATCTACATATCTGTTTCTGTCTAATTAAATCTGTGAAGGAGCTCAGACTTGCTTTTGCCATGTGGTGCAGAGATATGTTTGCAGCTCTTTTGTGGTGGCATACTGCCACCTATGGGCACAAAAGGAAAAATGCCATTTACTTTCAGAAATAAATGTTTCATAAATATGAAATTATGTTCACAAGACGTGCAGATATTTAACTTTTTTCCATTGCATTTCCAGAGCAAACATTAAATCTTAGAGGAATGATATATTAATAATACAGTTTTTTGTCTATATATATATATCATTCACTTGAGATTCATTTCATATCTCCAAAATAAAGGATATCATCAGCTGAGGAGAGCAGCTGCAGAAGCACGCTAGAGTTATTGAGACTTCATTTATCTTCCAAGAATATGGCTGTGGTTGCCGTATCAGGCCTATAAAGGGACTGCCTATGAGCAGTAAAGAAAAAGAGAGCAAGAATAAGAAAGAGACTGAGAGAGAGAAAGAGGATGATAAAATAGAAAAAAAAGCCAAAGTATGTTTCCAGATTTTTATCCTCCCACGGTCAGAAGAGTGACTGTGAGGAAGTCTTGGCCAGGCCACCTACGCTCTTCACATCCTCTCATCTCTGCCGCTGTTTCTCCATCATTTGTTTATTCATTCGTCTGTTTTACAGACGTCCTGCGGCTGCTGTCCCGCTCTCCAGGTGTTTAAGGAACTGTCAAACTTATGATGGCTTCATTGAAACAATATTATTTTTTGTTTTTGCACTGTTTTGCATAACATCTAAAAAGCCAGTTGCAATCTGGTCAAGTATTGAAAACATATTCCAAGAAAGTAGACTAGGTTATTATTATGTTTGTTTGTTTTGAATACTTTTTATTATTATTACATACGTGTGTGTGTGTGTGTGTGTGTGTGTGTGTGTGTGTGTGTGTGTGTGTGTGTGTGTGTGTGTGTGTGTGTGTGTGTGTGTGTGTGTGTGTGTGTGTGTGTGTGTGTGTGTGTGTGTGTGTGTGTGTGTGTGTGTGTGTGTGTGTGTGTGTGTGTGTGTGTGTGTGTGTGTGTGTGTGTGTGTGTGTGTGTGTGTGTGTGTGTGTGTGTGTGTGTGTGTGTGTGTGTGTGTGTGTGTGTGTGTTTGCTGGGTAGCAGTACTCAGCACTCTGCATAGAAAATCAAAACTCAATCTCTGCTCGACATGTTTCCATATTCTTTGATATATCTTCCATATGATTTGGTAACAGGTGTAAGTATGTTAGCTGTACAGTATGTGCTTTGCTTAATGCGCGTTATATGTCCAATAGGACCACGGAAAGCACATATTTCTTACACTTTGACATGAAAAATATGTTAATTCCTCAAGTTATCTGCTATTATCCGGGAAATCTCTTGAAGAAAAATGATATTTGCGAACCCAGGAAAGTGACTTATTTTTCAGTGAATGTAATAATCCTAAGAGCCCCCTTTTTCCCTGTGTCATTGTGCTGAGGCGCTACGTATGTTAACACTATTAAATCACCTCAGATGTCTAAGTGATTCAATCTTATTCACTGTGGACAAGTGAATTGAATTCCCCTAAAGTGCCTGTCTAGATCCTGTCTATGTGTGACGGGTTGCTAGGTTGCAGAGAGAGTTCGGAATCTCTCCAGCACTGTGATGTGTGTCAGAAACGGCTTCTCAATGGAAAATGTCTCGCCAAAGTTGAATTAATGGTTTATCGATATCAGGACACATCGCACTGATGAGGTTTTGGATATAAAGAGCTGACCACTTAAATAGAAGCAAATTTTATATGATTTACTGAGAGCTGCACATATGGGCCAGAAATGCTCAAGTGTTTCTAATTGTACATCACTATGTTATGAGCTAAATTTGTAGTAATTAACGGATTAAAAAAAGTTAACTTGTCTATTTCAGGTAAAAGACGGCATAGCAAATGAATCTGTTTGAATTGCACTGCACACTGTATATATGCATTTCGTGTTTTTATGATTAGGCTACACTGCGAGATTCAAGCCCATATTCCAAACACGTACTATAACGCGTAACCCTCATCCACTGTAGTGGTGCTCTTGGCCTCCCGTCCCCTAAACCTCACTCAGTCCCTGTTCTTGGCCCTGTCCTGTCAGAGACGCTCTATAACACACTGGTGCTTAGCGACCCTGACTCTCTGACCCGCTTTCCTGCTCAGCCTCAGCCACTTCTGCACGAATGGCCGCCGGCTCTCCATCTCTCCGGCTCGTCTAACTGATCAAGGACCGGTGTTAGGAGTGCCAGGCCACACCAGCGTGCCCATCTTTGATTCGGTTAGTTTATTATGCTCTCCTGAGAGGCCGGCTGTTTCAGCGCAGCATGACAGCGCCCTCCAGGTCAGGTATACGAATAACAATAGGGGTGCCTCTTTCCATCCTCCTCAAAGGCGGGTCTGGATTGTTCTATTAGCATTCTTAATTGTGCCCATGCAAATGCTCTGAGTGGAAGATGTGGAGAGTGAGCAAATGAGAGCTGCTTTATTTATTTATTATTATTAATTGCACTGCTTGGCAAACATGACTTGGTTGATTAGAGGAACAAGTGAATGGAGAGTTATGAATTAGAATTCTGTCATTATTTTCTCTCCTCCTCCTTGTTCATGAAAAAATCTGCTGCATGTAATAAAAGTGGATGGAGAACAGGAGCTGTCAAGCCGGACGACTTGTTCGCTGTATTCCATGTCTTCTGAAGTGATGTGACAGCTCTGTGTGGGGACGAATTTAAATAGTAAATTCTCCCATTGAAGTAAATTCTCCCATTGAAAATTTGACAGTTGTCACCATTTACTTGCATGGAAAAGGCCAGTATGGACGTCTTGCTATAAATAATTCTGTTTCTTAAAAAGACACTGTTCTGGGACTTTCTGTACATTTGTGCATTTGCTTGAATTACAGTACAGTTATTTCACCCAAATGAATGTACTTTCCTTTATACCTTACTTTAAGGATAGTTGGGGTCCAAACAACATTGTTTTCATGCATGCAATGAAAGTCAAAGTTAAAATATGTTCTGTTGAGGGTGAGTAAATGACAGACTTTCATTTTTGGATGAGCTATCCCTTTAAATACATGCTTAGCCTTCATGGATAAGAAAGACCGGTCTGAAAGTGAAAAGATGTTCATAATTTTATCGACTATTGTAACGCGGCAACAAGGCTCTATTACCCAGGGACTCTTAATCACGGTAGGTCCCTTAAGTAAAAGCCCTTATCATGTGCAAGGAACAGCGCTGCAAGTGCCTCATAGATAGAGTGGAGAGAAGCAGACATGCTCGCTCTAATTCCCTTTGACAGTCTGGGGCCTGTTTGCTACCTGGTTAAGCCCCGGCTTTTTCATTTCGTGTTTGGTATAAACTGACAAAAGGGAATATCGCAGCATACAGCTGAAGGAAAGTGGAGAGCTCTTTACGGGTGATTGACAGCTCTTGTCAGTCAGTAAGAGGCACCTGCTTAGGCCCTGGCGGAGTGCGTCCTTCAAGCTGAGGCGCAGAGGTGTTGTCGTAATTATCTGGGAAAAAAGGAAACACAATTAACAGTGAGCATTTAGCAGGGAGAGATTATTTACTGGGGCCTGTCCAACAGAGGCAGACGCAGACTTGCGCTGGTCTAGAGAGATCTGGGCTGTCCATCAAGTCGGGATGTCCAACTGGACTGATCCAATTAAATCCAAGATGATTCCACACACCAGCTCTTTCTTTCCTATAATGAAATTCCTTCAGATGATAATTGGCCAATATTGTAATTTCCTCCGAGTATGAGTGCTGTCAAAATTGGCTTTTTTTATATATTGAAATAGTTCTACGTCTTTATAGTCACAAAATAACACCATTGCTGTTGTGTGTGTGCGCGCATCCTCAAAGACTGCCTGTACGAGTCCTTGGTCTAGAGCCATCTACATGGGAGGTGGGTTATTCAGAGGCCACAGGCATGGAGCTTCTGATTGAGTCGTTGAAGGAGTAACAAAAGCCATGAAGGCTTGCGACTGAGACGGGGGTCTGCCAGCGCTTCTCGGCACCGGCGCTGAACACAGACCCTCCAGGCAGTGCGGGGCGAAGCAAAAAGGGGCACTGCGATGAGCTACAGAACAGCCCTTTCACTCCAGAGAAGGGAAATCAAATGAGAGACTGGGTGTGAGGTCCGCAGGTCAGCGAGCAGGTGGGCGCGAGAGGGAGAGCGGACCGTCACATCTGGGCCGAATTAAAAAGGTAAAACAACCGAGGCTGAAAGCAGAAGAAGGGTGTGAGGATGTGAAAGACAGATCTGCTTTCTAAAGTAAGACCAGGTTAGCGAGGCAGCAGGGGGCCCAGATGAAAGTGATTAAGCGGCTCGGCTTTGAGAAGCAGGTGCCCCTCTGCTGGAGAGAGCTTCCCCTACACGTCTAACCACAGACCAACAATGTTTACACTACCTACCGTCATGCTGCTCTGTGACTCACCGAGAGACAACCTGGAAAATGATCAATGTCAAAGCTTTTGCTTGGCTTTAAATCATCCGCCTTGAAAAGCATTTTAGACTTGCATTTGACTTTTTCTACAGTTAAAGTAAAATTAGTAATGTGGCCTGATAACAAACATTTGACCATGCATAGGAATAATTAAACATGCAATTATTAAAATTATTGCTTGATTCATTAGCTGTGTCAAGTAGTTTATAGAATATTGCGTGCACCATTTTATTATACTTCTCTATTTAGACCGTTAGAGATATGAACTAGCAAAGCTACATTTCATGATTGTGTTGTTCCGCCTTTATGAAACATATCACGCGGGCTGCTCAATTATTCAAAGTGGATTACCTCATCTCACTTTACCTCATCAATTAATTGTTCCAGAGTTATTTGAAACTATCATGCCGTGAGATTTCTTGGCCAGTTGATTTAATGTCCTCGGTTCGCCCTCTCAACTCAGACCACAGTGCAGAGAGAAACGATTCTTCCAGCAGCCAATGAATACAGCGTCCTGAATGGTCCCATAATTCCCTGTGGCTCTATAACATTCACTGTCTACCATCTTCTTGTCCTCCCTTGTTTCCCCAGCTAGGACTGACACAATTGATCATTGATTCATCGCTACATTAACTAATGCACTAATCAATTATTCCAACTGTTTTTTGGGGGAGAAACAGAGGCATATTAAAAAGGCATTTATGTCAGCCGCTCGGTTCTAAAATGTTTTGGGTGCAATGTGAGCTTTGTCTGATGATAAGCGCTTCTAGCATTTTTCCCCTTTCGTTCTCCTCTTTGCTCGTTCGGCTGCTAACTTAGTTAGGCAGCACAATGAAGTGGAAAGTATCCCTGGTTCGCTTTCCCCATTTTGCGGAATTTCATTGCATCGTTTATTCCAACATGACAAGAGTAGCTCTGTGGGGCTGCATTTGTTCCCATGCATCTGTTGGCTGGCGAGTGGGAAGAGCCCTGGCTAGGCTTGAAGGCCAGTGTGTAGGAGTCCAACTTACATATAGAGGCTATGCAAAGCAGCCTCAACAAACAGCTTCCTTTTTATGTTTCTTCTTTTAATTTGTCTTCCAGGAATTTTCTACGCTGAACAGAATTTACAGTTTTGGTAGTCACAAGTTTGTACTAGTTATAATAAACTTTGAATGAATGTTAGTGCAAGGTATATACACAGAATGCGCATGAAAATAAATAACGTCTGTGTTGTATACTGAATATTAGCATATAGATCCACTTTGTATAGCTATATTAACAAACCATCAGTCCTTTAAAATTCACTCATCTTAAAAGCAATTGTGCAACTCGGGGGAAAAAATGGTGGAGAATTACCTTGATTTTATCTATATATATTTTTTAGTTTATTGTAAAATATGCATATATATACAAAAATTGATTGTCATTCGCAGTGCTTCATGGGAGTGGGTGGAGCTAAAGAGCTATTCCCGATTGGTGACATTTTCTGTATAGCAGATAATCATCATAATGCCCGGTAAACATTGTACGATTTTGGGCTGTCCCAGTAAGATGATGACCAATCGTGCAGGGAGAGAGGTTCAAACATGGCGTTATCACAGTCTTGTGACTAACGATAGCCTATGATAATTTTGTGCCAGTGTCAGATATTTATCATGATCCTCTCAGCGTGTTTGCGTCTACTGACTAGCCATTAAAATGCAACATGAAATGGCGTATCGATCAACACGACATGGCGCTAAAATTTAAAACGCTTACCTCAAGCTCCATTAGTGGTGTACAAAGTTGGCATCTTTTCCTCAGCAATGACCGCGTCCATACTCTCCTCTTTCTCTTCCTCCTCTTTTCTTTCCAGCGCATACAAAAACCACAGGTCTCAAAGTGTGATTCATCTTGCTCTATGCGTTTACCACTAGCGCATGCTGATGACGTTTCATTCTTCAATATCAACTAGCGTCGTATCCTACGATTCAAGATGTGTCATCATCATACAGTCTACATGTACGATCCGTGTCATACAGTGTGATTTGTAATGATCTTATAGGATTGCCGAAATCGTAGCAGGCATAAGACTGGAGCAAGTGCCTTCCACAGGGAAACTGATGACTTCATTATGTATTGGTAATGGCTCAACCTGTAGGTACCAGTATAGTGTTAGCCAGTGTCTTTCCACAGAGGGCTCATAAATAGCTGACTAAATTACAATTTCACACAAATCAAATGAAAGAATGAAGGAATCAATAAATCAGTAGATCGCTAGGTGTCTACGCAGACCTTATTCCTTTATTTGTTTTCTCTCTCTATACCACTCCTTCTCTCCCCGTCAGTGGGGAGCAGGAATCCCAAATTATCCACGGGGTTACGGGGCGCACTGCCCTGGAGCCCCTCACCCCATAGCAGAGGTAACGTATTCAATGGCCTGGGGCGAGTGGTGCTGAGAGTGAGCCCTGCTGCATACTGATGGGTGAGCAGGGGAGGCAGTAATTGGTGCAGTGGAGGAGAGGGGAGAGAAGGGCAAGCACAGGGAGATGATGGCTTTGTTTCCCCCTGTCTGTCTCACGCCTAGACTCCTCCCCCTCCTGCCATCATCCACCCCATATCTTTCATGCTTCTGTCTGTCAAAGTACTTAAAGAGATAGTCACTCAAATATTAAAATACAGTCATTATTTACTCACCCTCAATGTTTTTGAATAGAACACAAAAGGAGAATGCTCAAGCTTTCTTTTCCTACAATGAAGGTGGATGGGAACCCGGGAAAGCTGTGGTCATCGTTCACTTTTTTAATGTACAAGAGAAGCTCGGAAGTTCAGCTAAATAGCTCCTTTAATGTTCCATGCAAGAAAGAAAGAAATTCATACAGATTTAAAATTACATGAGTACGGATGAGTAGGATGGATGGATTATCTCTATAATAAAAAAGTCTTTGTTGTCAGATGATACACTTGAAAGACATTCTCAAAAGGCAGAATATGACAAATCATGGAAAGTACATACCGACGTGCTGCACTCGCTGAGCGACAACCTGGACAGGAATCAGTGTCTTCAAAGTTTCCTTTAAATCATTTGTCTCGAAGAACCAAAAGCGTATTCCAGCCGCAAAGGAAGGAAGATGACTATTTGGACGTTTAACGAGTTTTATGAGAAGCCTTCAAGCACTAAATCATCTTACTTTACCATAAATATTTACTACCAGTTAGTCTTACAAAAAAAAAAAAAGGTTTGCATAAATGTAAAAATATCCACAAAAATGGGAACACTCCAGACATCTTAGTATTTAAAAATATGTATTAAAATATGTAAATAATTATTTAAAATTGTATTCATTCCAATTCAAATTTCATATTCACCAATGTTTTTCTAATTTAAATTCAAATTATTTTTTTTACACAATAAGCCATGGTAACATGCCATTTATACTATGTTATAGCGATAGACTATATACATACATTTTCACTATGCTTCTTTTTCCTGCAGTTCTGAAGAGGGACAGATATGTTTATCATTTCACTACACGTTAGTCACTACATGCCTGAACAGTGTAAGGGAGCGCAGCGCGGTTGTAGCGTAGGGGTAAGCAGAGAAATATAACCACATGGGCCTCCACTGCTTGTCAAAGCTAAAGAGGAGAAACTAACAGAGGCTTCTGCTTGCTGGCTAATTGGGCCCTGGTGGCTGACATCGTAGACTCATGAGCAAAACAAACATCATTTCAATATCTCCACAACTGGACCCTTTAAACCATGATCACAGAGCAAAGTGGTTCCAATGCAAGACCACATCTAATTAATCTGAGTCAGGAGCTTTAAATGAAGTTAAATCCCTTTTCTTTTTTTTACATCAATGGTGTGTTCAATTACGATGTGTGCAGTGCCACGCTTTAGATCTGGAGGACAGTTCATATGGCTGTAATTAGCAGGCCTTGTTAATGAAAGAGGAGGCAAAGCATGCCCGGAGATTGACTGCGCTATCAGTGGCAGTGGGCAGCGACCTCTGTACGTCTCAGTCTCCAATTATAATTGATATGTAGGGTAATTTCAATAGCCCTAAGTTGATTTTTGGTGTAAAACACAGACGTTTTTACACTGTAAGGAAAGACAAATGTAACAATTATTTTTTACCAAAGACGAGACGGGAAGTGAGACCAAACTCTACAGTAATTGGTGCGAGTGAATGCATAATTTTGAACGCGTGATTGTGTACGTGGCAAAAAAAAAAAGAAATACTGAAATACACTACTAGACAATAGACTTTGCATGCAACTTGCCTTAAGTTGTATATTTCATCTACACTATTTAATTTTGGGGGTGACCTAAAATTGTTACCTTAACAATCCGTTTTAACACCCATTAAAAATGTTATACATTTGTTGACTTGAGTCAAGTTATTTTTGTAGATTAGTTAAAAAATGTAAGACAAAGCATTGGGTCTACATCATAATGCAAAAAATTTATATTTAGGAAAATTTGAGTTTAGTATTAGATTAGGAAAATAGCACTTAAATTTCATATTTTCAAGTTTCATGATTTTATTTTAACTTTGAACATACAAGTGACAGCACACAAACAACTTTTTCTGATTGAAATCAGATGATTGAATGACGCTGTTTGTCTTTTTGTTTCATTCAGAGTATAATTAATAATGTATGGCTGTTATCAGTACCCCAACAAATCATATTATTTTCTACAGAGCTGCAGTTCTCTTATCGCTGCAGTGTTAGTTTGAAAGAGAGATTTGCAGCTACAGTTTCACTTAAAAAACTATTTGTGCTATGGACCGATTTGTAAAACAAACATTCAACCCGATTGTCTTTTTGTGCAAGACTTTACTCGGATTTCACCCTGTCGCTTTTGTGTAATGGCACATTCCAGAACACCAGATATACATATTCATCTGACTCCTATGGAATGTGTCAAAAAGAGGTGTCCTAATTGTGTCCTTGATGAAAGGCTATTAATATTGAACACTTCTGCAGTCACCCATGTGTCTGCACCTTTTTTCCCCCCCTTTTTTTTACGTGAGACAAAAAGCAGATCTCTGCTTATCTCTAATGATACCTGAATCCCATGAGGTGAGAAGAGAAACTGCGAGTGGCTCCAGTAGATTCATCAAGCCAAATATTGTGTTCTTTCCTCTGGAGGCTGAGAGTCACATTGCATTATATCACTGTTAATTAAAATGAAATATGCGGTTAAATTATTCTGCGTATTGTTGCCTGACGGGGTGTGCGCACGCTAAACGCAGACCATTGAGGCGACAACAGATAGCTAACAAAGGTGTCCTTCTCTCTTTCTTTCCGTCCCCATATCTTCGTTCTATCATTTCACCAATTTCCACTTCCTCTGCGCTCTGTTCTCAAGGTCTAACCTCGCGGGTGTGTGACTCAATTCAGTCTGGAAGGGAAAAAAGCCAGATTTCCCATGTTTATTAAGCTACATTTTCTCTTGATTATTGTTATAATGCATCACCAAGAGTGCTGTCCTTTTCTATTAGCATTGTTTAACGTTTCCTCGTATTGACGATAAAAGGGAAAGAAAAGGATGGCGAGTCAACACGCTCCACGCAACCAGTTATCAGTGCTGAGAGCTTGTCTGCTGCATTCGCAGAAAGGGTGACTTTGTTTCTGAGGCGGTCGGTGGCCCTCCTCATCGTCCTTTCATCTAAACCTGGCCTTTCTGATCCTCGAGCCGAGCCTGTCAGGGCCGCACCTGTAACGGAGGGACCTCTGGCCCCACGCTGCTCACGCGCCCGCCTGCCCTCAGACTCACACTCCGTATCTCAGCGGCACTCCTCACCCCTGCCAGTGCCCCTGAGACTGGCCACCACCCCAGCTGTTAGCTACATTCTAATGCACTCCGAATAATATTAAAGCCAAATCAGTTGAATTTATTAATCCAGACAGGGCCCTAAGAGAGATGCTTTTAAAGGCCAGCGACTTAATTTAAGCTCTTAAAGGCTACCCTTGCACACTTGATGTATTGCGAGAAATTACGGCTCGGTGTCAGTGAGCGTAATACGCCCACTGTATAAATAACATGCAAACAGAACAGCAGCGAGCACCCGCAGGCTCGATTGCAGTCATGACTTTAAAATATAATTAATATTTGTACCCGCTACTGATTGTAATCTTTGCTCTCACGTTGGCTAGTGTTTGGTGGTTTTCCTTCAAAAGTACTGACAGGAGAAGTGGGAATCTCTTCGACAGGCTAAGCATGTAGGTTAAGGTCCTCAGTTGGTGCTGCGGCCCACCCTGAGTAAAAACAATCCGTCTTGTCATTTGGATCTCATTAGTGATTCCAGGAAAGCCCTTCATGTTATTGGAACTGAGGCCTGACCTCGGCGATCTCAATACGGTGATGTTGAGCCCCACAGCAACACGACGAGCCCCTGATGCGTTTTTATTTTGACTTACTACTAAGGAAAACAAATCCAAAGTAAAATAATGTGACGTCTTTACATTAACAAGAAGCTTTAGCTTCCCTATGAAGATTCGTCAAAAGGAGGGTCGTTTGACTTTAATGAAAGCACCTGCGTAACAGGAGGAACAGAGGTGTCTTATTCAAATGGAACCTGTTTGGCATCGCTCCGGAAAGAAAATACGGCACCTGCAAAGTATGTATTGCAGCACTCTCGCTATTTGGCGATGTAGTTTGATGCCCGCTTCGGGGCTGCATATCAGGGAGAGACAAAAAAAAAACAGGTTGTAGGGGTCCTTGCGCACAGTCTGCCCATGGTGCTGCCTGAAGGACTACCATGGAAACAAGGAGTGCGACAAGCTCTGGGGGGACCTGCCACAGCTGCAGGCACTTCCTTTCTGACAGGCTGATGAAGACATCAGCTTCATACAGAGCAAAACAACAACTATTGAAGGGGAAACAGAGAGAGAGAGAATGATGCAAGCAGTGTTAACTGCTGTGTGGATGAGATGTTCATTAGTGAATTTGGGAAACATACAAAGAATGCATTTAGGGACCATATTGCCTGTTTAGTAATCTATAGAGATTTGAGGTTCCAATCCCAAGAGACCGAGACAAACCGATAATGTTTTTAAACCTTATTTTGTTTATTAGACAATAGAAAATGGGAGGGCCGGGGGGGGGGGGGGGGGGGGGGGGGGGTTGTGGTAGAGATGATTTGGTGTCTCCATTGTCCTCAAACACTTCCTGATTCTGAGTAGTGAATTAAAATTTTGTGAACAACTGAAATATGAATAAAATAGTCACTTCTGGGGAAAATTGTCAGAAAAACGTATATCCGCCTTAAGCGAGTGTAAACATCCTGGTGTTTCCATCCATATTTTTTAGATGAGTAGTAATGGAGAGTGCATTTAATAATTAGCAATGTAAACAGGATTATTTTTAAAATGCAAAATATGCTGAATCATATCACACAGTTTATGTTAGAACTGAATTTTATAGGGAGCACTCATATTTTGTGTGTTCATTTTTCGACATTCGGCCCACAATTTGACTTTTTAAAGTGTCTTGGGCATCAAAGCAGAAGATTTTCATCAAGGCAGTTTACCCGAAAACACTTGTCAACACGGGCTCTCGGAGATGAATGCCGCCTCGCCCCTCTCTTTACGAGAGATTCCAATCGGCAGCCTCTCATTTCATCTGCGTTTTGGAGACGGTCTTGAATTTTTGAAGACCAGTTCTCTCCTCCAGCACAAACACTTCACATCCACTTAGAGGCCTCGCTTTCAAGTTTTGGTGCTAACCCGACGACTAGCGCGTTCCTGCAAGCATTGTTTAATTGGTTTCACCTCACGCAGACATCTGATGGGGTCTCATTTACTGAGCTAAGGGACACTGGCCCTCCCCTGCATGCTCTCCCTTCTCCGTGGCCCCCCAGTGGAGTCGGTGCAAGGGTTTGTGTGTGGGATTTCTCTCATCAGAGCGTCGCGGGTCACCTCCACTCCCCCTCTCTTTGAATCGGACCCCCGGTGGCAGCTCCTGGGAGAGTACCGTGATGTCTCTATCAGACTGTCAAAAGAGATAGCCCCGGGCTCCAGCAGGTCCCTGAGAGCCAATCAAACTCTTCACGCTGCACCGACCGATGCTCTTTCACCAGCACCAAACTGCAGAGGAGTGAAGGGAGGGTGGGAGAGACGGAGGGGGGGTGGGCTGGGATGCTGAGCACTCCAATCAGTCTGAACAAACTCCCTGAGCTGGGGTCTTGGGCTCATCTGTATGGCTACGGCTATTTTTACAAAGCGTCCGCTCGGCTATTTACCTCGCTCGCTAAATTATTGAGAGAGAGCAGGCAAGCGGACAACTTCTGAGGAAGTTCTGTTCGGTTTTACATTTCTTTGAAAGAAACTTTCCCTGCTCGCTCTGATAAAGTTGTCAGCTGAAGGACAAAACTTTGCACAAAATGTAAAATAGGTGCAAATGAACAGCCTTCACTGTTAACTTAGTTAATAATATATTAATATTAATTTCAAATCAACACTCTGAATGCCCGCATTCAAGATGCACCACTTTGAAAATGTTGCTTTCTGTAAAAACGACTCCCTGATAGCGGAGAGGCTGAAATATGTCTGTAATATGAATAAATAAGTTGATGAGGCAGGAAATCTCCATTTGCTCTACTTGAAGCCCCATCACTGGTGCTAACACTACAGAGTGATGGGTCTAGTAGAGAGCCATTAGGCACTGGAGGTGATTTTAATGAAAATGGGAGACGCTAAGTGCGGGGTATGGAGTGTGTGTATACTCACTCTCTCTCTTCCTCTCTCTCTCAATCTCCCTCCCTCTTTATGAGAGATGAGCTCTCTCATCTGGACCTTGTTATTGTCAGCGAACTACAAAAGCGGTGCATTAGCTGACTGCTCTGGACACACAGAGACTTTGATGTTTTCCTCCAACAGTGACCAGCATCCTCTTCTGAAGTGTGGGTTGGGTAATAACCCTGTGTATCCTTCACAAATAATGCGTAGTTAAGGATGCGAGAGAAGAAAAACACATTTAAGAAGTCAAACTTTTAACTATCTTCTTCATTTCATCTTTATCTGCAGCAGAAATGTACAAAACGTGGAAGATTCATATATATATACAGTATATAAAAAAAAAAAAAAACATCTCAAGCATTTGTACAGGCTGCATTTCTACGAGTAAAAGTGTTCAATGGCATTTAAAATTGCTTGAATATTTTCCATTGTATAAAGAATTATAAATATTTGAACCTCGTTTAAATATTTCCTGCTGTAAACAAGCAACAGGAAGCTTTGTGGCTAATTTTTCCTTTGTTAAATGATCCAGAATGTTGTCTCTGAAAAGACAATATATGAATAGGCTATGTAATATTTTATTGCATTTCAGCGTGGCTGGTGAAGCCCACCTTTCCCTTCATATGCTCAGATACTGTGGCCATGTGAGTTCTCTAAGGCCAAAGACCCCATCAGTAGGGGCCCCTCTCTCTCTCTCTCTCTCTCTCTCTCTCTCTCTCTCTCTCTCTCTCACACACACACATGGAAACAAATACAAGCGCGCATACACACACACACACAGTCCAAAACAGCCGATGAATACACCTCAGTGGAAATGCGGATGGCTTGGGACAAGGGGGCTCCTCCTCCACTTGCACAGGGGCATTATGACTTAAACAGACCGTGTCCTGAAACGCCGTCCGTCTCTTTCATCCGACACGTACATCAGGTTTCAGCGCAAGCGTTTCTTCTTCACCAGGCCTTGGTTGCCGAGCTCGGCTCTCAGTTCGCTGTACTGCACCTGTAAAAACAAACAGCTCTTTGGTCAGACGCAGGTAATCGGAGCTGAGGCCCGCTCATGGTAATGGCTCCCCTGAGGAGAGTCGGTGCAGGGGGAAAGCCAGGCGGGCGCGGCTGTAATGAATCATTTTTTAAACACAGGAGCAGAGGGGATTAATCACAAGGAGGAAAGATTTGAAAAGTCAAGGGTTCCGTACCGACACAGCGGTGACTATACCACCCCCACCTATAAGGGAACTATACTGGTTGAGCAGACCTGCTGTCTTAGGTCCTCACAAACCGAGGAGTTGCGAGTTGTGTCCTTCCTGAGAAAAGTTTGTTGGAGACTAATTATAGCAGCTTGTAGGCAGGAGTAAGTGCCTGTATGCTCCGGCTGGGGCATTGCGGTTACAGATGATCACACACTTCCCTCGTTTCAGATGAACATGCTGTTTACTTTACTTAAAGCAGGGAGTGAACTCAGGTCGGAGGTGAAGGTCGGCATGATGAAAGTAGAGTTTCAGTGAGGTATGAGAAACTGAATAAAGATTTTTCCTGCTGCTCACAGCATAAGCACATACAGACTCCCATTAAACATAGTCAGATCTGAAATTGTTGAAGTACATCTTGTGTGCTATTAATAAGAAGTTGCTATATGACTAAAAAGTCAGTCCTCTTTCTGCAAGAAGTCATAATGTGATATTTTGGCATGTGAAAAAGACGCTTTTTATCCCATGACTAATGAATGGGCTGATGTACCAAATGTAGTTTTACACTCCAGATGCAACTGCATTTCCGTTAAAAAACTCTCTGGTCATTTAATACCAATTGTCGACTGATATATCAGCCAATATTTGGCATTTTTTAAGTATTGGCAAAGAAGAAGTTGGAAGCTTTGACAGTGCTGGGAACACCAGTTCAATCACACAGAAGATCCTGTTCTCCATCTGCATTAGTTTATTATGTTTATTTTCTTTGTTTAACAGCTGTGTCTCATAATCTATTAGACAGAACTATTGAACAAGAAAAGAAACAGTATATGAAAAAGTATTATAGCATTTGCTTTTCTATTATAAGTGATAGAAAGACAAACACTGTAATACTTTCTCATATGCTGTCAGCATTCAGCAAATACGGTATGCATTTATGTAATTGATCCCCGGTTTCACAGACAAGGCTTAAACACTAACATGCATGTTTGATCAGTTTTAACTGAAAGCAACTTGCGCTGACGTATCTTAAAATATGTCAGTCACATTGAGTTGTCTCAAGATGCACACCAGTAATGTTTTTTAAGGCATATTTATAAAAGCTACTTAAATGTCCTAATTGAAACTACTTAAATCCTAATCCTGGATTAATCTAAGCCTTGTCTGTAAAACCAAGCCTATATCATTTAAACTAATCTTTGAATATTTAATTTATAGATATTTCCATTAACCTCTCAAACTTCAGTGAATCCAAAAGTTGCTATCAAAAGTATAACACTATTTTACAGGTTAATTTTTCATCAAATTATTTTTATATTGATAATGCAAGGTAATGGATATGACAACGCTAATATGTTTGGTCTTAACAGAATCAATATGCTACTCTGTTGCTGTTGGTTATTGCTGCTGCAGAACATGTTTGGGACTGCCAATACATACACGATTTATGTGAGCAAATAAGACATGTTGCTGTTGTACAATATAGCCTACATTAATTACCCATAGCAGATTTATACAAGTGGAGCTGGGGATGGTGGAGGGTTTCAGATAGCGCATTGCAAACGCTGACAATTTGCAAGTTGAGCAGTAAACTCATTGAATATGTTCCGTTTTATATACATATAGTAATACTTCGGTTTTTGAGTGACTTTGTATACGAGCAAATCGGTGTACGAGCTTGGAAAGTCAAATCAGTGTACGAGCATTGTATCGGAGTGCGAGAGAATTTTTCCCTCACCCACGCGCAGTTTTTTGGGTGGAAAAGTTATAACGCTCAGCATCTTCGCGCGCATTTTTTATGGAAATATCCTAACGACAACCTCTTACAAAGCCTATCACCCCTTCACTCGTTCATTGTCTCAGCGTCGTTCGGTTTGGTTGCATCATTCACCACAGTGATACTTTTAGAAGTGATTTACAGAGGTTTTACCTCGTGTTGTTAACATTAATTGTGATCGCTATTGTTCACGTAGTGAAATATATACGTACAGTACAACATATAGACAATGACCTCAAGATGAGTAAGAAAGAAGGTACAAAATTCTCCCTCTAAGCAGTAAAACCCTCCTCTCGTCTCCTTCACGCCAGCAGCGACGCTACTCAAAGCTGAAGTTCGCGTTACAGTAAATTGTCAAGTATTTTTAGAGTTTAACTGTCAATTATATAATCAATTATTAATTAGTATTTATGAGATCTTAATGGTTATAATTTTAACTGTAATTAATAGGGTAAAACCAAAAAAATATTTAAAATGGGCATTTATGGTCATGTGGAACGAATCGAGTGATTTTTATTGCATTCTTATGGAGAAAATTGTTTTGGTGTACGAGAATTTTGAGTTACGAGCTCTTGGAACGAATTAAACTCGTAAATTTTGTAAATTTACGAGTTTAATTATATATATTCAATTATATATATATAATTACAGCATGTGCCGATCTCAATACACAGATCCTATTAAACATTTCAGACACATTATCGAGCCCAGGTGCTCCTGGATCGCAAACGTCCAAAAACACTCTATAATTTGCCTTTCACAGTTAAAGAGTAACATCAGCGTCTGAAAGTGGCATTAAAGTCATCTTTTCTTGTCCAAGGCCACCGTTCAGTCCAAATGACGTACAGAATCGACAAGTAATTAAATATGGCATGAGGCTGATGGGACTCGAAAGTGTGGAGAATGTGTCCAAAAGCTTTTCTTGTTTGTTTCTCCTCAAAACAATAACCTGGAGGTGTATCTGTAAGGTAGGGACTGCACACTAATTACCAGGCCCTGATTGTGAGAATGGGAGATGGAGCACAAGGGAACAAAGAGACGCGGCAGCCTCAGAACATGAAACTGTCCTCAGAACTGACAGATGCTGCTTATTTTAGGACAGAGGGCCGCTGTATGAAGTCCAGTTTTGAGGGTTTATGTTTGAAGAACTGCACAGGCACTAATTGCCAAGTCATTTTCGGAACCATGAGACAGGAGTCAATTTAAGCTTTTGTAACGTGCTGTTTATTCGGTCAACCCTTTTTCGGACATTGTACACTTAACAGGGACAGCATGCATTTGCATACCTTTTTGCTATGGTTAATGACCACTGTGCATTTTATTGCCATTTTGTTTTTTTTGCTAAAGATCATTCTGTCTTCTCATTTTTGGTGCGCTCCATTTAAATGAACAGCAGGCAGTTCATCCAACCACGAAAACATACTTCAAAAGGCTTAAAAACTCAGCAATGGTTTCCATCTTGTTTTGCCAACTTGCTTGCTTCCACATGCCAAAACCAGTGTGTCATGCTGGCTTCATCTAACCACACAGACATATGTTAACGTAAAGTTGCAGAGGTTCATCCCAGGAGGTTTGTCTTAGCCAATCACTCAAGCTCTCCAGAATCCGAGCAAGACAGGAAGCACCGACAACAGTTAAATAGCCTTGCTGATGGAGAGAAGCATCCTATGCGAACCGCTTTGTGACAGCAGGACCCGCTTTGGTCCCGACTTCAGAATCTCACTCAGGGTCCGAAAGACAGAGCGAGACTCTCAGCGTTTGGCTGCACATCCGCGGGCTTACGTAACCCTGAATGACATATCAGCCATGGATAATGTTTCATCACATATGGCGCCCAGCAGGACGGCGTTGGCTCGACACTTCATTAATCGAGTCCTCCAACCTGATGTGACGGGGGCCGCCACACTGCCAGTGTGCAGACACCGACCCCGTAGCCAATCCCTGAACCCTCTACAGCACCCTTCTTTTATCACAGGCCGACAAAACTGATAATCAGGGACAAGGCTGGAGCGTTATGGCCGAGGATAGATCAGAGCAGACCCCATCCAGGCAGCCGGGTGACTCCATCAAGACATGCTGGGAAATAATTGGGCCGGGGGCCGCCTTTAAAGGCGCGAGTCCATTAATAATCAAACACAGCCAGAGGAAATATCCTGGGTAACACTTGGGAATTCTGTTAGAGCAAATAATACAGACATCTTCAGGGAATTCCTTCCTTGTCTCCGTCCCTCCCTCTCTCTCTAAATGTAAAACTGGACCCTTACCTTTTGAACATCAGAAGGCACCCTCTTGAGAAAATCCAGGATTTCATTTTTGTCAATGGCATATGGGTTGGTAAGCTTCTTGGTAAATTTGTTAACACCTGTGAAAACAAGCATGCATTAATAAATAAAGTTATCCGTCACACCTGCAGGTATCTTACTGACAAAATAAACCTTGACCCAACACACATTTGTCACTTCATCTCCTGTAATTCATACTACTATGTGATTGGAAGCACATATAAATAAATACACATGGTCTGCTACAGTATACGATCATCATTGTTCACATTACTGCTGTATGTGTGATGCAATATACCTGCAACAAGAGACACCAGACACTAGTTATGTTTCCACTCATCTATTTTTATGTGCATTTTGGGATATCGCCAAGATGCGCATAAATTCTAAAAAATGTTTTATTTTAATTGAGGTGGATAAATTTTTTATCGGACGAAATTACGATCAAAACACTTTTACAGAAAAGATTCCTTGTTGTGCGTCAAAATAAAGACGTGACTACGCAATAGGATGGCATAACTGGACTAACCGCCAGATCAATCTCATTGCACAGCAGATGAAATGTTGTTTTAAATATTCTGAAATGTCTAGGTGGTTCGGTATAATGACCACAATTGTCTTACACAACTGTATTCCCAAACAGCTGGCATTCATCTCCAAAAGCAAGATAACATGAGCACGTTTAATGTTTCGTCAGAGGCACAAGTCATTTATTGGCTTTTCAACTTTATTTGCGACGATTTTTTTCGCTTCGACTCACTGGACGGAAACGGTGCTTTATTTCGCAAATGTTTTATTTTCACAACTTCGGATGGAAACAGAACTACTGATAACATTTTTTGACCTATACATTTAGTTTTTTTTCCCCCATGAAAACAATTTAATTAAAAAAAAACTATTCATTTTTTTCCATCAAGGACAGTAAGAGATATAATGTTACAAAAAGGTAAGTGCTGCTGAAAATTAAAAATAGAAAAGTTTTTTTACTATATTTTTTTCATAAACATAAAATTACTGACTCAAAACATATACAATATTTTAATATTTCCATATTTTAAGACATTTTAAAACATTATGTGAATTTATTTTTCCTGCACATTTTCAAATCACCAAAATCAATCATATACATGAATCCTCTAATTGACATTAGGGGCATTAATACGGCAGAATAATTCCTATGCTCGTTCACTCTTTCACAAGATTGCAAAGCTTCAGTCAGGAGAGGTACTGCTGGTCTCCCTAGCCAACAGCAGATCATGTTCATGATTCTGATCAGCTGTCACAGGTAGAGTTATGGAAATGGATCACTTTTTAAATAGCTTTCGTCAGGCGTCAGTAAAGGAGTTCGAGCTCAAAGCTCAGAGATAGTAAAGTGTGATTCTTTCTAAAACACCTCTGCATGACTTCCATTTAAAGGAAAGTGGAGACAGCTTAACAGCAGCACTGGAGTATCACGCATGATTGGGTGAAAGGGCTACACATGGTGTCTCACTTACTTACCCCACACTAAAACTATGTACCGCAGTGGGATGAAGTACAAGGCGGTAGTCGCTAGAAACAGAACCAGGCAGGCCAGGAATGACAAGAACGGCACTGACCAGTTGAATGTGCTGTCAATGGAGACACAAGTCAAGTTAAATCATTTTCATAAATAAATAATATATTCAGAAATATATGTACATGTATGTTATTCGCAGTTAAGATTTACTTGCTTTAACAGAGTAAAATAATTATAAAAGTACAATAAAGCTGTAAGCTATTGAGGACAAAGTCATTGGATATCAAAAAATGAGTTCACAACCGTTCACCAAATTAGGTGCAAAAATGCAAGAAATGGATTTGGAGATTTAAATCATTCTTTAGGATAGGCTTTACCAATTTATATCAATATCATAATATTCTTAATTTCCAAAACTTTTTTCTCGTCCTCAGTTGTATTTATTTTATTTGAATGCATCTTGTTTTTATTAATGAAGCTATTTGACAAATCACTTGAGCTCAACTGTATATGAGCATCAGAAGAGGTATAAAATGCTCCGTTCTTACTTTTTCACTCTTTCCCCGATGCAAGCCACTTCATCTAAAGTGCTCTGAACTGTAAGCACAATTTCTTGAACCATGTGGATTTTTTCCATCAGTCCTCTTTTCTCTGATTCCTGAAGAGAAAGAAAAAAAGACAGAGACTGATGAGGGAAGTCAGCTGCTAGAAGCCTACAAAGGAAGAGCAGTTTATTTCCAGAGTGCCATCACCAGCATTTCATCTAGTCAATGGCCTGTAATGAGCTTCTGTAACATCTCCTCAGACGTGAAAACGTGTCAGCCTCTCCTCCAGAGCTGTCACGAATCTGGGAGTATTTCAGCATTCGTCAGGCGCAAACAATAAAGGTGCATCACAATCAAAGATTAAGCGGAGGAGGAAAAAGATGTAAAAATGGCAATCAGAAAGCATACAGAGAAAGAGAGAGAGAGAGAGAGAGAGAGAGAGAGAGACTCGGGAGTTGGAGAAAACAGACGGCGTAAGACGGCAACTTGCAAGGTCGTCTAATCCACGAGTCTCTGCCGGGCAAGCCTTGGCTTGTTTCCTAGGGCGCAAGCTTTTTCGAGTACCAGTTTTGGCGTAGGAAAGCTAAGAGTTGCCCACCTTATGGCAAGATTGAGTGCAGGGTTGAAATCATTGGATTTATCGTTTTCTGCATCTGAGCTCATGGGAGAAAGATTGCTGTCTGAGTGTAATCCTGTTATACAAAGCAATGTTTTTACTTCTTGTAAGAGAGATGGGAAATCCCATTGTCTTTTTGTATTTTGATGCATCACACAGTATTGGGTTGCCATGTAATTCAGAGACATGGGCTAAATGGACTTTAGATGAAAAAAAAAGGAGAGAGAGAAATTCTATTCCATTTTACTTAAAGAAGATTGCTAGGGTAATCTAACGTCCAAAGCAACATGATCACATCAGAGAATCCTCCGGCATAAGAGCCCATGAGTATAGTTCTCCGAAGGGGGAAAAGAAAAAAGAGAAACGAGAAGCCCTCACATCAAAAGCATGGAATAATGAGAGTAATGATGGATAGTATGGGGGCTGGTGAGAAAGACAAACGTGTGATCGAGCGCTCTATATGTTTGTGTAAGCGACCGCCCCCCAGACAGCGGCCCTGGTGAGTCGGCCCCTGGGAAAGCACAGCCCAGGCTCCCCACTGTCACTCTCCATTCGGCCCCAGACGCAGAAAACCATGGGAAGCCAGTCATGCTTCCACTCAGCACAACCCGTCTTCTCCAGCGACACATAGCATGTCCTAACATAGAGACTTGAATATTAATCAAGAGAAGATCAACATGCCTCCTGTTATGAGTCATTTAAAATCCCCGTTAAGTGAGGAAAATGTCAAAGGAGGATAAAGTGTGGAAGATGATGTATTCTTTCAGTGTATCAATTGTGTTTGATATCAGCTCAAATGTCTTTAGTGTTTCTTTGCTTAATGAACAGCGTGACTCTCGACCAACCGCAAGAAAAATGAACTTACAGTGCTCCCAAAAAGTATTTGAACACTTAAGTCACATATTAGATAACAAAATACAAAATCAAGTGGCATTTATTTAAAAGAAATAGATCACAGTCTCTTTTCAAGCAAAACAAATAGACACTTTCTAGTTTATTAAAAAAAAACTGCTCAGAAAAAAAAGTATTTTGTCTGGTTCTTTCTACAACTCATAATGTTTCTTTTTCTTTTCATTTTTCTTTTATAACTAACAAATTTGAAAGATTTTCATCTTTTATTAAATAATATTTGCATTTTGTTTTCAGATGAATTCTGATTAGATTTCTGAAATCTATTAGGCAGAACGAATATTTACATATACAGTGGTGTGAAATAGTTTTGCCCTTTCCTGATTTCTTATTTTTTGCATGTTTTTTTTCACACGTTTGCTCGCTGGAGTCCCAAAGCTTTAGAAATGGCTTTATAACCTTGTCCAGAGTGATAGATCTCAATTATTTTCTTTCTCATTTGTTCCTGAGTTTCTGTGGATCTTGGCATGATGTCTAACTTTTGAAGATCTTTTGGTCTACTTCACTTTGTCAGGCAGGTCCTATTTAAGTGATTTCTTGATTGAGAACAGGTGTGGCTAGAGAAATTGAACTTTTTCACACAGGGCCATGTAGCTTTGGATTTTGTTTTCCCTTAATATTAACAGCCTTCATTTAAAAACAGCATTTTGTGTTTACTTGTGTTATCTTTGACTAGTATTTAAATTTGTTTGATGATTAAACATTTAAATGTGACACAAAAAAAAGAAATCAGGAAGGGGCAAACTCTTTTTCACACCACTGTACTTAATAATATTCAATAATATATTGACATATTTAAACTTACGTGCACAATTGAGCGCGAGTAGAAATATAAAATACTGTGCAAGCCACCTAATCTAAAGCATTGTAAACTGTAAGATTATAAAAGTTCTGTTCGATGCGGTTCAAAAATAAAGTGTGATCATGCCAATAATTAATGTGATCTATTGTTACCCTTCAACCACACCTAAGCAGAACTTAAGAGTAATTGTTTTGTTTTTTGTTTTAAATGTCTTGGAAAAGTGACACCATGTCTAGAAAGGGTTAGGGGCCTTTTTTTAGTTTACTTGTTTTGTGTTGCAGGTATCATTTGCTTTGATATTTTGTTATCTAATGACATTTTTAAATGTCCAATACCTTTTTGGGGTCACTGTACATGTTATTTAACGTATGCTTTGATAAGTCTGCAAACTCTTAAAATGACAAATATTCATATTAATGGAGACCAAAAGATGACAGTCAAAGCATTCACAGAAACGTGACATACAAGTTCTCGGGACTATTGCTATTCATCTTCCTGAACCCCCTTCAAGTCAGACATCCTTTTTTCTGCATCTGAGGTGGCAACACATTTTTTCACCAGAAGTAAACTATCCGAGCTACATGTCTACTGATTAGAAAACTGGTGTCAGATCATATTCTCAATTCAGATTAAATTGTCAAAGAACTTTTATGTTGACTTAATAGGGAACAGATTGCACAAAGGCAAACAGAAAATGCAGTTTCACAGGGATGCTCGGCACAATCAAAAAAACTGCAAGCCAGGGTTCATTTAACATTCCTGTAATTGGGTAAATGGCGTCAAATTTGAATATTCATTCAAAGCTGGTGCAAATACTCGCGACTCACTTATTCCACTACGGAATAACCAGAGGAACACCTAAATAAAACACCTGCGTTATTGCCAAAATGTGTTGCAAATGGGTTTGTTAAAGCTGACGACCGCCGTACAAGCGCAAAACACCCAGCCCTCCCTAATAGATGTGCCACAGGATTGTGCACTCTGGAATACACAATGATTATGACATCAACACTCTGTCCTTGTGGAATGTGCTGAAGGTGATACGTTAGATGTGGGGGTGGGGGGGTTATAAGACCACCAGTGATACCCTGGGAAGAAGGGGGTCAGCTCTTTGCCTGTCTAGTCAAAGCGTGGTACTCTTAGGTGACCTGTGCCCAGGGAACAGGGCCTCTCGGTCATTTGGGACACACATCCAGGGGCTTGTTTTCTCTTCTATCGTCTCGTTTACTGATGCGATTAAACCAGTGTCTATGTGCTCAACACAATTGATACAGAAAGCCAAAGGGAAGTTACATTGCCGCTCGTGATTTGTACATTTCTTTCTCCCCCAGGACAGATTCATGCACGTAGAGGAGATCTATTATTATTTCTGCAGCTTCTCTCATCGACTTTCTTAAGCTTCATTCCATTGCATCCGTGCCGCTCAGCTGCAGGTTTACATATTTTCTTCCTCCAGGGGAAAACGCACTGAAAAACGGGCAGTAATCCTAACCTTCTCAGAGGGGACAGCCTTTATCCCCATGTTAACCAAAGAGTAGGGGGAAAAAAACGCACCTTTGAAGTGATCAAATTTAACACCGATCATTCTCCAACCCCAAAACATTAGCTGCGATGACTTTGATAGGAAGTGTAACGCTACACTGTTTGATCTGCCAGCGTGATACTAAAGTCAAAGTGAAAAAACATAACAGGACTTTGAAACAAGCCACCTTAAATTAGAGCTGACAACTTAAAATAAACATGGACATCTGGGTAATTAAATAAATGAAAGGAGATATTTCATTTACACAAGTTGTGAAAGCGAGTAAAACAAAATATATCTCACTAGAAAAATTCTGTTAATTCTAATACTTGTAATTATAATTAAAAAATAAAATAAATAAATGCACAGGCAGTGCAAGGTCAGATTTTTACTGCTTAAATTCAATATTCCTAGCTAATTATACAAATAAAATGGCTTAAAAGAAACTAATATATTTTATGACATTAGCTTAATTTAAATGCACACATTCCCAATCCAAATATTTGTAAGACTTATATTTAGTTGGGTTTTTTTTGTGTTACCATGAACTCCCTCCAAGATATATTACAATTGTTTGGCTGCTGGGCGTAAGCTAATGTGCTTGCACACACATATCATGCGTTTCATCCGTGAATTATCTGCTTGGCTTGGACAGCATTTGGAAGAGGGAGCTGTTTTTAACAGAGGGGTTCCTCTCAACAGATGAAGCTAGCCTGCGGTCATCATAGCAGAATATATTGAGCACATTATGAATATGAATCCTAGGCCCTAGCCGTACAGCGCAAGGGTCAGCGCTCGGAGGCTCAGAGCTGCGCACTTCCGCACATCCAAGTCAGAATGCAATAACGCATTATCTTCCCGTTAACCCGTTCTCTGGACCAGACAGTGTAGCCTAAAATGGTTATGAGCCTGCCCTTCCTCATTATGAATTTATTCAGCACTCAACATTCAGATTTTGACTATTATGACTGTTTACCATCCACATGCACCAAACAATTAAACCATACCAGCATAAATGAGTTTGTTTTTTAAAGACAAAAATGAAGGATGTTTGTACTTTTTTTTTTTTTAATGATTGAATATTTTAGGAATAATTGGATCTAAGCAGATTTGGGAGAATTTGTAATTAGTCTAATGACTCATCTTAAGCATGAAAAGTAAAATTCTAAAAGGAGGAGTTCAACTGCAGTCCAGCAACTCCCTATTTAGCCGCGCCTGCCTCAAAATCCTTACAATGCCTCTATTCCCCAGCGGACGGCAAACTTCAATTAATGATGCCATTCTGTGCTTATTTCTGCGTTTCAAAGGACCACAGCAAAGCAACCAAATCCATTTGTTGTATGAGCGAGGATTCCCAGAGGACTGGTGTGAAAGTACTGGAGGGAAAATGTGCTTGCTGAATCGTCTGTCCTCATTTTGAACATATTTAAGTTGCAGTGCTGAGTTAAATGCAGTATTAAAGATACGGCGTGCATCCCGTCTATGCAGTGCCCCAAGGACAGCTCAGAGTGGCTCTATAAAAGTCAGCATTTAATCAAAAACCACGCATGACACCGGCCAAATACCTTTTCATCTTCGTCCTCGTCCTCGGCCACGGACATGTTCTCCTGAAACAGAAGAAGAAAGAGACAGAGACATGAGATTGAGACACACGTGGGCAACGGAGCATTTTCTTAACAAACACCTCGTAATGAAACCTTCGCTTGTATATACACCCCCATTGGGAGAGGCCTTGTTGCCGTAGCAACTGCCTCTTGGGTGACCTCGCACAAAAGGAGGAGGTGAATGAGAGGGGCCTTCCTCACAAGAGCAATGTCACAACCAAAGAATCTAATTTCTTCACAACAAACACGTACAAACACTCACACATGCACCTGAAACCAAAAGGAATGCATTTAATCTTGGCTGTTTGGGTGCCTAGATCGCTCTTAAGTCATCCCTCGCCCTTTCCGACTATTGAATGTAACTGTGGCGCTCTTTTCTGCTAGGCCGAGGGGTGAATGCGAGGTGCCAGAGCGCACAGCCCCACCCCGAGTCTGAGATACGGCACTGAGACGGCCTGGTGGTGAACAAAGAGCCGATACATTCTGCGTAAGGACTCAAATGTGCTTTACACAACCCACTGGAGATGAAGGTCACTCAAAGTGTGACTGCTACGTTAAAACTCACGACCAAGGGTGATAGGAGCATTTCAGACATCTTAACCTTTGTGAATGTTATAGACATCATGAATCTAATTAGGACTGATCAATTAATGTCTATAGAAATGCTGTGAAAACACTTGCAAGGTGAATAATGTGCTGTAAATGATCTAATGGCTTTGTGGAATACTTAATTGTGAGAGGTCAATAGCAACATTCGGAGAATGGCATAATATATAAACTGAATATCGGGTTTCCTACATTGCTGTATTTGTTTCATATCATCCTAGTTTCTAAAAACGAAAACGAAAATACTCTTTATGTTACAATTTATTATTACGCGGCTACTTATTATAATGTCAGTGCCTGTCAAAACCTTACAGAGTTATTCTTAATATCTTTGAAAAAAAAATCTTATGCTCACCAAGGCTGCATTTATTTGATCAAACATGGAGTAAAAAAGTAATATTTGATCTTTCAGAAATTATTCTAATATGCTGACTTGGTGCTCAAGAAATGCATTATTATTATTATTAATCTTAAAAACGTAATATTTTTTGTGGATTTTTTTTTTTTTTTCAGGATTCTTTGATGAATAGAAAGTTCCATGAGCAGGTATTTGTTTATTAAATCTTTATTAAATATAAATATTTTGTAACATTATGAATGTCTTCAATGCCACTTTTGAACAACTTTATAAATCCTTGATGAATAAAATAATTAATTTCTCTTTTTTTAATCCTGTAGCTCAAACAGTAGAGCATGGCGCTTGCAACGCCAAGGTCATGGGTTCGATTCCCAGGGAAACCAAGAATTGATTAGAATGTCAATGTGTTTTTTTAATGCAATGCAAGTCGCTTTGGATAAAAGCTTCTGCCAAATGCATAAATGTTAAAAACTGTTTTGAAGAAGAAGAAGAAGAAGAAGAAGAAGAAGAAGAAGAAGAAGAAGAAGAAGAAGAAGAAGAAGAAGAAGAAGAAGAAGAAGAAGAAGAAGAAGAAGAAGAAGAAGAAGAAGAAGAAGAAGAAGAAGAAGAAGAAGAAGAAGAAGAAGAAGAAGAAGAAGAAGAAGAAGAAGAAGAAGAAGAAGAAGAAGAAGAAGAAGAAGAAGAAGAAGAAGAAGAAGAAGAAGAAGAAGAAGAAGAAGAAGAAGAAGAAGAAGAAGAAGAAGAAGAAGAAGAAGAAGAAGAAGAAGAAGAAGAAGAAGAAGAAGAAGAAGAAGAAGAAGAAGAAGAAGAAGAAGAAGAAGAAGAAGAAGAAGAAGAAGAAGAAGAAGAAGAAGAAGAAGAAGAAGAAGAAGAAGAAGAAGAAGAAGAAGAAGAAGAAGAAGAAGAAGAAGAAGAAGAAGAAGAAGAAGAAGAAGAAATGTTTCTAGAGCAGCAAATCACTATATCATGATGATGTCTGAAGGATCGAGTGACAATGAAGACTGGAGTATTGATGCTAAAGCTTCATCATAGGAATACATTACATTTTTAAAAAGAATAACATTTCACAATATTACTGTGTTTACTGTCTTTTGATTACATAAATGCAGCCTTGCAGACCATACGAGATTTGTAATGTTTCCAAATGTATTATATAAACTTGTATAAGACATCTATCGCTCTCCCTATATATATATAGATTTATAGATTTCTAATCATTCTTCAATAGAATTTAAACCTGCTTGTCATTTCTAAATCCCATGAGTCACCAGCACTGACTTATTAGGGACCATTTTCTGTGCCGCTGAGTGGGCGACATCACAGCACTCACCAAGTCCTGACTGTAGCTGGCCATGCCTGGTGTGATGTGGAAGTAGTTCCAGCCAATGAGCAGTAGAAGGAAGAGAGGCAACATGAACAGCTCCCAAAGCCACACTGTCAACACGAATATCTAAGAAACACAGCAAGAGAGAGAGAGAGAGAGATGAGAATCACAGACAGCACAGTTGGCAATACTGCCCACACATACACACACATATGCATTTCCTCTAATATTACATTGGAAATAAATCTTAGAAAATAGAAAGACTGACACAGACTCTAAACCTCATCGTAAGGAGAAAACTGCAAGGTCCAAGTATCCTTTCCAGCGTGCCATGGTATAAGATTTTAATATTTCATCTACCCATTTGCAACCGATTAACATTGTGCTGGTGGTGTGTTAATTTGGATGTGACACAACAGAACATCTGACAGGAGCGGGTCTGATGTACTGCATTTCAAATGCTTCCTGACTGCAATGAATTCCTGCTGCCTGACCTATAGCACACATATGCGGCTGGTGTTAGTGTTTTACCACTGTAGAGAGAGACTGCGAACACTCAACACCCCTGGTAGAAATAAGACTAATAATCCTTCAGAATTCCAGAAGAGAAATAGGTGCACATCACCCACAGCACCGCGCAACTTGCCGCTAATTGGCCGCCTGAATTTAAACCCAGCTAGCGGCAACTTAATGAGCCTGAGAAATAAAAGATGATGCACTGGGATGACTGTGAAACGAGACATTTGCAGGGAACTATTATAAAAACGCACTCTGAACATTACAATTCAACCCATCTGTAGCATAACGTCTACACTCATAATATACAGTTAGTTACATCACTCTTTACTATACAATGGGAAACAGATAATCCCAAAAAATGTAAAAAGTCAACAAATTGGTCACTAATGTATACTCTGCAACTATTCTTTGAACGCAATAAGAAATAACAAAAACAATATAATATTGGTATCACTTTACAATAAGGTAGTCTCAGATTATAATTGTAACCTTTGCTTCCTGACAAGGGAATGAGACACTGCATGACTGCGTCTGAAGCATGCGTGTGAAATCAGTCTAACGGCGAGACGGTATTTCATAGGCGGGTGGTCAGAAAAGCATTAAGGCGCATCCGGAATGACTGGGATGCAGGAAGAACGGCAAGGTGACGTAGCATCTCGTTCACTTCTCAAGAAACAAGAGTTATAGCTGTAACCCGAGACGGAAATTTACGTGTTTCTTGAGACAACGCTTCTTTGCTATTGATGGAAATTTCCGGCTTGACGTGTTTACGTGGTGCTATGACACATCTTCTGAAAGATTACTGAATCTCCTGGTCAAAAGACGTGAAGAAGCAGAAACAAGCTATATCATATGTAAGATGCATATGTAAAATAACGCGATCATCAACATTAAACAGCATATAAATCATGTTACTGAATCAAATGTCGACCCATGATGATCTATAGGACTGTGTAACCTTATCTGCACCATCCATGTTTTGATCATCATTCTGAATCTGATCTGGATGTAGATTTTGACAAAAAAAAATAGATTTTCTCAGCTTTTTGCCCAAAATGTTGATTTTTTAAAAATTAAACTTACCCACATTCAAATGTCGATAAAAAAGAATAAGTTAAGCTAGAATATTTTTTTTTACTTCAAAAACAAAAATTTAAGCAGATGCTCTGTTGTTTCGTTTTTATATATTACATGTTCAGATATTCATACAGCTAAATATTCTGGGGGTAAAAATAAAATAATAAAATGCTGGTGGTGGCTAGCATCTTAAATAAATAAACAAAAAGAAGATCATAAATGAAAGTTAAACCAAACTATTAAATAATTAACAATAAATCTCTAAGGACTTATCAATACATAAATAACATAAAAATAGAATTAATATAAACAAAATATTAAATAATAATTAAACATCAGGGTATTTCCACAATAAAATGTTGAAAATGCACATCGCATCTGTTTAACCTGAATTGAATTCATACATCTGAATTTCTTTCTCTGTGTGACCATTGCAGTCATGGTATTATTCTCGTTTCATTTGAAGGTCACAGTATCGAGCGTGTACCTACACAGAACAACAGGCTTGCATTTCATGGCATGCTGGAGGCTTGTTAGAGACAATATGTTTGACTTAAGTTAGACGGGGCCTTCAGGCTTTACTTTAAATCTAGTACTGTACCAGCATGTTCCTGTCATATCAGCCAGTGGCCAGACATTGCGCTCTGGGGGCAGTCTACCTACTGCCACTCCTATACTAGGTTCACTTTCGCACATGCCTACACACACACACACACACACACACACACAGACAGCCACCAGGGATATGAGAATCGTGCTTAATGCACAGAGCACTTGGACAACAACCCCTGCAGGCACAACAACAACAGTGCATACATCTGGGTCTCTCTTTAATAATTAATTACAGATTTAGTCACACTATACTGTATCAGATGGCCGTATCTCTTTAACTCCTTATTCAATCTGTGCTAGAGCACAGATTCAAACTGAAAACCGTATTATAACTCGTGAAGGTTGAATACAAGCGGCGTCGCTTCCACTTGTGGGACCCCATGCAGAGGGGCCGCCTTCATCCTCACCCTCAGATAAACTCTAAGGGCTTATCAACAGGTTAGCCGTCATAAGTGAGACCTTCCAAAAAAAGTCGAGGTAGAAAGCAAGAAAGCCGAGATGGAAAAAACTCGCGATAGCCCAGCAGGAATGCTGAACCCGCTTGCCCTGCCTGCAGAAGCTTCTACATTAACTACTAAAGTCTAATTGCCTGGTCCCTGTCTTCCCATGCGAGTCAACAGTAGGAGACCATTCATTTGCAGTCTGGAAGTCTAGAAAGAGAATCTGTCACAGGTACTCATAATCGTCCACTAATGCAAATTTCCGCTCAACTGCTTGCAGGCTTGGTGGACAAGATAAAAGCACACCGAAATACAGTAAAATGGCTTGTGTCGAAATGTAGCATCTAAATGACTGGATAAACAAAACCTGTCAGAAATGTCTTCATTTCATCCCCAACAGTGTGAATGTAAAGGATTGCCTTTTCCCCAGTGCTAGTAAAAACTGAAATTGGAGAGAGACTTTTTCAAACATTCACTCTTTTCAGTGTCGAAGGAAGTGTCCGATAGCTTTGAGTTGATAAGTAGAGTTAGCATGCTACTCAAACACTGCACTGCTCCTGCTAAACACACTTTACTAATTCTCCACTAAGTGGTTTGTGTTTTATTAGCGCCGTGATTAAAGGAAAGGGAGGACGAGGTAAAACCTGACAGACTTTAAAGTCAATTTATATTGAAGAAATACAGCTGTATACTTGTTTCGCTTTCAGGCACAGTGATGTTTTACTGCTTAAGTACCTTAAGTGCAAACAGAATCGCTATTTTTTCCTCACAGTCACAGGTATAGCACAAAGCTACATAGCACAACATTTTAGGCAGCTTTTTCTTTTTACAGAAAACATGACACGGTTGGAATCAAATCTGTACCTTCCACATGAGGGCCACAGAGAGCACATGTATCAACTGCTGGGCCACACTAAAATATCAGCGAATCAATTTAGCTGGAACTACAACCACGAACTGAAGTCTATTCTTATAACAGCCATGAACAACACCTGTAACCATAGTGACAGTGACGGAAATAAATATGAAAGCTGCCAACTTCTATAAGACCAGAAAGTCTTAGGTAACACTTTACAACTGGCTTTTTCAAAGTCCATTTACGTATTTGCGTACACAGAAGACAAGCGTGTACACAATGCAAAGAGGCTATTTACACTGTTGTCCAGCATTGTTTCCATTCACACAGAACACATTTCCCAAACTCACTTTTAAAATGCAGGTTTGAGTTCTGCAGTTTGGTTATACATTGTAATTAGGTACCAGGTACTATATGGCACCTCATAATGGTTCTTTGTAGCACCATTTGGAGCTATATAGCACTAAAAATGTTTCCCCTATGATTACGAGTCAAATAACCACTTTTAGTGCTATATAGCACCATTTTTTTTAGAGTATACACCATGTTTAGCAAAGCTTAAACACATTCTGCTGCTGTAAATCATTTATGCCCTGTTTACACCTGATATTAAGATGTGTTTCGGTCGATCGGATTACAAGTGGGCAGTGCTAAATACAGGTGTATACAGGGTCTAAAACACTTTGCACACATTTTGACCACTTCCAGAGGTAGTCTAAAACGCATCCGACCGGATTGCTTTCACATTGTAGACGCTTGTATAGTTAAATGTGTTTGAACAGCCGCAAAATATCGTCTACTCTTCGCTAACATACTTAATGCATAAACATAATGGGAATCACACTGGCCAGACGGGCTTTAAACTGTTGAGTGGAGAACCAAGTTTCGTTTGAAGACAAAGCAATTTCTTGCAACTATCAGCGCAGTAACGAAAGCTGCTGTTCTCCGTATGGTTTTCCGATGTCTCTCCAGGAACATTTGTGTGTAAATTGTGAGAGCTTACTTTGTCCATTAGATGGAAAGAGCTGAAAAAACGCATACATTTACCCAACCATAGACCCTCCCCATGAAGAAATCAGTTGTTGGTTGAAATCAAGTGGTTGAAAGTGGATAAAAGAGACAGTTTAAAACAGGAGTAAATGGGAATGTGCACTTGTTACCCCATTGACCAGGTGTAAACAGGGCATTAGCTTGAAAAACGTTGAGCATCCAAAGAGGTAAAAGTTGATTTGGAAACATACTATAAATGGGTTGTTGTGGATAGCTGTAGGTGATGGTGAAGCACCAACAAGGGTCACCAGAAGACCGGCCTAGTAGGGGGTTAAGAACCGGCTGACGGATATGTTTTATCGTGCTGCTAATATGATTGTGTGCTAAATGTAATTCTGAGGCCTCTCTAGACGATCCCCTGTTCAGAGGAATTCCTATACCTAATAATAAAGCACTCAGCGATTAAAAGTGTGAATAAAATAAGTCCTGGAGCCGAAGCCCGGCTGGCAGCAGTACACCACCCACGCTCTCCAGGGAGGGGGAGAGGAGAGCCATGGCAGGAACAAAAGGACAAAGACGCCCTCACTAAGAGTTTATACAATCCTGCAAATTGATTAAACGGCAAAGGGGTGGAGAGAGGCTACCAAATCAGACTACTTACTGACAGACTAAACACAAGTGGTGTGGAGGGCTGGGAAAAAACACTCCAGAGCTACTGCTAAATGTAAACACGCATCACTGTGGGAGTTCAATCCATCTGCATTGCAGAACAGGCAGAATGAAAATGCATGTACCCTATATAGATACTTTACAGTAGAGTGCAACAGAAATAACGAAAAAAAAATTCATTACAGATTATTTCATAAGCATAATTTTGGTTACACATGCTTTTATGTGGTTTGTCCAGCTTTTGGTTATTAATGACAGCAGCACTCAAGCTGCAGGAACTCCACAAGTTTGTCACACCCGATCTCTAGAATGATCGGAGAAAGATCCAAAAACATCTGACTGGTTATACAAAGGAGTTCTCATGATCCGTCAAATTTTTTCAATTTTATATATACTACTGTTCACATTTTTAGGATTAGTAGGATTGTTTAAATGTTTCTAAAATACGTCTCTTATGCTCTATATTGACTAATTATACAGTAAACAGCAATATTCTTACAGTTAAAAGGAATAGCATTTATGTTAAATAGAATTGTCACTTTTATAATGAAATCCTTGCTCCACATTTTGAAATTCTAGGTATTTTCATGGTCTCAGATAATTGGACTCCCAACTACTGTACCTCATGCATACAAACGGACACAGCACTGACTGGCTAAAACAACCCAGACTGTATAAAGGGAGATTAGTTTTGCTAATAGCATTTTCATAAGAGCAATATAAATGAATGCAGTTTATTAATAAACATGGAAAGACAAACTGAGCAAGGATCATGTCCTTTAAAGTTGGAGTATGAATCTAAAGCAGTCGTGAGTCCATAAATACTTCAGAACTGGACAGCAACGTGGGGAGAATAGGCGAGATAACACTGGACAGATTGGTCTGCTGTACGACGCATATGAAAAATGCAAAAGTGTTTTGAGCTATTACACAGCCAAACAAAATAACCAAACAAGCCTCAGCAGGCTTGACTTCGTAACAATTTAGATTTGAGGCAAATGAATAAAATATTAACCAATCTCTTCAATGACCGCTGAACACATTTTTAAGAAGCACTTTACATGGGTAACTACTCGGAGAATTAACATTTCAGATTTGTGCATTTTGACGGGGAAATCTATTATGTGTGTGTATCCTCTCAGAGCAAGCACTGACTAAACCATGAGGGGAAGTTTGAGTCTCTCTTGTGTCCCTCTCACGCATTTATCTTCCGCAACAGCGAGACGCAAACAACGACAGCAGTGCCTTATGAGGGTCAGATGAAGGACTGTGGACGGATGCCAGATTACATGAACGTATCTGTGCAGATCTAACAAGGCTGACTATTGGCTGCAGGCTTAATGCGCATGTGTGTGTGTGTGTGTGTGTGTGTGTGTGTGTGTGTGTGTGTGTGTGTGTGTGTGAGAGGGCCGATGAAACCGGGCAACTTTAATGTGAACAGAGGATCCTTACAGCGTTGCCACACTTTTCCCTCTTTCTCTGGCTTTTTTCCAAGGTGAAATGGAGGGCGATGTGAGTAACCTACATCAGCGTCTTGATTAAAACACAGGAAAATGACAACATTTGCAAACATGTCCGCAGCTATTTTACAGTAAATGCACACATACTTTGGAGAGTTTTAGGATTCAAAACTGTGTGAATGGTGCGTCAAAGATCAGGTTTAAATATTTCTATAATAATAGATCTATATTTAACAATATCTCTCTTATTCACCAATATGTCCAGAGACTTTCTGGACTCAAAACAGCATGTATGCGTCGTTATGTGACAAACAAACAAAATATTCGGGAGGTGAACTAATCATTTGTGTATCTTTGGTTGCATTATAATGATTTTCTAATTTGGAACAGGATCAAAGATTGCTGAGGAATTTGGCTTGAAAAAAATCAAATGACATTATATTTATACAATAAAATATCTATATTAAATAATCTCTCTGTTGTTTTTCCCCATGAAAAAAGTTTTAAAAGCAGGGAACTTTGTCAATATATGATTTTAATTTAAAACTTTAATTTATTGAAGAGTTTTCATTTATCTTTTTAAACATTTTAAATATAATGTGTTTTTTTAAGAAGTATTATATTACAGAATATTTGATGGCTAATTAATTCAATTAAAGCATTTAATCTGTTAGAACGTACATGAAATACAATGATGAGCATTTTAATTAAATTATTTCAAAATAGTCTCATCTTGCTATAGTGGATAACATTAACAATTTATTATTAAAAAAAGTCATTCTGAAATTAAGACAATTACATTCTATTTAGAATTCCTTGTAAACCCAATTATTCCCAAACACAGACATATTGAAATAGATTAACTGTAGCATTGCATATAATTTGTGCTGAAACGGGATCCTACAAGCGCACCGCAGGCTGTGAGAGTGTTATGCGTGTTTGTGATTCTCAGCAACAGCCAGCCGGACCGCGGCTCATGTCCTTATCAGAGGAGCGGTGGAGTGGACTGTGTGCCCAGAGGGAAAGAGAGCGAGATTGGGAGAGATAAAGTCTCTCTGTCACCGGCAGTGTCGAGGCCAGTGTACAGAGCCCTGTGGTGCCTGTCAGCGGCTGGCACACCGACCCCACCCCGCCGCACTGGCCACCAGTGTTTAATCCATGTTGGGAGCGTTAACATTCAGCGACCTCACGGGTGACAGATCTGTCATGTGAGCCTTCTCCCCTGGGGCAGACGGCACCCCGAGTGTCAGCTCAGCTCACGGAAGCTCAAACACACACACACGCACGAGCACATACGTCACAGCCAGCCGACCAGGCCGCGGCCACGGGCGCCCGGGGAGAGCTGTCCTCTGTGACTGTGGAGGTGGCGAGCGTGTTAGTGCTGGTCATTACGACACGCAAACGCACACAGACATGTGCATCAGGGTTAAAGACGGAGCATGTTTGTTCGGCGGCAGTAATAGGCAAAAAATGAGAGCGGAATGCAAGCTGTTATGCTAAAGCATGTTTACGCACAGATGGAAGGAAAATATTAACGATATCTACAAATTATGCAAAGCAAACGATGAATATGTAAACATGCAAACTGCATGCGCATAAATGGAGCGATCGTAGAAACGTACAGTCGTATGTAAAACGAATAAGCGGCGAACGGACGGACAGACGGCGTGAAGGGAGGAGCTGTCAGCGTGAAGGATAAGAGGGATGTGCGCGGGGTCAAGGCAGACTCGGCGTGGAGCCCCAGGAGCAGTACGATGACACGGAGCATACACGTCTCAATAACAACACTGACACTGTCAAATCTCCAGCCATCACTGCACTGTTAGCGGCAGCTCAAATCCAGCTCTTTAATTATTAATCCCTTCCTCCAGAGTTTCAGGAAGAGCCCGTGCACATATATCACTATCAAGGGTTCGCCCTCCTGTCATACTCGCAGCACAAACTCCTTGACAGTTTCTTAAAGCCCATGAGGCACACAGCGGGACCCACACACACACACACACACACATATGCACGCATTCATTTCAGTGGAGCTGTCCAGGGAAACTTTCCGACTGAAGTGAAACAAAGGTAAGGGACAAAGAAAACCCAGACAGGCAAAGATTAAACACAAAGACTAGGATTGTCAATCGATGAACACACTGAAGTGAATGTGAGTAAGTGCGTGACATTAAATTAATTATGTATAAATTAGGACATTTTTAAGACACTTCAGCCAAAAATAATAATTATGTCACTGATACGCGCTCTAGTGCTGTTCCAAACCTCTATGACTTTCTCTTTACGGTAGAAAAGAAATGAGAAATGTCCCATTGCATTTTTGGACCGTCCAATGGTAACCAACATTATTTTCTTTTACGTTTCACACAATTAAGAAAGTCATATAGGTCTGGAACCACATAAAGGTGAAATTATTCATAGATATTATGTATGTAATGTACATAATTAATATTAATATCTTTTTGTTGCAAAAGTTATCTTCAATTCTTTGTTTATTGTTGCCGGTCTCACAGAAGCAACTATTGCATTGTTTCTTTCATGACCCTTGAAATTAAATTTTACAATTTCTGTACATTTCTTTTAGTCGAATCCCAAGAATACTAATTCTGATTGGAATTCACAGTTCAGAAGGGAACTGACCGCCCTGTTTGGGTTTATACAGCTTTAAAGATTGGCAGTAAATTATTAAACCATTAACAGACGTAACCAATCAGCTTTAGAAGACAATATATTGTGTATTGTTCACAGTGAGGCTGAATTAGTTCATATAGGAAGTGCGGTTGTATTCCATCTGCACTATATTTGTCTCTATGTCTTTGGTCCAGACGATTTGCTGCTTTTTACTGTCCTGCACCATGTTTTTAAGACACAGTGCCAAGTTTTAAAAAGTTGACTGTGATCTTGTGAAAACCTCGCTCAAACGGAAGGGAAATTCCTTTTTGGAGAACTACAATTAAAAGTATAATTTTTTTTTAAGTGCATACTTTAAGTAATTAACGGTGTTGAATTAACATTAAATTGACGGCCCCAGCACAGACATGAGATGCCATGCAGGGAAAACCCCTCAATATCAGAAGATCATTGCATTTTCCTGAGGACATTACATGAGTTAACTGGAATAAGGAATCAGGTCGTGGAAATGCTGATAATCAGTCTAATCCTGGCCGTCCCAGTAAGCCAGTTAATAGCTTAGACCGTGCCGGCCACTTTATAGCATTCCCTCAGGACCCAGGAACCTGCATAGACCCCATCCTGCTATCATCTGGAACTGGCTATTCTGCTAGACAGAAACAGGGAGAGAGAGAGAGAGAGAGAGAGAGAGAACGCTCCGTCACAGCTGCCAACTGTGTTTACAGCTGCACGGCATCAAACATTCATCAGATGCCATCTTTACAGTCTGTGATGTGAAGCAATCAGCATTTCACAGCCTGTCAAATGATGTCGAAACCGCTTGCTACCTGGCAGTGTCAAAAAGGAAGAAAAAAATCTTAAACACACTCACACACACAAACACACGTGCAGGTTTTCCTTTCTAGTCCAGACTACTGACAGACGAGGCAAGCTCATATGTTAAAATATTAATTCTACTTAAATACTTAAAAGACTCTAATGACAGCAAAGCTCCAAATCAGCTTTCAAGTGTAAATAGTCTCTTTTTTTCTCCTCACCCTTCGATCCCTTTCATCTTTATTGAAAAAGCTTGAAACTACAGAGTTCAGAAGCAGCAAATTTGGCCAGTTAATGCCTGGCTGGGTAATGCTCATTTAGCCTGTGCTAGAAACTTTTTGGAGTCTGTTTGCTCTGTGCAATGCTCTGTAAGAAATTACTTTGCTTAATGCTTGCCATCCGAATTGTCATCAGCCTGCTCTCAACTAATACCTGTCCTGAGTTTGTGTGTGCATGCATGTTTCGACAGTGCTGTAGCTCCATCTACAGGCCAACGTGAAACATGCGGCGGAGAACTCTGAGTGACCCCTCTGCAGTCTCCACTGATGTATGCCACATTCATCTTTCTCAGTAAGTGCAAGCCACATCTAAAAAGCGGTATTTTATGAAGATTTTATCTGACACGGCCCTCCTCCTTGGACTTACTGTAGTTGTCGGACTTTATAAGTGCTGTTTCTAGGCTCATTACTGTTGCATAAACAAGCAATAAAAAATATTCAACTATGTAAGCAGTCTGTCTGGCTAAGAGAGCACGGCTGCATGCTTTTGGGAGCTTTATCACAAGTTTTTCCTCAAATGCATATGCAGATGCCCCTAATGAGACTAGTTGTGTTTAAAAACAGTGGGTGGACATGCGTAAAAAAATTCAAAAGGAACACTTACGGCATAAATGTCATGATATAAATAAACATATAATACACATATTTGAACTAGTAATAATATGAATGACATTTAATGAATAAAAGTTCAACTAAATTTTGAGGTGTCCTTTTATTATGCAATTAAAGACTGAGCAATATTAACAGCTTATTTATTATATTAATCAGTTTATTTCAATTATGCATAGTTTACTGTTGTTACTACAGTAAGTACATGTAACGTGTGACAAGGGCACTGTAAAATAAAGTGTTACCAAATTGAATAACTTAAATCGTGATATATATTTACTTATAGATTTCTTATGCTTCCTTAACTCAAGTAAAGCATCTTGGTAAAAGGGTGTATTTTTACCTGGAAAACAAGACAAAAATGACTTATGAAGCAACTTATGAGTTTTGCGTTTCTGCTTACAGTTGCACGCTAGGTGATTTTATAAATCATAAGCCATTCAACACAAGTTAAAAGCCAAATCACTCAACAAGGGACTTTACAGGGGCGCTGATGTTAAACTTAGCTTGCCTCCTTCAGAGGTCCAATCAGAGTTTCTTTGCATACCAAAGAATAAACTATTATACAATATAGAAAGTTATGCATATATATAACTATATATACACACACATGCACAAAGCAGAGGATATTCAAACTAAAACACATGCACCCACACATATTTCCCACTCTGCACAGATGAAAGCTGTGTTTTGCGAGAGAAAGCGTGTATCTGCGCTCTGCTGTGTGCAGGTCGGGGTGGTGACCTCTGGGATTTCCAGCACTGGGGTGGGAGTGTGTTCCGGGAACAGGCGCTGCCTGTGCAACCTACAGACCTGGACAAAGAAACCGCAGCACCACAAATGCATTATAAGTTGCGTAAAGTGTAAAGCTAAAGGACGGAGACTCCACCGGCTCTATGAATAATGTATTGTAATGTATTTTAAATATATATTTGTAAAGTAAATAGTATCCTCTCTCCACTGCCTACTTTGTGTACAACATTCCAAGTACAAAGGCCTACATTATAAATTAAAAGGCTGATATGACATGGATTGGATGGGAACACATAGAGGAAAGCACGGTCTTCTCTAATTATGCTCTTCTTAGTCGCAAGCATCTGTCAATGTCTGACTCTGTTACCTTATTACCACAGCCTACAGATATACACCTATAGAGCGAGAGAAAGACAGATATGTGTTCGTTAACCCTTGAGGGTTATGTGCTGTTTTATAGACGCCGTGCAACATGTATGGTAATTAAACATTGTGAGAGTACGAAAAAAATGAAACTGGTCTTTAAAGCTGTAAAACACACACACACACACACACACACACACACACACACACACACACACACACACACACACACACACACACACACACACACACACAGTTGAGATTCGCCCCTCTGGCCTGTTGTTTCTAAAGCCTTGACGATTTGCGCAGGTGCCCTATTTTCATTTTTCCTGTCATTTCCATACCTCAGCATCACCTGCACAGCTTTGAACGCAGTGGTGCGGAAACAGGCCACATGCTAGCGGAGAATAGATGCTATTCTTTCCGTTCTCAACCCCACATGTGCAGACAAAGATAGAGCAGGCAACAGGACGTCCCACGCCTCTTCCCAGCCTGACACCCTGTCTCCTCAGGTGGATGGGTGCACACACCTCCAACAACTCCCCTTCAGGGGGCACTGCTCATTCCAGTAGCGAGGCACAGCGGCACGGGAGACTGCACATTATATTAGAGCTTCAAGAAAGCCTCTAAAAATAACTGCTTGTGCGTTATGGCATGGATTAAAACACTTCCTGCTTAGCTACAATAAAACACAGACCGGCCCGCTTCAACATACAAGTTTAGTCTGTTTGTCCCTGGTGCAGAAGCTATTCACAAGCGTTCAAAAAAATTTTTTTAAGGAAATTAATACTTTTATTCAGCAAGGACACAAACTGATCAAAAGTGAATGTTGCAAAATATTACTATGCTGTTCTTTTGAACTAATTTCAACTTTGATAATAATGAGAAGAGTTTCTTGAGCAGAAAATCATCATATTAGAAGGATTTCGGAAGGATCATGTGACACTGAAGACTGGAGGAATGATGCTGAAAATTCAGCTCTGCCACCACAGGAATAAATTACATATTTAAATATATAAAAACAGTTGTTTAAACTGTAATATTACATGATTTTATTGTCTTGGTATAAGACACTTACTGACCCCAAACTTTCGAACCGTAGTGTATGTAACGAAGAGATCAATGGAGGAAAGCAAATCTGATTCTACTTCACCACACATTTTACCATATAACCATAAAACGCGGAAAGCTAGAAAATTGGCAGGGAATCGTTGCGTCATAAATGATAGATAGAATATAATGATATAAATGAAATGGGAAAACAAATGACCAAGTCCCAATACAAAGACAGGAACAATCCAATTTACAACAGATATTTAGCCAATGACCGACAGTCTAAGACTGAAACTAACAAGGCACAGGTGTGTGTAATGAACCACTATGGCGACTAACAAGGGCAACTAAGGAAACAAAGGCAAACAGGAAATGAAATCAGAAACAGCAAAAGAATATCAAGTTATCAGAGCCCCTGAACACAAAACACACAGGAAACCGTGACAGAATCGAATTGAGAAGCTCAATGAGTCTTGTGAACATGTATTAACCCCTCAGCCGTGACTCCAAATACTTCATTTATTACAGTAAAACCCACTTTCCGTTTTTTTTTAAAGAAAACCACACTTGTATTGTGGATTAAGTTTTGGTGTTTGTTCAATAACCGTTATTTATATATTTTAAAAAATCAACAGATAAAACACAAAATCATTGATTCACAACACTTTATAGCTGGACCCTGACAGGCCAGGGCCAAATGAGCACGGTCTGTTTTCCGTCTTGTGAAAAGTTGCTATTAAGGAGCAGAGCGTTTTCTTCAAAGAGGGATTACACAGATGCGTTCACTGACCTCAGGTTACTAAAAGGGCCACGGAGTTGAAACCTTGTAAACAGTGCTATGAAGTCTTACCAGGAAGGCTGTAATACTCCTCCGTGTGTTCTCCCAGTGGAAGCAGCTGTTAATATACTGCAGCGTATAGAGAATGGCCACGCTGATCTTCCTCACTCGATAGATATTACGTGCTAAAAGCTAATGGGGACAAAGCAGTAGTTAGCAAGATGTGCCTGAGGACGTAATGCTCACAACATGACATTCACTCAGGTGTAAAGAGGCTTTTAAACTGAAGGTTCATTGGTGATAAATATTAATAAGTCAAGTCATCTTTGGTGTCTAAAGAGCTTTAGGCGATGCTAGAGGAAAAACGGAACGTAATGAGTCTCTAAACCACAAAGCTAGCTAATATTAAGAGAAAGTGGAAAATATGGTGCTCTAACTGTTGTTGATTAAAAAAATGTGAAAAAATAAATCACCTTTTTGTTAAACTTCAGGTTGTCCTCTGCGAAATTAGTTTCTTTCGGCTGGAAGGTTTTGAATCCTGCTTTGATCTGAGAAAGAAGAAGAAAAGACTTTCAAAGATAATACTTTTATTTATGCTTCAAGTCTTGACAGCTTTTAAGAAATTCCATATAGCCTTGATAGAAATTGGTATCTCTGTAATTTTTTTTTCAGTAAAGGACTCTTAAAGCATCTGATATCAATCATATTATTCATAATTAATCATACTTATTTGATATGATGCACTTACAGGGTTGTACAGGACATTCAGCTCCAGAGTGATGCTTCCTTTGGTCGCACTTGATAGATTATTATTCTTCAACATTCTGGTTATTTGTTGGCCATTTGAAACCTAAAGGCAAAGTAGAGTCCTTTAGTTTAATATCGGTAAAATTATAAAAAAACTGCAACAGTTACTGTAAAATTGACTTCTTTCTGTGGTACTAACAGTCAGCAAAGGAATGGCAACTTTTCCCAGGAAATCTGGAGCTTTATCCCCATCATCATGATAGACTGTCAGCACCAGAACATCATGGATGTCCTTAATGGGGCTGGGGACACATCAAAATCAATGTGACATCAATACTATGACCATGCATAAAGATATACTGAGACATCTATGAGTTTAACTCACAATGTGAAGGCTGTTCTCCATTCGGGATTCAGGGTTTTGTATATTGTGTGAGATTGCAGTTTGCTATTGCCGAGCTCAATGGTACAAAAGGGGTCACTTTTACCTGATAAAGTTCAAATATTTTCACATTATTTATAATAGGCACTACTTTACTTAAAGGGCCAGTCACACAGCCGATCGCGCATGAATTACTCACAAATCACGCATAGATTGGGTTTGTGCGTGCTTGTGCATAGAGAAATTGACCAAAGTATTCCACGAACACCCGACGCATGAATCACTGCCGGAGCGCGTCCCAACACGCGCGCTTCGCGAACGTTCCACGAACAAGCACTTTCAGAATCCACATTGTCAGTGGAATGAACGTGATACGCGCGCCGCGGTGCGCGGTTCATGAGTGATATGAAGGTGGGGCGTCAGTGGACGTGCGCGCTTTCGAACCAGTTCCGACGCATAAGCACTGACGGCCGACGCGTGTCCCACGCATGTCACGCATACTCAACGCATAAACTACGCACGCCGACTCATAAATAACGCACACCGACGCACATCTGTGCGTCAGAAAATTTTTGAACCGTTCAAAACTCAAAATCACGCACAAACCACCTTCGACGCACATCCACTTACAATCACTGACGGTCCTCGTTCGTTCCACCGACTAATTACGCATATGACGCACACGCTGCGCAGAAACGAAAATCTGTGCGTAATTCGTGCGTTCTTCATGCGTTTTCGCTGTGTGACTGGGCCTTAATAAACGTATAAAATCCCTTATATGACACCATTTTTAATGCAGATACGCACCGCTTATATCTGTTGATGGAAGATCTGAGGCTTTTATTAACTTGATTTGAAGATAGCCAACATCCTTCAAGTCCCACAGAAAGTTCATGGGTCTCTGTAAATACAAATGACCTTTAATCTTGGAAAATTAATTTAATTTCAAATATTTATAAGCTATACAAATGATTTACATGGAGTTGGAATGCAACAAAAAAATAATAAATGTAAAATAAAATAATAAAAAAATACCCACATATTGCTCCTGCATCCTCTCAAAGGTCTTGGGGTCATCTAATGGAGCCGACTGGATGTCTGAGACAGATGCACCAGAACACATGGTCAGTGTGACCAAAAACACCAGCCGACCTTTGCTTTGGTCCAGTGAATGAGTATGTAACTGTCTCTGATTGACAGGAAGTCTAGTCAGGTCAATATTCAGTCTGAGAAGAGAAGAACCTATTAGTATTTTATCAATTGATAAGCATATATAGTGATTTTCAAAGAGGACAACTTGCTTCTAAGCAATACTTTAGGTTGGGGCCATCGGATCATAGAGTGGGGTAAGATGTGTCAGTGAGTAAGCTGTTGCTACTAATGCAATGCAATGCTAGAAAGCATTGTTTCCAAATGAATTGCTAGATAAAATAGTGCGAATATTAAAACGTCTGTATTGGTAAAATGTGAAAAATAAGCACCAAAATGAGACATTTGGAATGGAATTTTTTTTTTTTTTAACTGATCATAAGTGCCAAGCATTAACATTATAAAAGATTTATATTTCAAATAACTTCTGTTCTTTTGAACTTTATATTAATCAAAAAATACTGAAACAATACTAGGTATGACCTTTCCACTAAGCAGAACAACTGTAATAATAATATGAATACGTATTAGAATGGTTTGTGATAAAATCATGTGACAAAGACTTGAGTAATGATGCTGAATATCCACCTTTGGATTAAATTAAATGTTTATGTATATTAAATATATAAACTTTAAAATGATTTTGCTGTCATTTTAAGCAAATAAACACAGACTCGGTGAGTATAAAATACAAACTTTCAATGGTAGTGTGTTCAAATGTTCATTTGTTCAATAAATCTTTTATTCCCCAATGATTCAACTTCCCTCTGAATATATCCCAGCCTACTTCTAAAATGAGTCACTGGACAGCTCTTTATCTGAGATCTTATATTTCTATGCTTCTATGCTATAGGCACATTCTTCAAACTTCATTCAATAGCTTTTTCTCATTGACTAGTGGACAAACTGAAGCAAAAAGCAGCACAGCTTACCCCACTCTCCCCTCCTTTTTCTAACTTAAAACTCCAGAAAACTTACACTCCCCAGCACTCCTCTGACTTCCTGCCCCTCTTGCAACAAACTTCCACCATGAGATTATCCTGCGCATCCTGGAACTGGTTAAAGTCGAAAGACTCTCTCCACTGTGGGTTTGCCTTAATACACAGATTCTGAGACAGAAGGATAGACAAGCGGGAAAGTGAGAGAGAGGAAGTTGTGTCAATTTTAAGGAACTCTCAAAACGGAGACAGCTAACATGACAGGTGTATTAAGCCTTATTCAGTAAGACTTCAATAAGACATGTGGCGGAGGAGGAGCAGCCGTCTGTAGGAGAACACATCCTCTCTTCTCGCTGGGATTATAAACTCTGACAGCATCCAATTAGAACTAGTTTTGTTCAACAAGCAAACATGCCCAAACAGAGCCAGGGGCTCTAGAAAAAAGATGACATGAGAATACAAGACTAGCTAGTTGGAACCATTGAGGGTGTGGGGGGGTAGATGAGCAAGGTATTCTGGGTATGCAAATGAGCTGAACAAGACGCGGTAACGGAACCATCAGGAGAGACGCCCTGCCAGACACGGCCGATCTAATGAGAAGCCTCCTCTGTCACCAGAGCAGTGAAGCCTGGGAGAAGCCATCCAAAAGAGGGGGAGGAGGAGGGAAGGTGTGTAAAGCGGACGGGAATATCTAAAGCGAGGTATGCAAACTACTAAGAAAGTATAGGAGGAGGAAGAGATGGAGGGAAGGGTTTAATGAGGTATTGAGAGAAAAAGAGGTTTCGAAACAAAGACTGCGATGATGTAAAGAGCACGGGAAAAGAGAAAGCAAGAGGAGCAAAAAGGGGAGCGGAATGATCTCACCTTGCTCCTGACCCTCTGGTCTCCCAGTCTGAAGCGCACGTAGACGTCTCCCTGACCGCAGTCGGGCATGTCCTGGCCTTCCACCAGGATGACGGTGTAAACTCCGCTCCAAACCTGACTCCTCTGTGCAACCATGAGTCGCCCGACCTGCGCCTGGCTTATCGGCTGACCCTGGAAAAGACAACATATGCAATAAATAATTCCAATGTTTGGGCCAATGTTGCCCTCGCAGTTCCTCTTGTTGATCATAAACATGTTTTTAATGCTTTGCGAATTTTAACGTTCAGATTTTGGTGTATTTTTCATTGCTGTTACAAAATCTGCTGATTGAAATAAGTTACCAAGGTAACATATTATACTTGGCTCACATAGATGAGGTTTTGACAAAATTGTGAGAAACACTTGTGGTAGCCTTGGAATCAGGTTCTAACTGAAGACATGCTTGTACTGTAAATTCATGTTTTATATGATAGCATACACCATTATATTACAGAAAGAGTGTGGTTATGAATTAAAACCACCCTGAATATATATGTATGTATATATATATACACTGCAGAATTTCAATTTTCAGCATTATTACTCCAGATCCCTCAGAATTTGAATGTTGATTAGGTGCTCAAAAACAATTTCTCATCAATGTTGAAAACAGTTGTGCTGCTTAATATTTTTGTGGAATGGTTATCAATTTTAAAATGCAAAATGCTCTGATGAATAGAAAGTTCATTATAAATGTCTTATTTTAAATTGCTGAATAAATACATTGAAATATACAAAGCATAATTACTAACTCTAAACTGCCTGTGCAGTGTTAATATTTGGTAGTAAATAAAAAGGGAAAAATAGGACTTTTGAAGCTAGGATCTTCTTCTTCTTAATTATGACCTACTGTAAATAAATCAAATGTGTGTTAAAAAAAGAAAACATTTTAAATAAAATTCAGTTTCTGTTTTCCTAACAAAATATATTGCGAAATGAATACCTTCTAAAAACTGCTAATTGAAATGTGCAGGTGATTCCCGCACCTCAGAGAGAGAAAACAGGTCCATCAACAAGACTGCAGATGGATAAGTACACAGTACAGAGATGACTTGCGGGTTGATAGCCCTGCACTTTCAAAAAAAACACAGCATCAGGAAGAGGCTGGTCTGTTCTGCCAGTAATCACAGACCAGAGAGCTGTTTTCCCACCTGGCTGCTCGGAGAGTGTGACTGAGCCTTTGCTCCATTAGAATCACACACACACACACACACGGCACAGCAGACAAACCAGCATTAACATTTAATGTAATGGCCACATCTCCATAAACAAGCCTCTTTAAAGAGAGAGAGAGAGAGTGAGAGATAAGGGGGGTAGTTATAGAGAGAAATATAATATTCATCCAAGCCAAGTCTTCCCAAGTGTTTATTTTGGACAAATTTGTGATCGGCGTGGCCAATAAAACAATTCCGCTTAAGAGTAAGTGGCCCCTAAAGAGAGGCTATTCCTGGTGCTAAAAGAGCTGGGGGATTGCCTCCATATGGTGGAGCAGCATGGGGACAAGGGGACAAGCCCAAAGCCGTACCCATTTGGCTAGAGCTTCAGTGTTGTCCATCCGCAGCTGTGATATTACATCCCAACATCTGGGTTATAGCTCACCATGCCTGGGAATGAGCCATCGCACATATCCTCAGCATCTTACACTGGCAGTGTGCCTCAAAGACAACACACACACACACACAAACACACACTCCAGACACTGTCAGGAAGAAGAACCACATGCTATGTGCCAATACCGCTGCCCGATTCCATCTGAAAGACAGTGTGGCATGGCTGTGAAGAAGGAAGTGTGATAGAGGAGGAGAGGTAAGAATTGAGAGACATGTTCTGCCTGTACTGATAGGTGTCAGATAGAACTAGATCGCAGTTGTTTTGGCAGAAGAAACCAACAAAACACATACTGATCTACACCTGATCACATCAACTAACAACAAGTGTCCATTTGAGTTAATCTCACAAAAACTGACTCACTCTTTCAACTAAAATCAAATGAAAATGACATTTTGAAGCTATAAGATTGCTGCACTGTGACAATTAATTTAAGCACATTTAAAGCCCAAGCCAAATTCTACTGCTAATGCAAATCAAAATTTAAATGGTATAATTTTATAAATGTATATGTGAATTTAAAGCCCATTCGTAAATACAAATCATGATGGTTCATGTACAGAATTACATTTCTTCTTATTTTAATAAAGAAAATAGATTTTGTTCCGACATTTATATTTATCCTTATGGGATGAACTCTAACCCAGAAAAGTATTTAAAAGATTCAGCCTTTGTGTAACTAACAATCTAAACTGTCAATGTATTGATTAACCAAAACGGTTATAACTTACAGTTATATGAAATTAATTGCTGTACATAAAATACATTATAATAAAAGTAAACTCACTGCACTGGCGACTCACTCTACAGCAGCATGCGAGAGCTTTTGTTCAGAGAAATCTTAAATTGCAAGCTTTCATGGCCTTGAACAATAAAAGCTATTTCCTAGCGCTGTGAGGTAAATAAGCTCTCGTCTATGAATCGACCTGCACAAAATGCGAGACACACTGTGTGCTTTGTTTAAATCATGGTGATACATTTACTTTGGAAATCACGGACCGGTTCAACACATCAGAGTCACATCCGCAAACAAAAGTTTCTCGCTCTGTTGAAGTTGTGGAATTTTCTGAATAACTAAGGGAAAGTGAATGTAAGGTAAAGTCAAGAAAATTGCATAAATGTACAAAACAGCAGTGAAGGATTTGTGGGGAAGATGATGAGGATCTACTGCCCTCCAGTGGACAGATGCCATACAAGAATAACGTGTGCATCTTGTATTAGAATGTGTAGCTTAAACAAATACATGTATGAATTTTGGTCTGGTAACAAATACAAAGTGGGTGCTTTTCTTTCTTGTAGACAGAAGTAATAATATATCATGGCATACCTTACTGAAGCTTCCCTTTCTTCTTAGTAGCCACTTCTGAAAAGTGGGTGAGAAATGAAGATTACGTTAAAAAGCCTAGTAACTGTGTCCACTAAAATGATAGTATTTGCAAGAGTCATACGTTTCGTTTGGCAGGTTCCTCTCGGATGGAGAGGCAGGCCTCTATAATGATCACTCCCATGTCGGTCTCCTCACTGTTGGGGTCCTCCAAAGACAAAATCATCGGGATTGTTCTGCGGATAGAGAGTTCACAAACCTTTATCTGTTTATGTCTTTCATGTATTGGTATGAGAGAAACTTTAAAAGTACGCTATCATAGAATTTGTGAAATGCCAAAGTTTTCCTCACTTGTCCAGTTCCAGTTTAGAGAGAGGAAAGCTGCTTGATCCCATGAAGTCATTGGATCGGAGGTCACGATCATACACCTGCATCAGTGTCAATTGTGAGATGACGATGACTATTAGTGTTACAAAAGTGTAAACATTTCTTACACAATAAAACTATATAAAAAATATACAACAAAACCAAAAAACGAACTGCTACACAACTAAATACACGCGTAACTGCTACATACATTACTAAATATATTTTACATTCCAAAATGTTTTTGCATGACATTAATACATTCTTCCACACTAGGTGTTTGGGTGCAATTTTTTATATTTTCTTATGATTCAAACATTATTCTGAATGAATATTTTCCCCAAACAGAGCATCACCAAGGAATCTTAAGACATAACACTCTTTCTGTAACATTAGGAATCAGATAATTCAAGATTCAAGAGTTTTATTTGTCACATACACAGTTATATACAGAATATACAACCGGCAGTGAAATATGAAATTTTCTCTTGCATGTTTTATTTTATTAGATTTATTATTTTTTGGTTTTCTTTGCATTTGTTTTGTGAAGTCTTTACTAAGAACGTATAATAGAAAGTTCATCTAAAGAAGTTAGAAAGAAAAATGAAAGATGAAAAATGAATTATGAAAGTTCATAATGAAGCAATTAATTGCAAAATGCATACAAACCTTGAGATTAACAGTCTGATCAAGATCTCTGACGGGGAAGGAAAAGGATTCATTCCAGGTGGGATTCAGGTTCTTGTTCACAACTTTGCTTTTGTAGACGTTTTTGCCATCTAATTTGAATTTGACGAAAGGGTCGCTTGTACCTGTAGGAAGCAAACAGTTATCAGTTTGTTACGAACGTAAAGGATCTTCAGGATTCAATGCATGTTCATCTAAATCATTACTAATTGTTTGCAAATTATTTTTTTAAAGGGAACAAGTCAATATCATATTTTATGGCAATCAATCATACGCTAGCCACAAATTCTTACTGAGCTTTGTTTGCACATTAATTTGATGGAAATATCATCACACCGTATAAGCACACAGATGCAGTCTTCCAGACATTGAATAAAACTCATTATTTAGGCGTAGGGAGGCGGACATTTAGTCTCTTTCAGAGTGATGGGAGCTGGCTGATTGTGAAAGAGTAAAAATTATAGCCAGCATGAATCTGTTAATTTAATGCCGGTGTATTAAAACCCCAGAAACCGGGAGCAAGCAGTGTTAATCTCCAAAGCCTGTTACGAAAGTCTGCCTCGAGTCTGTCTGCGTGAGGGGAGGGCGAGCGGTCTGTCTTTGTCTATATACTGTGGTATGCAGATTGGCTAGTAAGAAGAAGCAAAAAAAAATATGAGAGAAAAAGAGTCCATCGCTTCATTTGTATGGATGGATAAAGGAGTGCTTGAGAGAACCTGCGGGGAGCCTGGAATCACATGACAAAAGCCCTGTGGGGACGGGCTGTCAGGCCTGTCAGCTCGCCTCTCCAAATGAACATCTCCAGGAGGCAGCTCCTCCCTGCCAGCCGCTGACAAGGAAACCTCCAGGCAGCTTGACAGGAGGAAGGGGGCTCGAGCAGCCAGGGGAAGAGCTCCGGCGTGACTGAAAACAGTGACGGCGGAAATTAACAGAAGGAAAATGGAGGACGGCGGAAAAGGGAGGGAGGGACTCACATGTAGTGTCAGTCGGGGAGCGGGCTGGGCGTTAATTGTTAGGCAAATGTAGGTGATGGAAAAGGCTCGTCATGTCAGACGATGTGAGGACTCAACTAGAAATGCAAATGGCTACAGAGAACATCTGCATCTTATCAATAAAGTATGGGGTGGACAAAGGGGGAAAAACAACTGTTACCGGTAGTTCATTTTTTTGGCTAATAATCAAAAACTTTCAGAATAGGACACAGACTTAGAAGGTTTGCAATAAAGAAGACAAACATGACTACACATCAAAAGAGTGTTAGTAGACTTTTAGGTTAGGGTTAGGTGTTAGGGATTTGGATTACTGTAGTTGCAGAATTAGTAGAATGTCTTAAGTTGACCAGCAGACATAAAGTGTTGCCAAAGACTTTGCATCAACTCCATTCATTTCTATTAAAAGGTAAAAGCTGAAGTTTGGAGTAATGCTCTGTATCAAAGTGTATTACAGTCATTCTCAAACATCACCACACGAGGGCGCAATTTCGCACAAAAATCTAAAGCCAAATCTTTTACATTTACTCATTTACCAGACTTTTTTTTTTTAAGAAACTTACAAATAAAATAAAGAGATCCATCTTAAGAAAGCAATAACACAAGAAGTGCTAAGTATAAAAGTCTGAAACACTCTGAAAGAGTCATGTAAGCTGTAAACTGTTATCTCAGAGAAATGTTTTTTTCCTTCATTGCTCACAAATATTGAATATATGACAAACACATCAGTTTGTCTGTGATTTGTAGAGGAAAAATTTTTTTTTGATACCATTATTTCCTCCAAGCAGCAGATAATGTAGATAAAGAAAGTTGTCCTTATAAGGTTGCAAATCAGGTTTGGTCACAACTGCAATGCGTGATTCAAAAGACATTTCAGTGTCTATAAAGCACACATTAACATTTACTCAATTCATATGGACATGACATGAGGAATATCAGTTTTCCTATTGCCAGTGTATATTTGTATGTACGCATGTATGTTTGTATGTATGTACATATGTTTGTATGTACGTATGTATGCATGTATGTTTGTATGCACGCATGTACATATGTTTGTATGTACGTACACATTTTTGTATGTACGTACGCATGTATGCATGTACGAATTTTGGTATGCATGTTTGTATGTACGTATGTATATTTTTATGTATGTACGCATGTATGTTACGTTTGTATGCATGTACGTACGTATGTTTGCATGTATGCACAAATGTATGTACGCATGTTTGTATGCATGTACACATTTTTGTATGTATGTTTTATATGTATGTGTGCATGCATGTATGTACGCACGTATGTTTGTATGTACGTATTTTTGCATGCATGTTTGTACGCATGTATGCATGTTTGTATGTACGTTTTTATGTATGTACATTTGTATGCATGTACATATATTTGTAAGTATGTTCCTATGTTTGTACGCACGTATGTATGCATGTTTGTATGTTTGTATGCATGTATTTATTTTCTCCTGCAGATGGCAATGTATTTATGCATATGATTCTTCAAAACATTAAGGATGTTGAAGAAAACTTTTGAAAAAAAATAATAATAATAATGACTTTAGGGACAATCATTTGTTGTTTGGGCTTCAATACAAAGGATTTGAGAAAGTTTGTGGCCAGATTCTGAACCGGATATCTGGCACGCTTCTGCCACCAATACCTTCACTCAGTCTATAGTGTGCATGACCATTTCATCAGATTCTGTTGGCAGAGAGGAATATCACTAGAATATATTCTAATTATGAAAAATAATGAGGTAGAGATGGTAATTAATAGCCTCTGGGCATACACCTGTGACTTTGAACATGAGAATGAGCTGCCCAATCAGCTCGGTCAGGCCTGCCAGACTCACTGGCATTATGTCGGAAGAACCGCTCTGGGTATCAAATGGAAATTTAGTACAATCATATGCCTGTAGGATGTCTGTGAACCTCCGCTGTCTAAACCTCTCTTCTCTCTCTTTTGTTCCTATAGTTCTCTCAAACAAACAAATAGTTAAGAGATAAAACAGACAACACATTTTACAAAATGACACCAGGGAGTGTGTACAGCCTCTAGGAAACAACACCTCAACATGACTCAATTTGCATCTACGCCGTAGTAGGGAAAAAAGCAAGGCCAACTCATTTGCTTACCAGCACTACAGCCTGATAAAACTGACGAGACTTCTGCGCTATCAAGGTACAACATTTGAATGGAAGACATTAAATGACAACGTCCAAAAATAGGCTTTTGTTTTCTTAAAAGTAACACGGATACAGTAGTCAGACAGACGTGACAGAAAGGCATTCCAGTCCGACCGCATTCTGTCATTTTAACGACTAGATCAGCTGGCTCAACTTGGAAACAATCTTTATCAAGCTTTATCACATTTCCCTGTCTGCATAATGGCCACAAATTTACTTTTATTTCCTTACATATATGAAAATATGACTTAACAACAGCACTTTAAATAAATGATTTTTATATTTTAGATTCCATTATATTTTATACTTCTACAGAAAGTTTTCTATGAGTCAATATTTAAATTAGAGATTAGTGAACAAAATTTCAAATAAAAAAACTGTAACATTTGACTTAAAACTGAACAACCTATAATTTGAATAAACTTCAAAATCTCAAGAATTTATCAAATTTCGTTTTTATTCACAGAAATACAGTTCACTGACTGCCGAACCTGAAGCTGAGTCTTGCATAATGATATTAAAGTAACAATCATGGTTAGAGAGTCAAGAAAACAATTAGAGAGTCAGACTGGTAACCAGAAGGATGCAGGTTCGATTCTCAATAATGATTTGAAGAGTCAGGAAATGACTGAGATGCCCTCGAGGAAGACAACTAACCACCAATTGCATCACAGGCTCCATAGTGAATGGCTGTCCGCTGCTCCGAGTGTGTGTGTGTGTGTATCCATGCCTTGCAGTTTGTGTGTGTTCACTTCTCTCTCACTACTCCTAATGTGTGTGTACTAACTTGGATGGGTTAAATGCAGAGGACACATTTTGCGTATGGGTTACCATACTTGGCTTTGGCCACACATGTCACTTTCAACTTTCAAAATCACAAAACAAGACTTCCCCTTTTCCTGATTGTGCTGGAAAGAGCTGATAACCACCTAACCTGCATAATTCCACATAAAGCTCAGCTGATTTCCACATTGATAAAGTTCCCTTTAAAAGAGTGTGCTATGTTTAATTTAACTGAATTATTAATTATTAAATCATTCAGTGATCTTTCTAGGGTCGTAGGGCTGGAGCCTATACCATTTTCTTAGGCCACATAAAAGGGAAAGCACCTGGACAGATGGCCCATCCATCAAAGGCAAACTCCACACAGAAAGGGGACCGTGACAGCGCTAACCACCTCACTTAATTATACTGTTAAGATAATGAAATCAATAAAACAATATGATTCCTCCTCCATAAAAAAGCGCCAACAAAATTCGATTTCTCTCTAAACTTTAGAAATTGTTAGAATAAGGAACATATTTGAAAGTAAAAAATGTAGACAAGCAAGATCTCTAGCATACTGTCATCCGTACGCACAAACACTGTGGGCACAAGAAGAACCACAAAAAGTGGGAATCATGATATCTAATTTTTCTACGGTAGCAGAAGACAGTGTTGACATCTATAAGCCATCATAGCTTTCCTAGACCAGCAACAAGTTCAAGTCAAATATTATACAAATGAAATAAACGCACAGGCTATGCATCAGATTAAATATACTATACACTACAATTCAAATGTTTGGGGATTGTAAAGTTGTTTTTGAAGGACGTCTCTTATTCTTGTCACTGCTTTATTTATACTGTATTTAAAAAAATAGTGAAATAATATTACTATTTAAAATGTAATTTATACACGTGTTGGCAAAGCAGATTTCTTTATAGCTTTCTGTTACACTTAGTTCTGTCTGTCCTATTATCTGTGCACTTCCTGTCTGTTGGATCTTCTTGTCACTTCCTCTCAGTCGGGTCTTCTTTGTCACTTCCTGTCAGTAAGGTCATTTGTCACTTGTCTTTCGTGTCAATGTTTCACTTCCTGTGCGTAAGGTTAGTTTTTACTTCCTGTCAGGTGTGTCATATTTCATTTCCGGGTCCGTTTTGTGTATCTTCCTGTGCCCTTCCTGCAGCTGTCTTGTCAATCACTTTCATTGTTAGTCTACCCAGGTGATCTTCATTCCCTTGTGTATAAAACCCTCTTGCTTTTCCCTTGTCTTTGTCGGTTGTTAATGTTAATAACAAGTGCAGTGTCACAGAAAAGGTTTAAAAGGTTAACCTTTTCTGTTAGAAGTGCCTTTTCTTGTAATGTTTATGACTGAGATCCAACTTTCTGGGTCCTTCCGGCAAGTAGAATTCAAAGATATTTCCTTCTGATCTACTAGCGTGGAAACATGCCTTATTATTAACGTTGAAAACGGTGTTGATTAATATTTTTGTGGAAACCTATCCATGATAATTTATTAATATTATTAGTATTATTTATTCATTTTTAACAGAAAGCTTTTGACCCATTTAATGCATTCTCGCTGAATAAAAGTATTAATTTCTTTAAAATTATAAATAATAGTGTGCGATAAAATGTTATGTTTAAATGCTAAAGAGTATACAAATAAAAGCACAAGGGAAAAAAGCTTCAACTTGAGCAATTCTGGAAACTTGTTTTGTGACTTTAGTCCTAGGATGAATCACATTTGTTGTAGCATTCCTTATTTGTAAATCACTTTGGAATGTAAAATACGTGCTCAAAGCTCAGAAGTTAATGAACAAAGACAGAACGTCATGCAAGCCAGAGACGTTCATGTTTCCCATCGTAGTCTAATCTGATCTGCCAGTTTCATAATGAACCGAAGATATTTAAACATTTCTCTTTATAACATAAAAAGTCTCTAGCGTTGTGTTGTTGCTTTGGCAAAGTATATATAAAATGAACTAAAATCTTGATTGCTGAATCCCCTTTAGAGTTCAGGTGAAAGTCAATTCACCAACCTTTTTCTTTATTCAATTTACATACTGAACATGAGTTGGAGCTCTTCATCTTAAACTCGCAAAATGCACCAGATTGATTAATTTAATTGTAAAATGTACAAACTTTCCTTCAGGCAGCATGCTTACAGACCCCACTATAGTCTCACAAAATCCTCTGGGAAATACTGGCTGTTATCCAGTTTTCCAGATCCAGGCAGACCCACAAGAAAGAATATGACTCAACATCACACACTAATCCTTAAGTGGCCTACACAAATACAAGGTCAACAAGACTTTGAGGACTTACATCAAGAACTCAACGTTACAAAAGAACGTCACAAAAGGCAAAGGCTAATCGCAAGGCATCTTTAAAAGTGATGCCCTTCATACTCCTGCTCCCAGATACTGATACCAGACTAGACAAACCATCAGAAACTTTCTGGAGCATGTAAAAGAGACCTTTCATTTTTAGAAGCCAGTTGAATAGAAAGAATAGGACATGGAAATCGTCAACTTCTCACAATGCATGAAACATTCAAATGGGTGGTGGCTTAAGTGTCGAGGCCAAACTAAAAGCTCCAAGTTCTCAATAAGAAGATCAGGATTTTTAAATGACACATTGTGTGTTAAAGTCCTGACCTACTAATAACATTCTTCGCTCATTAATTACCTATGACGGTAGTAATCCACACCACCTACTGTCATTCGGGTTTAATTATCCGTATTAGTCATTGTTTCAGAGCTCTATAAATACCTGAGCGGTCTCGGACAACCAGGTTTCTGCCTTCCTTTAAGATGATGGTGAGAAGATACTGGACCTTCTGCTGTGTTAGACCACTTTGACTTTCATTCAGCCCTTCTGAGATCTGCAAAGTAGCGTGTAAAACTTGAGACTTGATCATGGCTGTATTATTATTAGTTTTATTACTACAATAAAGATTTTGAATCCTGTCTCTAGACTATATAAATACTCACGTTTCGTTCTTGTTCTGTACAGGAAAGCGCATCAAAGTCGCTGGTTTCATTGGGAATGTCCTGAGGGAGAGATTAACATGAGAAAGTTCTACATTACTTTGTCTCTGCTATACTCAAATTCAGACCAGAACCAGAATGAGTAATTGTCACCTATCCATCATACATTAGATGGTAAATTGAGGATTTGGCAACATATAATAGCAGAATATTTAAAGTGTGTAGTGAAGAAATATACACTTTTTTTCTTTTGAGTTGTATTCTTGAATTCTAAATTTAAGCATTTGAAAGTATTGATCATCCTCCATTGCCTGGTTTTACTTATTTACTTATTTTTGTCATTTCTTGTCACTTCTAGTGATCAGATTATTAGATCAACTGTTTATTTTAATATTTAATATAATATTTACAATATTATAGACTTTGGTCAATGTTTTATTTGAAATTATTCTGTTAATTTTAATATTTGCAGGATATAACTGAACATATTTCAGTATAATATCAGCCCTCTGCCACTCTATTCAATAGATATCATCTTCAGCCAATGAAAATGTATTGGTCTAATAATTTCATAGTAGAGTGGCTTTGAAGATCAAAATACACAATTCATATTTTGTAATGACATATATGTGATAGCAAAGCTGAGTTTTCAGCATCATTGCTCCAGTCTTCAGTGTTCCTTCAGAAATCATTCTAATAAGATGATTTACTGCTCTTATTTTAATCAATGTTGAAACACTGCTGCTTAATATTTTTGTGGAAACGGTGATCCATTTATTTCAAAATTCTTTGATGAATTCAAAGTTACAGCATTTTAAATGTTTTAAATGTCTTAAAAGCAAATAAAATATTGCAGCAGTGCATATTTATGTAGTGTTAATATTGAGAAGACTGAGATGACTTACTAAGTCCTCAGCAGACCCTGCTATGAACATTTCCATTTGAGATGGCTCATAGTCAGTAGGTGAAGAAATGCAAGCTTTCTCCTCAGATAGAGCAGTGCTGACTGACTCTGTGTTGCTCCATGTACACACTTCATCTAAAGCTTGTGCAGGAGGCATCAGTTTTCCTGCTGCGGCTCTACTAAGGGCTGCAGCCACTTTATCTGACGGGTCCTTTAGTCTCTGACCAGGCGATTTCCTCTCTGCGGGCACAGGTGGCATTTGTCTTTCTGTAGGTGTGGGTAAAGCTCCAGTCGCTGCATCTACGTCATCTACGTACCATGTCGTGGCTCTTGGCCGCTTACTAGCTTCCAGTGGAACTGTAAAGTCGGCAGGACATGATTTCTCTGATGGCGCTGGGCTGTAGGAGTACGGCATGTCAGACACACTCAACTGCTCAGATAAGGCGAGACTGAGGGTTTCACTTGCTGTTTCATCCAAGTCACCCGTACCCTCCGGGTTTTCAAAGAAGACGGAGTCTTGACCTGGAGTCATTGGTTCATCCTCCAAAGCCATCCCCATGGCACCGGGATGAAACCTGATGTCTGGTACTGACATACTCCTCCTGTATTTCAGAGGGGTCTTTTTCTTCTTCCCCTGAGCCTTCTTTAAAATCTTCAGATTGAACTTGGGCATGGCTCTCTCACGGAAATTGGGCCAGATTTTCTTCTTTTGCTCCATTGTGATTGCAAATGAGGCCGCACTTCAGCTGAAATTCAACAACTGTCAAGCAATAGACAAGCAAAATGTGTTAGACAGAAAAACATAAGTATGTCAGTTACAAAAGAACAGTTTAAACAATCAAAGTAAAACAATACAAACAGTTCAAAAGCTTGAGGTCATTAAGATTTATTTTTAAGAAGTTAAAACTTTTATTTTAAATTGATTAAAATAAATGCTGTTCTTTTGAAGTGTCCTCAAAAACAATATTAAATGGCACAACTGTTTTCTGCATCTGAAGTAGCATAAATGTTTATTTACACAGACTGTATAACGTTACTCATACATTATAAACTCATTACAGGGTCATTATTGTAAGTTAATGATTATTAATGTGGATTTATAGAATACATAAAAATGTTTTTTGTTTGGGGAAACTGCGCGTCATATTCTGGTACACAGATAAAACAATCTAAGATCTTACAATCTATTTTTCATGCTTTTTACGCATTCGAAAATGAAGACGTCACATGATCTTATCAGCATCATACACTGGTTCCAGAAAGGGAGAGAATATGACCGATCATGAAGCTGCCCGTAACTTGGGTTACATAAACACTTCCTTTAAAATCACGGAAGCTGACTACACTGTGACAAAAATATCTTACATCTAATCTGCACTTTGTTGTTTTTGATGGGTGAATTTGTGAGTTTCAGTCAGAACTTTTCAGTCAGAGAGTGCGCACACTCAACAAAACCCTTCATTTCAGCGATGACTAATCTGACGCTTCTGATTGGCCATCACATTCATAAGCTCAACAGAAACGAGTGTGATTGGTTATGATGCTCAACGCTGCTAAACAAAATCAAATCGAATGGATCGAATAAGTTAATTACTGTAGTTTGTTTAACCAATATTATCAATTAAACATATATTCTACAACATAAATATCTTGAAACAAATTTCCACAACAATTCGTAAAGCTTCTGGGTTTATTTCATTTCCCAAAACATTTCCAGGCCTGGAGATTGCCATTTTAAAACTCCATGACTTTTCCATGTTTTGCATGACTGTACTACGAACCCTAGTTTTAGCAGATGTTGTATGGTATGTTGTGGGTGTCCAGTCTTGTTCCTGGAGGGCCAACGTCCAGCAATTTGGCTCCAACGTGCCCCAACACACCTGTCTGGAAGTTTCAAGTAATCCTGAAGACCTTGAATAGCTGGTTCAGGTATGTTTTTGAATAGGATTGGAGCTCAACCTTGCAGGACAATGACCCTTCCAGGAGCAGGATTAGACACTGTAATACTTTTCAAATGAAACTGCCAAGAACACAGAGAATGTCAACGGTTCACACTCTGACACGAAACAGCTGGTGTGTGCAGCACAATGGCACACGCGTCAACTGAAAAGGAAAAAGTGCTGATTACATTTCACTCCCAGACCATGAGGGTTTCTTTGTGATGTTTCTCAAAGAAACAGTCATGCATCTGAAGACTATCGCATACTTTCCATGTCTAAAAATGTAAAAAGTACTGCGAATGTTTATTTCTGACATGGTATGGGTATTGAAGTAAGTAACATTGCCTTGACTGAAATAAATTCAGCAGCAAAAGATTAATGAAGATCATGAATTACTCTCATCATGGAGAGTAATTTGATTAGCTAAGGGATAAAACTACAAATATGATCATGGTGAGCAAAAATGTATTTGGAATTTTGTCTAAATTAAATTGGTGGTAGCAAAAAGCACATTTTAATCTTTAAGAATATTCAAATTCACATTTCAACTCATTTTGTTAGCTATATTGGTCTTTAAAAAATTAGTTGACCTCATATTTTCTTAGATAAAAATGTAAATGAAATGAGTTACAATTCTTTAGATGACTTAAAGTAGTGGGAGGGAATAAACCTGTTGCAACGACTTCTTGATCATATAATTTTTGACTTAGAAATGTAATGAAGTAAAACAAGGGTTTACAAAAGTAGCAAATTTCTGAAAATACACTGCACAACAAAGCACACCAGATATTACATAACATGCATTTCTATACATTTCCTTTGTCAGCAACCATTACAATTAGAAAATAGAGAATATAGAGTATATATACATATGAATAAATGTTTATTTCTCTGTACATTCTCTGAATGTGATTGTACCATAGTAATGTAATAGTACAGATTCATTTTCAAGAGGTGTGTGCATTGTTTAAAGAGGTGTGTTGAGCTGGTTTTTGCATTCTTGTTACTGACAGCTTAAATGATTAAAAAAATTCGACAGCAAATGAAAGTTTGAGCTGTATCGTTGAATCAAGTTGTATTTCTACATTCAAGTTGGCGCACTGAAATAGATTAATAAGTGTACCTGTAGATCAGACATTTATTCTGGATTCTGGATAACAACATCTGTAGCAGATGCATTGTGACAGAAATTATGTTACCATGAAAAAGCATTTGACTATAATGAGGACTAGGCACTTACCTCTTTCCAGATAAGCTAGAGGACGCGTTTTCTAGCAGAAGACATGACTGACAAAAGCAGTGAGCTTTCACATCCATCTGTCCGTGTCGGTAGGGATGTGTGTGGAGACACCTTTCTGCTTGGACCGGTTTGTCTCTGCGGGGCGGGGTTGGTTGGGACTAGTTTTGCAGCAGTGGCCGGAGTTTCGGGTTGTTCGCGTGCACAGTTGCGCCGTGTTTACATTCTTTCGAGAAACTTTAGAGCGATGTGTGTGTGTACACTCTAAGAAAAGTTGGGTTCATCCTGCTGGGTCATTCTTACAATTCAACTGAGTGATTTTTACTGTCAATACAAATGATGAATCACTTCACACACTTCCTCAGCGCTGGGTCAATGTAACCCAATGTTGGGTCATCTGTGCCAAACCGGTTAAAACTGGATACATTCGTCGATACTCATTTGTGTTCTGAGCGGGAAACTTACCTGAATTAAATTAAGATTTATATTCATTTGTGGTTGTATTAAATTATTTCTGTACGAAGTGCGAAATGTCTGCAGTCTCATATATTTCCTTTTTTGTTTAGATGTCGTTTAACTTCGGCTGCTAACGCTAGCCTTCGACAAACGCTGCACCGGATCTTCACTGGAAGCGAACGACGGCCGCCAAACTAATGCGCGAGCACGGCTGAAATTAAAATAGAAGATTTAATGAATTATATTGATATTACATATTATATATTATTATATTATACATATTATATATTATATATTTAATGAACTGACACAGCTTACACGTCCTAAAACGATACTAAATGTAAGTGGTTTGTAAAAGACTGACTTAACCTGTTTATTATTGTATTTTATTTATTTATTTTGCCTTTGAAGTGCTGTTCTGTCCTATATTTATCCAGCGCTTGGTTGCCAAACAACACAGAAATCGTTATTTCGAGAGTATTAATAATTGTGTTACTTTTTTTTATAATATCTTAATATTATTCTTATAACTTATAATATCTGAAATAATGATTGAACCTGCTTTGCTTGTATCATTCAGATATGCTTGCATGCAAGTTTAGCGCCATCTGCTGGATTCTCTTCATATTGCATGTAAATGTGTCAGACTTGATGCTCCCAAAAATATTCAACGCAAAACAAAAACAGTCTTATGATCAGCACGCTTTCAATTTATGAGTTTATAGTCATTGGGATTTTCTTCACTTTTCTAAGTCTTTAATTTATATTCCTTATTTTTATTGATAGGCTTTTCCTTAAAAACAAGCAATGAAGCAATCATTGTGAAGATTGACACAATTGAAGAATTGTGAAGCAATTTTGTGGTGTAATATAACTAGCATGTATAAAGCAACATGCATGAAGTTATTTTCATATTATATGAAAACACAAAACTATTTGTAATAATATTTGAAAAAAATAAAATAAATTTTATATATATATGGTTTTAATAAAATAGAAAAAAATGTTTTTTATAAAATAATAAAATTGACATTTGTGACTGAATTTATTTTTAATAAGAAGCATTTAACTTTTAAAATTATGTAGTTGTTTATTATTAAATTGGCACACAAGTTTTAGGCTAGGTTTTTTTAAATAGTACATATTCTTTAATTTTACTTGGCTTATTTCAAGAATTTCATAAACTTCAAGAGCTACTTAATGACTTAAAATATGTGTATGAAATGAATCATATAAATGTATACATTTAATATTAAATAACTGTTCTAGAAGGTCTAAATTCTGGTATACGTTTCATTAAAACCATAAACTAGATCATGGGCAAAATCTGAACCGACTTCTACACTTTGAAGTTCCATGTGCAGCGCTGATGGTGTTTTTCAGAGATGCAGTATGAAGGCACATAGAGGGAGTATTTGAGGGTACAATGAGGTTTTTAATAAAGCGGACAGATTCTAATGTTTGGGACTTCACATGTGGACAAAGTCTACTCAAATTCAAAGAATTGTTCACTTCAATTTGCACAGAATAAGCGAGAGAACCTATGTTACACAATAAAAGCCAATATCTTTACTTTAGTGAATGCAGAATACAAATTTGTACAACAATCTCTAGCATAATATCTTAGTCATTCAATAAAAAGTTCACTAGAATATTGTATAATGAAGATAAAACAACACATTCAAGGGAAATATAATGCAGATTAACTTAAAGTTCTCTCTCATGTTTTGCTCTTTTTTTCGTTGTTGTCCTTTTTTTTTTCTTCCTTTTCGAAACATCTTGTTTCAGTTATGGCAACAAAGTCCAGCTTGTGCCGCCAAACGGTCTGAGCGTCCAAACCGCAAACAGCTTCTTGAAGTGAACTAGTAACTACAAACAATTACCAAATACATAATTCTGATTTAGAAAAGCCATAAAGCAAAGCAGTGTACTCTTGCACAGCAAAGTGAAGAAAGTAAGCAACAAACAATTGTTGTTTCCTCTTTATCCCTTCCTTTCACATTCAACAGTTTGTGCACTCCACACCAAAGGATTTGCCTCCTCCCTTCAGATCATTCATGTATTTCTCAAGTGCATTCATAGGGCGAGGGTGAATTTGTTTCGATGAAGTCAAAATGCGATGAGTGACATCAGATTTGATTCCGAACACCAGCAACTCTTTGGAATAAGGCTCTAATTGTGCATGTAGCAGAGAAACTCCCTGATTCCTAATCAAGCACTAATGTCGAGTGTTTGTGTGTGCATGTTTTGAATCCGCAGTGCTTTCAGAACACTGGGCTGGCATTATTGCTTGTCTACCCTGAAAAGCTTTGATTGCGATCAACTTGATTTGAATGATTTTGACAGACATCATTAAACTTTCTGATGGGTTTCAACTCAGCTGAGACAACAAAGCTCGTACATCTGAGAACAAATCTAAAGCTATACCTAAAGCAGTGTTCGCATGGCTCTTGCAGTTGTCATATTTAGTCAGTGTGCCTTTATGTGGTAAAGGGATATTTCACCCGAAAATGAGAATTCGGTAAACATCTTCGCTTTGACGCCTCATTTAACGGGTCCAGTGAACCCCCTTAGCTGTAATTGTAACAACAACAAAAAATTACACTTCTTTTGTGTCAAAAGCCATTGAAGATGGCAGAACTTTTGGGTGAAGTATCTCTTTAATATGCAAGCACTTAAGGACAAAGGGTTAACAGTCATTTTCTCATGAACTAGGCAAGGTTGTATGATTAATGGGCGTGTGTATAGTATAATACGTATGGTTTTATTTTGATTCAATCGATTTGATTTGATTAAGAAGTCCACTTTCAATGTGAATGCTTTGTGCTCCTGGCTATGTGTGGGTTGGGGACTGCATAGATTAACATCAGCTTATTGCCAGTTGCTGTGGTGCTCAAGAGGGCAAGGAGGATGTGCACACTGACCCAATACATTGCAAATCTGAAGAGGAAAGCATCCGAGGGCAAACTTGAACATACAAACTTTTTGTGCAATCCAGTAGAGATATCAAGTCCAAGTTTGTTTGCATTGTCTAGTTTTTCCATCTTTAGCTGCTGAATCCCCTGACGCTCTGCCACCTGAGGAGCAGCAAGGTGTGATGCAAGCCGGAGGCCACTGCTACCAGACAAACAGCCACACACAAAGAGCCCCGCGACGGGGAGATATGCACACACAAAGCCAAACGCGACGCACCTCCTCTAGTCCAGCGATACAGAACGTTGCGACTGATGTCTCCTTAAGGTGTCTCCAATACAGAAGGAAATCTATAGATGAGCCGATTCACAAAATAACTTGAAAGGTGTTTGTTCTGTACATAGTATGCATGTATGTATGAATTAGGGTTACTTAAAGATATGGTATTTACAATTTCTGAGGAATTCGGGTGAAATGAATTTAACAGGGTTTCGACAAAATAAGCTTGTGGGAAATGTGTCTCGTACTGGATATCGATGAATAGTGCATCTAAGCCGTGATGGGTTAAAGTAGGCAGTGTATTCAGCAGCTGCAGGCTAATCCCTCACAAAACACTTGTTTTTTTTTCTTAGCATGACGAGTATCGTTTTACAAAACAAAATAGACAGTTGAGCCTGAATCATACAGCTCTGTCATTACAATTTCTTATGGACAGACATTCACCACCATTAAAGGGTAAACGACCCAAAAATGACCTTCTCGAAGAAAAAAAAACACTTTGATTATTACCAGTAATAGTCAGATTTGAAGAAAGTACAGTATAGTTAACAAAATAGTAAATATTAACCAGTGAATACTCTACTTAATAAGGATCTCGCCTTGTAAACTTGGCAGTAATCCACAAAAATATACTTTTTCTTGAATCTGGTGAAGGTACAATACATACGTACTTACACCAAAAGTGATATATATTAAAGTCGCTATGTACATAACAAAAGAAAAAAAAAAGTTTGGCTCAAATCTTTAATTTACAAACAGAACAGCAAGTGTTCATGGCTTTAGATATAGTTTCAAGATCTGCTTTGCATGTTAATAGTTTTCCAAGGTTTGTAACAACGCACACTATGACAGAACTAATATGAAACAAACATCGAGAGAGAAATGCTGAAAATTCCCAACCTACAGTACGACAAAATTACATAGAGGCTTTGGCTTGCGTTACCATTGAGTTGTTGGAGCTGCATGAATGTACAACGACGGCTACCTTTTCTCTTCCTAGAAAACGATTTCAGATTGAATTGAGGACCGGTATAAATTTAGAGACATTTTCGTTTCTTTGACTTGACTTTCAGGATACAAGATACAAGCCTTCACTAAAAAAAAAAAAAAAAAAACTGATCCGAATCTATCATCATACACCTTTAAATAAATTAATAAGTGACATACTTCATATAAGGACGAGTGCAGATACAGATTGTTTAATACATGAGCCCAACAGACAGGAGCCGCCCCTAAACTTTGATTGTTTGCAAATTCAACCGCGAAAACAGCTACAAGTGTCAAACTGCACCAGTGACAACAATTATCGAAAAGGTTTTCTTCATACATTGGACTCTCGCACAATGCAATTTGCATCAAGTACCTGATAACACCTGTTTTATGAGTACACCATTCATTCTGACTACTCGACTTGAGAATTGCTCTCTTTCTCCTCTCACCTGTTAAATTTCGATATGTCAGGACATTTTTGATTTCTTTCCCCATCCACCTACTTACAAAAAAGGTGAAATAACATTAAATTATAACAATAGAATAATAATGACCCTCCCAGCTGTCACTCCTCTCTCCCTTTCCCCCTGCCCAGCCCTGCGTGTGACTGACTGGCTGTCGAGCTCCAGACAGCTTTATGTCACCCAGGTGTCCATGCGCATGCGCTTGACCGTGGGACTCTCCCTCTCTTCGGCCCCGGCGGCCGGGGGCCGACCTAGACCGAGAGGAGAGTGGAAATCGGGCCGGTGATCCTCTCGATCGCTTCCATCGTAAGAGGAGCAGGAGGAGCTGAGGCTGTCGACGGGTGAGCGGCCCATGTCTGGACGGCCAGAGGGAGGCTGCTGCTGCTGCTGCTGCTGGGGCGGGAAGCCGGATGGGGTGACGCGCTCACGTGGAGGAGAGATGGGCTCGGATTTAATGTTGACATTCTGGCTGGTGTTGATGGAGAGATTTGAGCCCTGAGGCAAGTGGCCGCCACCTCTGAATAAAGAGTGGAAATGACGAAATTAGTACACATGCATAAAATGCTAAAACTTCATGCACTGTACTCAGATAAGCACTGAATAATATTAATAAATGGTTACGGATAGGTTTAGGTTAGTTATGCATAATGTACTGCTATTACTATAGTAGGTACATGTAGTAACTGTCATTTTAAAATTAAAAGTTAACTTGAACTAAGAATGAACAACATTTCTAAAGCTTTTAGTAATCTTAGTTCATGTTCATTTCAATATTTACTAATACAACATTTATTAAAATCAAAAGATGTATTGTTAGCGTTAGTTAATGAGCTGTTAACAAAAAAATTTTTATTAACTAATGTTAACAAAGATTAATAAATATTGTTACAAATGTATAGTTCATTGGTAGGTAATGTTACAATAACTAATGTTAACGAATGTTTTACACATAAAACCATATACTGTATATATATATGCATGCATATGAACTGCAAATATGATGTGACCCTAAAATAGAGATCCAAACTGCCTAATAATGAAATCCCACCCTCCATCTGTTTACTCATTGGTGCACGCGGAAGTAACAGCACCTGAATCATTTTAGAGGGTGGTATCTAATTAGAGCGTGCCTGGCAGATTGTCAAAAAAACCCTGTTCACTAATGTTTTGATGTCACAACCACTGCTTTTAAATGAAAGCTTTCATTCACAGGCTCTGGAAACATTTTAGATTCCTTTTCTCTCTGTGAGCCATGTACTCAGTTTAACTATACAGACATATAAATGTTTAGCGCTCTATAACTCAGTTGTTTTGTTATTTATCTATTTTTCTTAAAGTAAGAAAAATAAATTCTAGTTTGCATAAAAAAGAAGCCCATTTTAGGACCATTAAGATTTATTAAGGTAACATTACTTTCATAACAATTAAGTGTCTCAATGTCTTACATTTCTTGAAATGTAATTTGCATTATTATTTAAATGAGTATATATATGTATAAATACCATCATGACAAATACTTATTATATTTGGTTTATATAATTGAAAATATCCAAATAAATAAATACCTTTTCTCTAAAAGTAAAGTGTGTTATTTGTGGGAATGAATGAATAATTATTACATCCTGGCTCAGTATTTTCATTTAAAAGTCTGAACAAGATGCATTTACTTGAGAAGCACAATAACACAATATATTAAGATATGACTGATAAACTTTTACCTTTTTTGGGGAAAACATAAAAAAATCAGCCATAATCACCATAACCTAATGCAACTGGTTTGTTTATTATAATCATAAAAGCCAAACATGGTTTTATATATTTTTTTTTTTAGAGTGAAGAATCCACCCATCCTTCCATTCCACTTTCTACAAAATATAAAATATGAAAAAGTATGGCAACTAAGAATGCATTTGACCTCATCCACTGGCACGTTAGTTAGTGTTCTGCAAACCTGTGTGTGTGTGTGTGTGACTGCACACATCTATGTTACTCACACCAGCGAGCTGAGAGCTGCCTGGCCCAGTTGATGCTGTTGCCATGCCGACATTGAGCCTATAGAGAGCCCTGGAGAGCCAAAGCCTTGCAGAGAGGAGAGCTCAGCACTGCTCAGGGAGTATTCTAGAGCAAAACAACACCACAACAATCAACAACAGAGTTTATGAGTCACTCAAACACCTCTGCACTCACACAGTAGAACATTTCAAGTATTTTGTGATGTTTATTATTTAGCTCGGAACTGGAGCGTGTCGTGAAATGTAGGGTCTTTCTCTTTTTTATTAAGCTACTCATAGAAGAATTAAAAGCAAATCAAACCATGAATGAATATGTTACAAAGCGAAGAATTACTGTAGCAGTGTGTGTGAGTGTACAAGGTTACATTACATTGTACAGTATAAAAATCATTCCGCCTATAGACAGACTCCACGGATAACGAAACAGTGTGTGCGCGCGCTTACACTCACCAGAGTTGTAGGCAGTTGGCATGCCTGAGTAGACCAGGCCTTGTGGTGGCAGACTCGGGGTGGTGACGGACACCACTGGTGTGGCCAGAGGCTGGGTCGACTGGGAACTGCTTATCCTCTGAGTGTTCTGCACACAGGACCAGATACACAATGTTAACGAGAGAGAAATCCCATGCCAGACATGCATGCATGCTCTATTCAACCATATGAAGTACTTTCATTAGAACAGTATGATTGTGGTAATACCACTTTACGCCAATAAGAGGCGCTGCAGATTCATTCTAGAAAGAAATCAAATTGTTTTGCAGGATGCTATCAGTTAAACAGCTTTATTGCAGAAGCCCCTGAACAATAAAAGAAAATATCATATAAAAAGCAAGAGACAACAGAATGCCTTATAAACATGTGGCATATCTGTATACAAGTTCACCATTCACTTTTGCTAAGGAATGTATAGTGAAGTGTTGACTTGAGCATAAGAATATATAGGAAAATCTATGACAAGAATCAAACACCTATGAAATCTATGATTATAAACACCTATGATTGTTCTCAGAAAAATCTGTAACTTTCTTCTGTGTGAACAGTTTTGAGATTGTTTAACGGTTGCTCATTCAAAGTTCTGGAGACTTATTGGAAATGTCAGTTTAGAAATTAGGTTTAGCTAAGATGTTACTACTAAAATACCTTAAAACTAAAAACAACTGTTGACATGGTAAATATAGTTATAAATTGATGAGGAAATGGTAGAATTTCCAAGGAAATATTTGAGTTCATATTGAAAAGAGCTTGATTGAAGACTTTATCTTGATAAAGCAATTTGAGAAAAAGGTAAATCTCTTATATAATCAGCATAGCATGCAGTGAAATTAATAAGTCACCCCAAAGCCAATCGTGTGGACATGCAGTGCGCAGACACACCAAACACACTCAGGCATATTGGGTTTTCATTTTGTTTATGGGATATTCTATAGACAATGAATTTTTTACTGTACATCTTTTCAACTGTAAATTCTATCCCCTAACCCTACACATCACAGAGGAGTTTCTGCATTTTTAAATCTTAGTATGATTTATAAGCTGGTTTCCTCATGGAGACCAAAAAAATGTCAAGGATTTCAGATATTACCATCTTTGTGAGGACATTTTGTCCTCATAATGTAGAACCTACCTGTACCCCCCACACGCACACACAAACTTGAAAATGCATATTAAATTCAAAGCACTGTTGCTCAGTTTTACATTAGCTGAGGTAGATATTTAGAGTTTGAGAGGGACATTGAGTACAGTCTCTCAACTAATGTAGGATATAGAGAACAGTGGTCTTTCAATACTGTACAGAGGCGTTTCAATATCGTAAAATGCATTCACAAAAGTTTCTTTCGCGAGCGAAACTATTTTCTCTGACAGCATTTGGCGTTCTCCTCGACTAATGACATCATTTTGGACTCAACTCCATTTTAACAACATCATCAAAAGTAAAGCAATCACTGTCCAGGCCAAAAAACAAGAAACATGAGAGAATAAGAATTTGGGTAATACTCAAATATGGCGACTTCTAGAACTCGTTTCATGTGAAATGTATTTCTTAACATTCAAGATATGCTGATTTAATAATAAAACTAATACTTGTGAAGGTCTTAGGGGAATATTAAATAATTACTTATGATTGGGGATCTATGATTTACTTATCTTTGGGGATTCATCATTTTCATTTTCTTCTTCAAATACACCCACAACACCCTCTTCCTTTAGCACAAACACGCACATACATTTCGGAACATACTGTGTCTCTGTTAAACTTCCTTAAAAAGGCTCGGTACATGCAGTGTGAGTCACACACAACGCAGACCAGCTCTCTGCTAGTTAAAGCAGTGTGATTTTAAAACCAAACTGAAAGCTGTATCAGTCTTCCCAAGACATTTTGTGAAACTTACCATCTCCATCTCGTCCTCCTCCGACTGCTTCCAACAGAAAAGAGCAGACGATGCAGTCAGTAAAGAGTCCGGTGACACACCTAAGCTGAGGAGGGTCAACCCCCCCGTTCAAACCAGGACATGCCTTTAAACTAACTTATTCAAATTCAGACACTGAAGCGTGAACCGAACGCTGCCTCAGGTTACTTGCAATAAAACTGGAAATTCAAATTCGGAGTCAAATTCAAAAGAAAAGTCAAATTTGTTGGCACTAAACGCACAACATTTTCATTCCTCGTGGCCATATGGTTTGTACGACAGCAATTAGGTGCAAAATGCTAAAAAGGGGGGGGCTTTTAAGTCCTTGGGGGGGAAAGCAAATCATTGAGAAGCTTGACCTCACAGCTAGGATGTACTTAACCCTTCACCTTAGACAATCATCCATGCATGAGCTTGTGTGTCCAATAGCTTCATCAATCATTTTGCATCCATTGGCACAGTCCTCCACTTGATTTAATCGATTATTTACAAGAGTGCAATAGTAAACACTAGGTTAAATGAGAGGTGGAAAATGTAGCCTAGAAACTAGTATAGAATATATACATTTCATTACATATTTAAGTTACATAACCTGCATGTAATAATATTTATTTATGAATATGAATTCAACTGAATACTAAATATGAATATGCATTTGTGTGTGTGTATGTATAGAAAAATGTAGGTTTACAATTCACTCAATTTTCTCTCATTAGTACTTGAAAGTTTCACTCAATACGTTTGGCATCACAGTGAGTGTCTCTTATTGCATATGAATACATCCCTTTGTTCGAAGCCAGCTGACAGCATGAAGTTGTGCAGTGTCGAAGATGTTGAGCTTTCTTCGCAGTAGTGCCAGGCCAGAGCTGTCTTAATACCAGCACTCAATCAATAGCAGTGGGGAGACACGACAAGGGCGACAAGATATTATCTGGCTCACACTATGGGCTTCTGATTAAGCCTTCATCCCCACTCTGTCACACTGCGATGTGATTAATTTAATACCATTATGTTCTAATGACAGCCTGTCTGCAGGCACACTCGCAGGCCCTGCCTTAGTCGGTCTGTCTGAGGTTGTTCATTCACACAGACACACACATAAAAGGACACTCACCATAAATGTAAATATACACAAATGAATAATCCTTTGGGCTTCTTACTACTGATGACTTCAGATGCAACAAGCTTGGCATGTGGGATTTGTTTTGATTCGCGGTGGGTAAGAAACTGTACTGCTTCCAGATGCTGGCATGGTGTCCATACACTTGCATACATATGTATATTTACACTGAGCTTAGAGACACGTTCGGTGCTATAGCAGAAACCCGAGCAGCTTTTACAGCTGAAAAGAACAAATTATTGACCATATTTAAATATAACAATAATATTCTTTATTTCCGCTTCCCATTTTATATCGTAGTGATTAATGAGGCTGACAGCCGGGTGTAGCCTCAGGTGCTGACTGTGGCCAGAGCTCTCTGCACCTTAATTATAATCATTTGAGAGGCCCTCTAATTTCTAGATGAATAATAGAAGGAGTGAGGGTACCTGGATCTCGGATATTTGGCTCCGTTGCTCTGCTCGTTGCGTAGCTGATACGGTTTCAGTTTAATTCCACCATCCGCAAACTGATCTAAACACCATAATTTCACTCCAAACGCTTGCGCGTGCGGATCAACATTGATCAGCAAGACTGCAACAATCTTGTGGACGTGTGAATGCAGAATCAATCCTTTTATACTCACCAGGGGTGGCATCATGCCCTTGCTGGATGGGGGGATGACGACTCTCAAGTCTGGCTTGCGGCTACCGATGCCCATGCTGCCCCCCTGTGGCGGTGGTGACTTCGCAGACATGACTTTACCCAGTCCGTTCCCGCTTTGTGTACCCAGAAGCCCCGGCGAGCCCCTCGGGTTAACAAATCCGTTTCCTGCTGAGACACACATATGGGCGAAAAGCATCATGGGATTGTGCTCTAATCAACCAATTCCCAACAGCTATCAGTCGATCGGACGACATGCCATTTCCCAGCTGCAGTCGTAGAATCTCATAGCACGCAACGTTAAGTGTTCCCGACCCTCTGGGAAAGTTCTAGTAATTATCCCAGACATTAACGAAAATAAAACATAAATTTTGAAATTGATGAGCCTTTGGTTCTGTTGGTGTACAATGGCGTCAAAGCTGTCTTTGTGTGTCCCAGGATGAGGAAAGCAATTCTGTTTAACAAATGTAGTGTGACTTGAGCTCTTTAAGAAGGAATGGCTAAAGTCATTACAACTGAGTGCAGCCATTCACTGCTATCAAAGGCAATTAAAGTGCCATTTTGGAGAACAAATCTAAAAACTTTGGTGGAGTGTCAATGGTATGTTTACATCTGCTGTACTTTGCCATTCCTAGTTCGAAACTGAACTACAGATACTTTTTTGGGACTTTCTCCTGCTGAACTAGAGCATACGGGATGAATTCAAAATTTGCATGTTAAATGTTAGCACATGCATCAATGGCCCGAAAATTCGCAATGAGAGGAACCCAGTGTGACTGAGCATCAACAACAAATGCTGAAAGGTTTGTGCACCAATGATGTCATTACATGAGAACGAACAGGCTAATCCATCAATTCTGCACTTGACTGACCTCACACCCGTGTACTATATATATTGTGGGTTTCTAGATTCATGTGAACGTCAGAGCTTTACAAAGATGTCTTTCTACCATCTGCTGGCTCACATTGTTAGCAAGTTCCTTCACACAACCATCTGAAATATTCTCTAACAATCAGGGGTCATTTACTCACACAATGTGTAACTTCCAAAGACAAACACAGGAATTGCAATTGGCCGACATTCAAACCCAAAAGCACAATCAACCCTAAGGTCTCATTTCAATTTTTTTCTCTTGTCAGTTTTAAAAATGCTGAGCAACTAAACAACGACCATCAGGCAAACAAGTGCAATGTCTTCTGCTTTTGAGAACAGATCTATTTCATTTTCATTTGCTCTGAACTATGCATACATCAAAGTGCAATGTCATTTCCGTGTTTTATCCATAACAGCAGCTTGATTAAATGTTAGTCAAGGGGATTTTTCTGCCCCCCACCCAATGCTCATTTCCTGTGGGGGCTTGCTGTGGGACAGCGAGAGAGAAGGCCATTCTCAGAAAGTCAGAGAGCAGAGACCTGTACCTAACGTGTCTGTTAAAACTCACCTCTGCTGAGGTAAACGCAATGCTCAAGTTCAACTTTTAATGTAGGCTTTTCTTTTTGGCTATTTCTATGGACAGAAACACTCAAAACAGACAGGAAACAATTGAGAGAAGAGTGTTCTGGAAATGATCCACGCAAGATCTGAACTAGGGTCACCTGCTCATAACATGTCGGTGCAAGTGCACTACTCAATATCTAATGTCTCAAACAGTTTACAAGATTGGATTCTCAGATTGTAAGAGATTCTCAGTTGAGGATAAATCTGCATGCAGTTATGTGCGTTAGGTAACTTACAAAACTGAATGAACGTCACCAATCTAACTTGGATTAGCAAACAAAAAGTTTTTGCAAGTTGTAATTAAAAAACATGAGTACTGCATCAACTGTTTTGGAATTTGTATTGCGGAAGCTGTATTGTCTGGGAACAATAAATAACAATAAATACCTTTTATTAAACATGGCAAGTAGAACATTTTGCAGATACTCTTATCTAAAATAAGGGATTATTTGACATACAAGTGGAAGCAGAAATACATAATGGATATGTAAGGACAAACAGAAATATAACATTAAATGCCCTTACAGACATCTACAAACGTAAAAACTTGTGTGTGCATACATACATACATACATAATATATATAAAAATACACACACACACACACACACACAAACACACACACACACACACACACACACACACACACACACACACACAATATAATGTAAAACAGCACATCATATTGTGGCAAGCAGGATGGGGCCGAGAGCTCTTGAGTGTCTCATGGCAGAGCTCCACATTACCAAAAGGAGGAGCAAAGACTACAAGGGATGAGAGAGGATCACTTTACTTTTTGCTTTTTTGTGTTGCTGTATTTACATATGTATATTCCTGTGTTGAACGTTGGTTCCTGCCTCCTTCCCTGAACAACTAACCTTGCTACACATATAATTATATATATATATATATGTATAAATAAAATGAAATGCATAAATATATTGAGCATTATGCAATCGTTTGATGACTTTGATGGGTATGATTCTAAATGCAGAAAACCGAACTACGGTAATAATGTCTATGTGTTAACTTTTGGATGGTACTGTAAATGTTTATTCAATTGACAGGAAACATAAGATGAATGCAAGCACTGGAGTGTGTGAACCTGCAGTGAGAGGGAGGAAAATATCTTGTAATTACTGTAAAAAAAGCACAGCGGCAGTGCATTACTCTGATAATGATCAAAAGGAGGGAGGATGATATCATTACGTTGAAATGCTCCCAATTTCTGAAAAAGGCGCCTGTTCTCAAAAAGGCGGAATGTGTAACTGAGGCCCTACTGAGACATAAGCTGCTCTCATTTTGAGCTGTAAGCAGTCCCCACCCCGCTTGCTCTTGAAACACCATGTCTATGTAAGTCCCGCATTGAATCCTCTCATACCCAACAGAGTGAACCCAGTGTCACAATTCCTAAATGAATACAGAACACAGGAGTGTAATGCCTTATTACATCCCTGTCTTGAACAATGCTGCTTACCCTCATAAAATAAGTCTCTTGCTCAGCTCTGAGTAATGCATGATCCTTTGGGAGCATGGTTACATAATGACCCGCTTTTACAAAACAAATAATTTGTTTCTTTTCAGAGCAAGGCTGTTTTGATAAAAAGCACCAGATAAGTCCTAACCATTTATAAGTCGTCATTACCTTGAGCAACATGGTGTCTTCAAAGGGGTAAAGTATGCATGAATGAGAAAAGACTAATGGATTTCAGAATCAAAGCTTCGCCTCCCTAATAGATTAAGAGGAACAGAGTCCAAATTCTAATTATAGCCTTAATTAATGAGGCTGAACAGTACCTCTTTAACGGGTGCAGCCATATTGTTTTGGCTCTGGAAATCATGCACAGGAACAATGTGAGCTGCGAAAAGAGTTCCGCCTGCTGGTGCCAAAAAAAATCCAATTCATATTTTACTTGGAGAACCCTTCTGTACAAAGAATAAATATCATTTGTAATACCTCCATGAGGAATCAAAAAAAAAAAATGGTAGGACTGGAGCAGGATGGCGTGGACCGCAAGATATAGTGAAGTAACTGGCACTTAAACACTCTTTTGAGAGACCAGCCTATAATTCTTCAGTATTAATGAAGGAAGCTATGCAGCTTCTAGGCCCATTGCATAACAGAGATACAACTCCAAACAAACCCTCGTTTTTAACAGAGAAGGTCCCGAACGGCCCAGAAGCATATCTGTGTACTTTGTGTAATCAAAACTGAATTCGAGATCGCCTCAAAAGATCAGATTACTAATTGGTGCTCATCAAAACACGAATCATGTATTTCTGGAACCATTACGTTTGCATCACTTCCTCTTTTTGCACGATCACGCATTGTGAACTTTGGCGCAATCTGCAAATCTCTTGTCGGTTTAAATAAGGTGTCTTTAACACATCAACTAGTAGTGCCAAATTTTTGGAATTCACTAATTGAATGTGTGGGCTCTGCTCTTCTAATGTATCAGCGCCACCTCTGTGATCCCATGATGAAAGCACATCTAACTTTACAAGACTTTATATCGTTTCACTTTTAATTAAATTAAGACAGACGCCAAACCAGCAACTTGTCTGCTTGAACACACTAAATGCATGTCAATTTAGTTCATTAATACTTAACACTCTACTATTATTAGAAAACACAAGGTCCTAACAAGTTCGATACTCCCAGTTAAACAACTGTGAAGCACAAACCTTTGACAGGCCTGAGAAGTGGTGCTATTAAGATGGAGATGATCGAAAGATATCTCGGATCAAAGGAGACGGAGCATAAAGCATCAAGGACTTGTGGGCTCTTCAGCCATAAGTGGTTTGTGCTGGGCTGTCTCCATTCTTCCTTTACATGCATACAAATAAACACACAGAACCTGTGCTTAAGGACGGGACAGACGGTGAGGTATTCTGGGACAACAGACAAAAAAAATGAACTAAATCTGGAGAGTACTGTCTGCAGAACTGATAATGCCAAGCAAGAGCAGTCCGTTGCTCCATTAAGGCTTAAAATGCACTGAACTATTATGATTCATACAATCGTTTTACAAACAAAACAAAAACAAAATACTATATAAATAAATACGACTATTTATATATACACAATTGAATGTAATTAAATTATACAACAAAATAAAACTGCTGCTAAAGCCCGGGTCTGGTTCAATTTGAAAAATTCACCATGTGGGAAGAGAGATTTTTTTTTTTCTTGCGTCAATAGAAAAACAGTGCCAACGATTTGTAAGTCAACAACAAGATCTGGGTAATTTGACAGAAACTAGGCCTTCTGCTCCCCGCATAAGTCAACAACAAAATAAAATCTGAAACGAAGATGATCCGAAACCAAATATTCTGCTGGAAGCGTGCTGAGCTTCCATATCAGAGAACTCTGAGGAAACTAAGCCATTTTGTTTCACAGTGCTGATGATTCATCCTGACCTCCAGCAACTGTACATAGTTAGGTAACACCGAATTGCTTCAAAAGAGAAGAATCGTGCTACAACACGAGCCTGATATTTCACGAACAAAAAGATTCATTTGCACCCCAGCTGGGCATGTCAACATGATGAAAAAGATTTTTTTCCCTGAAGAGGAGAGCCGGTGTAGTGGTTGGATTAATGTTTAGATCCTCTTCACCATTCCTTTAGCTTAACTGGTGATCAGAGCATTCCACTGAACTCATTCAGGCAATATGACGTCGCTCTACACAGAGAAAGAGCAGAGGAAGTGTGCTGCGAGCTGCATTCCTGCAGACTCTGATCTGAGATGTCCCTGCTCTCCCTGTGCCTTCTGCTCGTGAAAAATCAGAAGTATGCGAGGAATGGCCATCTGACAGGAGCACTAAAGTGGTTCCTCTCCAAGGCAGCCATGCTGGTCGAGGCTGTTTGGAACAAACAACAGCTGTGCTATGTGATCAGAAAGCCAAAGGCAGCGCTATGTGACACCAGAGCCAAAGGCCTGAGACCTCTGTGCACACGCTCCTTGCCACACCCCATAATGCCACTGTCAACTAAGCACTGTGCGTCCAGTACCCCAGATACACCCCACGCTGATCTGGGCCGTGACTAAACCTGTAGCCCCAAATGATGATTTAGAAGTGCACAAATTAAGTCTTTTAACTGCAATTGCATTATTTATGGATGTATAATAAACAAACTACACAATACAAAAGTAAATTAATTAATTCCAAGCCTAAACATTCATAGCAAGCATTTATCTGCCAAAGTCAAAACTTATGGCAGTCTGGCAATGACGGAAAAGAAGAAAGCTTTCCCATGGGTGGCACAGGGCGCCGTCTCTGCACACATTCACACACTCCATTTCTCCATCACTCATCTGCGACAGTTTCACGAGACTGCGCCCGCTCTCTCTGAGCTATACTTCGCTTCCCTCTCTCACCTCTGCTGTTATCTATGTACCTATGGGGAAAGTCTTTGCACCCGCTTGGTGCAAAAATGGAGGTTATATTAGAACCATACACTACGGCTCAATAAAATACTTGATAAAGTAATAAAATATTGTAAAAGTACTATACAAAACCTAATGCATTTCTATTTTAGAACATTTGATAAATGTATTTACTACATTTTTATCTTTTACTTAAAAATTAAAAATAATTATTTTATAATATTTTTCATTAAAATGTTAAAAACATTATAAATAGAATAATTTAAAATGCCCTGGGTGTCATTTATATGTACAGTAGTACCTTGAGATTTGAGCATAATCCATTCCAGGGCTAAGCTCTTAACTCAAATTGCTCGTATCTCAAATAATATTTTCCCATAAGAAATAATTAAGAATTAATTTTAAATTATTAAGAATTAATCCATTCCATCCCTCTAAAAAACTCCCTTATTAGTGCTAATAACAATGGAAATAAACATGTTTTTAATTGCTATAGAGACACACACACACACAAAAAAAAAATTATAGTACTGTTTATAAGGATTCCTGTGACATAAAATAAATAGTGCGTGCAAGATGGATGATGGGTCCGCGCGAGATTGGATTGTTTAAACACACCTCCGGTTGCAGCCACTCGCAAACGCTCACGGACCAGTCCGTGTACCATTGCATGAGCAACCGGGGGTTGGGGACCACTGGTGTATTGGATAGCCTCAGAACCTCATATTTATTTTTATTGAACACGCATAACTAGTGCTGCTTCCAGCTTAATACTCGTGAATCACTCGTCGCTCCGTTAACCTCCCGCTGTAAAACCAAGGTGCCTTCTAGTGGAGATCATATGCAATTACCCCATAAATTAGGCGGCTTGAGCTGCTCCAAGTGCCCGGCTACCTCTACCTCTACCTCTGCGTCTGTAAGCGTCGTCGTATCTCAAATATGTACTCGCATCTCAAAGCAAAAAATAGCTCGAAGCTTGCTTGCATCTCAGATCTCAAGGTATTACTGTACTGACATTCTTGTGTGAAATCTCTAAATATTGATTTTAAAGAGATACTCTGTACTACAGTCACATAGGGACTATGCTAGTGGGGACTGGCTCAGTAATGTATGAGGATTATTCAAAGACTGATGAGAGGGATCGTGTGGAAATCAGTAATGAATTCTGCTCCATGTTACTGAAAAAGTACTCTGAGGTATTCATTACCAAAGGGCTCCGAGTGATATACTGTACATGATCTCATAGGAGACTCAAAAGCCAATATTATCTCCCACTGTGTACATTTAATCAAGATAGTCTTGGACACTTAGCACTCAGTAAGAGCATGTCTCTGTGTGTGTGTAGTTGGCAAAAAGATGGTTAAATACCACCTGTCTCTGCCTCTCTCTGCCACAGAATGCTTATGACAGGTTGCCTGGTCATTGTGCACTACAGTCGTAGAGGGATGTCGTGGTCCGAATGCTTGCAGGGTTCTGCTGGGTCAGGCATTTAGAAGGCTTACGCTTGCCATATAAGGACTGCCACAGTACCAGGAAAACAGATGCACCTGTCAATAGAGGGAAGGAAACTCGAGGGGGCCGGGAGGGAGGGAGGGAGGGAGGGAGACAGGGGGTCGAGGACTTAAAGGAAATGTTGAGTTTATTTACCTGCCTGTCTGAATCAGCTCCTGGAACAGTTAACCCTTTCGTACACACACAGACACAAAGGCAAAAAGGAAGTTCTTGTTGATACCCTGTTTACACCTGGTTTTAAGATGCATTTTGATCGATCAGAGCACAAGTAGACAAGGCAGATACATACCCGTTTTCACCTGATGTTCTAATGCATCTCTTTTGTCCATTTTCAACCACTTCTGTTCTACGGCAGGTAAATGCATGTTTTTTTTTTCGGATCTAAATGGACAAAATAAGCTCATGCAATTTACATATGAACGCACCAGGATACAAGGACACCAGCTTTAGCAAGACCACGCCAAACACATGTGAGTGTGTGTTAGAAATCCGGAATGGTAAGAGAACCTTGTGCTTGGTGCATGTTTCGTCTTCAAACCAAATTTGGATCTTTAAATCTGTCTAGTGTGCTTCCCATAATGTTTCCACATTAGGTCAGTAGACGTAGAGTAAGCAGTCCTTTGTGGCTCTTCGAAAGGATTCGATCACATGAGCATCTACACTACGACAGCAGGCTGGACAAATGCATTTTCAACTACCTCTAGAAATGGTTGAAAGTGGACAAGCTCAAAATGTTTTAGACCCTGTTTACACCTATATTTAGCGTCCATTTGTGATTTGATCGATCAATCGCATGTCTATGTCTAAGGCGGCGGTGCCCCATGGCACACTTACCAATTAAATAGCAGCAGACCAACAGTAGTTCGAAGGTGTTTACCAGCCAGAGTGAACCTTTCAGGAATGTTTGCTTTGGCAGTCTGTTCTGTTCAAACTCAAAAACTAAACTTTGTTTTGGCCCGATTTTGCTTACAATGACACAGTAGCAGATCATGCTTTGATTTTGCAGTGTCTTAGAGATTCCTCCTGTCCTTTACTGGAGGGGGGGGGGGGGGGGGGGGGGGGTCTGGAAAAAGTAAGCATGAATCTCATGGCTTGTAGTTCAAGCAGTCATGCTCTTGTGCTTGGATGCTTTGTAATGTTGAAAAAGTAGCCCTGGTCTACAGCTGACATAGACAGAGCGGCCCACTAGAGAATGGAGGCAACCCTTGTATTTGTAACTGTCAGGGAGAAACAGTTGGACACATGACCTTGTGTGTGTCCTTGGTGACTTGACAGTGTGTGTACACACAAGCAGCAGGGCAGAGACTCTCGCAGCTGCCGCCATTTTCCATCATCACATGACTGTTTACACCCGCTTTATCAAATACCCGAACCCACAAGTCAGCACTGGCACAACTTAATGCTCTTCCATCTGGGTGTGAAAATGCAGCTCGGTGGCCTGTGACACAACCTGTGAGGTTTTCTGTGAATGATAATTGTTCTATGCTAATATTTTTTTTTCATGAGAATCCATAAAAAAAAACCCTTGATAATATCCTTCTGATGTCCTCATAAAGGGCAGAGTCACTTCAACATCCATCACTGGCTCATAACGGTTTGGCCTAGATTTTCAAATATCAAGAGAGTGAAGGGGGTGGTGTGCTTCTGTAACATGCCAGTTATACTCTAAGCAGAGAAGAAGCGACTGAGGGTGAACCGCTTATCTCCTCACAGGGGTAAAGATGGTGCTACTCCGTTAGGACGAAGAAAGAGGGCGACATACATCCTGAAAAAAGATAACCTCTCTTACAAATCAACCGTACCAATTTTGAAAATGGAAACCGGATTCAGAAACCCCTGCGAAGTGAAACATCTATTGACACAGGAGCTGGTGCAGTCACTCCAGAGGACTAACCCGCAGGGCAGCAGCCGACACCGCTTGGCACTGCGAGCACTGTGAGGGTACCCAGCATGCTACTTAATGACATGTGCAAAATTAGATGATTAACCATCTGCATCTTTTATCTCCAAGTGTGTGGGTACATGTGTGTGACAGGCCAGCCTTCACATACGGCGTTCTGCTCCCTATAGTGTGTTAAAACATGCTTCAGTGTTTGGAGAACTTAAAAAAGTTAAACTGCCTGCTAAGGTAAGAAGAACTACTTCTCATCTCAGCTCTGGTGTGTATCATGCAGTTTGTACTACGGACATGAATGTTCTCTCAAATTGTGGCTTGTTGAGCAGAAGTGTGATATTACTTATCTTAATGAGCTTTATGAACATAATGAAATATTACTCATCTTAATGAACTTTCGCCAGGCAGAAAATAAAATGAACTAGTTTGAGCACCTAAGATTTTCTGAACTGTATACATAAATTACATTACAGACAATATTGTTCAAAACTTTTGGGTCAGTAAGATTTATTTATTTTCTTTAACGAAATGAATAGCTTTTTTTAGCAAGTACGTATTAAATGGATCAAAAGTGACAATTTCACGTTATAAAAAAATTATAATAAATAAAATAAATAAATAAACAAAATCAAACATCAAAGAATCCTGAAAAAATTAAATAAAATTAATTAAATAGAAAGCAGTTATATTAAACTGTAAAATTATTTCACAATAATGTATATTTGTTGAAATAAATACAGCCCTGGTGAGCATATGAGACGGTTGTTACGCTTATCTTCTGTTTGTGGATCTTTGACTTGTCTGTGCTAGTTCTCATAAATTTGTACCTATTAATTAGTTAAAATTAGTTAGTTACTAATTGGTTAGATTTTTTTCCAGGTGTTCCTGTTTAGTTCAGTCCTTTGTGGGTTATTGTCAGTGTTACAAGGTGTTTGAGTCTAACCCGTGAGTTTCAGTCACTAAAAGACATTTGCTTTGTAAATGCGTTCGTCTTCATCTTCATCTGTCAGCTACCGAGTTCCGTAACAACGGCTAGTGTATCTCTAACTCCCTTTGATAATTGTTGATTAATTAAGAGCGTTTTCTGATTTCAAACACATTACACTCATTATACTTGCATAGAAAGTTTGAGAATAACATAATAAAAATTAATTGGGTGACACTGATCAACATTGATTCTGTATCCATTTGGCCCAGTGAGTCTTTTTCAGTTGCATTTATTTTTATTTTTTTTATAGATAATAATACAAAATAAAGATAATAAAAAGGCAAGCATTCGCAGAAACTATAATCAAAGTATAAACATGTGAATATAAACAAATCTGAATCACGGAATCTCCCCTAAGTAAATTACATAAGATAATCAAAATCAATTCAAGCAGCATTTGCACAGTTGAGTACAACGGCCAGAGAACCTGTGCTGGCCTGTGGAGGGCGAGTGTTGTTTGGATACTGTTGAGGTCAGTAATGGGTGTTGTTGGAACATCAAACATTATTTTGCAGCGATGCAGCGCACCAGTGTTTTTGCACTCTACTATGATCATGCCTCCCTCCTACATAGCAACAGAGATAAAAGGGTGACTAATGTGTCCAGTGCAGAAAAACATGCATTTAACACTTGTGTTACAGCTTGAAGACGTATATGGTTCACAAGGGCCAAATGCAAAACAGCTATTTATGGATTTTCAGGTTGTAAGGTTCCTCATAAAGGTTCAATCTAAAAGTGTTCTGATGCATTTTTATTTATGAAACATCTGTCTTTCATTTTTCACAATAGGGTTGATGCAACCCAGTCACAGAGCCCACTGCTGTCAAACCAGCTTAAAGATCAGATGGTATTAAAGCCTGCTGTCGTCATGGAGACCACTTCCAGAAGACTACTAATTGATCTCACTTCCGTTTCACTCATGCTAGTGCTGAGAAGGTGCGAAACAGAAAGCATAACAAGAAACGTATAGATGTCTGTCTATAGCAGCTGGGAAACAACACTATTGCTCCATTATTACAGATCTCTCAATGCGAGACACAGAAAAACAACATCTGTATTTAATTTTCAAAGCAATAAGACAAAAACACATCTACATCTATCCATTGGGGATGGATGGATGGATGGATGGATGGATGGATGATTGAGCTGCCCCAGTTTTGCTGGTAGAAATGAATGAATGTTGAGTGAATAGCACAAACCTGCGTTGCCCGTGCTGGGGGGCCTCTGTGGGGGCACTACGTTTCTGTGCAGGGAACCCTGAGGAGACAGCATGGCACCGTCACTCAGAGAGGCAGTGGCGGCCGACAGGCTCTGGCTGCTCAGAGAGACCCCGGGGTTGTAGGACATGGCGTTGGGGTTCGTCACTGGAACAGCCACATGCATGGAGAAGTTCTGCGGGGGCAAGGCCGTCGGCTGGAAGAGAGAGAGAGACACACACACACGAGGTTATGTGAGAAGAATTAAAGACTGTTAAAGCAATCTGTCATGCTGATATTTACTCTAAATATCCCAGTATCAAAATTGACATTCACACAGATAACCGAGTCATATCTCAACAAGAAACGATATAATCATTTAGCCTGGATATTGAGGTAGAATGGCCCATAATGTTGTGCTGCACATATCTTCAGGCCTCTACCAGGAGTGAAAGATGACCCCTGAGCTTTGGTGCTTTTATCATACAATGGAGGAAAACAGGAGATAGATTGCTGGGTGGAAAACTGTAATCTCAGGAGAGAGATCGCCAGATCACCTTGGGCTGTCCAAAAAGCCAGGCGTAAAGTGAGAAATACTCCTGGAAAACAATTCTCCTATTGGGAGTCATTTTCACTGTGCTTGGAACACCAATTTTGACCCAGGCTCAATACATATAACAACATCTTGAGAAAATGTGTATTACGAAGGCATGCAAATTTGGAAAATATCTTGAAATAGCTCTCCAGTCAAGTATGGCTATAGCCAGCACTGCACTTGGTCTTTTTCAAAACACAACAAAACAAAACACACACAAAAAAGCAATCATATGACAGCAACACCTTGACGGCGTCTTAATCAAATGAACAGGCAGTGCATTGCTGGCTATCCATAGACGTATCCAGAGTGAGTGTGAACAGGGACAGTGTGAGGCCACTCAATTAATTTAAAAGTGCAGCGAGCCAGTTAGTGAGAATATTAGTATGTTAATGGCACACACAAAAAAACTTGAGCTTTGTTCATGTCCATTCCGTGCAGTGAAAATCATCTGACACCCTCTATCAGGTCCAGAATGTTATGGTCTTCACCCAATAAGATCACTATTGTCTCGATAAAAAATAAAAACCTGCAAAAAATAACTAAAACTTGAAAAAATCTATTTGATAGTGCTGGGATTCTGAGTTCTGGAAGGAGTAAAGAGTAAATTATCCTGGGAGATGAACAAACAAGCCCAGGTGTTGCCACCCACCAGAAAAGTGAGACAAAAAGAAATCAGTTCTAATGAGAGGAGGAGAAACGGTGAGATATCTTTATACAATGGCAAATCTTCTCCATCACGTGACCTGGACAGAGCACAGCACTGAGAGAAAAGATTCAATTTCCAGATCTGCTGGGGAGAGTGCTGGGAAGAACACATCAATTACCTGGACATCAAGGCAATCTCTCCGGAAAAAATACATCACACCTGTACCGAACCTTGTTTGTTTGTTTTTGCAGTAGTTTTATTTTTTCACTTAAATTTATATGTAGTATTTAAAACGAGCATCTTAAAAAGGGAGGGGGGGGGGGGGGGTGTTTAATTACTCCAAACAATGTGATCTTATTAGGGTGAGAGAAAAAACTGCAGAATTAATGAGAAAAAAGTGCACTTTCAAATGGGCAAAAAAAAGAGAGAGAAAAAAAGATTATGGTTTAAAAAAAAAAGGTCCTTAAGTGCTGACAGTGGTTGCAGGGTGAGGCAATGAAAAAAGGGGGGAGTGGGGGGAGTATCCTTTCTGCCACAAAGCCAAGCAAAAACATTGCATTTACTTACGATTTTATGATTTCGCATCATATTATCAAACTCTTCATTAATTTTTTTATATTTTTCTTCTGTGTGAGGGGTGAGGACATATGAGGCGTCAGGATCCGGGCTATCACAGCCTCTGTGTTCTTTCTTGTTAAGCGCCTGTAGTAAACATCAACATAAAAAGAGGGATCAACACAAAAAGGCAGGGAGGAAGCAGTACTTACACCACAGCGCTTGTACATTAAATCACTCTCTTCGTTTAGTTTGCCGAAACGATCGTCCATGAGGGGACTGTGACCGAAACAGTCATCTGGATCAGGACTGGCACAGTCATTATGGCCTTTGTTTCTTAATTTCTGAAAATGAAATTGGAAAATTCACACATACATAGACATATGTAAACCCAAACAGCTGCTATCGTTGGGGTGTAAAAGCAATTGGCTGGTTAGTAATTATGCTAATTAACTACTTAAATAATCGAAGGCATAACATGAATAAAATGCATAATTCACAGATTTTAATGAAGTAATACACTTATTGAACTTTGCTACGATTGCTTAGTGAACGCAGGATGTTGAAATTGCACTGGTACCAGTTCAATGGATAATTTGGCAAATACATTAAGAGCTAATACGCTGATGGTTGCACCATGCCTATTGCATTAGCCCCCGGGGAGGAAATTGAATTGTCACTCCTTTTCCATTCCCTTAAAAACATTAGGCTAAGGAAAAAAAAACAAATCGTCTTCTTTCTTTCTGCGTTACTCTTGCTCTCTCCTCTTTGCTCTCTTTCTTAGGAACATACATTTCCCTCAGCATGTGTGTGTCGCGATGCATATTTCATTATCTTTCAGTTATCATAAGCCACCCAGCTGGAAGACACACACACATAAGAGGATCCCACAGTGCAGCGCTTTAGAAGCTCTCTCGCTGTAATTCAGCACACCTGTCACTCACAGAAGCCGATCAGAGTGAATGCAACGTACAAGTTGAACGGATTATCATATCCGGTCACTAACATTTACTGACTGATCATTTTACGAGCACAACACCTGATGTAATATTAGCCATTTTACCCTGAAGAACAGGAAGCTTTTTAGTACTTTTTATTAAGGGCCAGTCACACAGCAAAAACGCATGAATCACGCACAAATTACGCACAGATTTTCGTTTTTGCGCGGAGCGTGCGTCGTATGCGTAATTCGTCGGTGGAACGAACGTGGACCGTCAGTGATTTTAAGTGGATGTGCGTCGAAGGCGGTTTGTGCGTGATTTTGAGTTTTGAACGGTTCAAAAAATTTTGTGCGTCGGTGTGCGTTATTCATGAGTCGGCGTGCGTAGTTTATGCGTCGAGTATGCATGAGTCTGCGTGACTATGCGCGGGACACGCGTCGGCCGTCAGTGCTTATGCGTCATAACTGGTTCGAAACCGCGCACGTCCACGTCCGTCCACTGACGCCCCACCTTCATATCACGCATGAACCGCGCACGTATCACGTTCATTCCACTGACAATGTGGATTCTGAAAGTGCTTGTACACAGAACATTCACGAAGCGTGCGTGTTTGGACGCGCTCCGTCAGTGATTCATGCGTCGGGTGTGCGTTGAATGTTCGTGGAATACTTTAATTTAATTTATTTAATAATTTCTCGACGCACAAGCATGCACAAACCCAATCTATACGTGATTTGTGAGTGAATCGTGCGTGATCGGCTGTGTGACTGGCCCTTTAAATACTAGTCTGTTTTATGAGCATGTTACTTAAGGCCAGTATAATGCATTTTAATATTTTCATACCTGGTCCATAAAATGGTGTAATGCATCATCATCATACACAGTTTAACACAGGATCAAGTATTATAGCCTTTAAAGGAAAATGTTTTAATAGGTTAAAAATATATATTTTTAGCTTGTTATAAAATGTGCTCGTAAATTTCAAGCACCATTCTGAATTATAATTAATTTGTATAACCTATATGTGTAAATAGAAAATTAATAATTGAGTTAAATATAATTTATGGAAATAGAAAATAAGTTGCAGTTACAGTACATGGCATTACGATTACCCTCACAATGCACTGTATAGAATGTTTAAGTAAAATGTTAACTTTTTATTTTTTCAAGCTCCGATGACAGCTAAGGTTGCCAAAAAGCGAAATTTTCATTTGATGCCCTGACGTGCTTCTTACTAGATAGATCTCCTGTAATAAGAGTACCTCGGGGTTGTTTGGCAGCACAGGTCACATGTTCTTTCAGATGAAAAAGTCATGTTTTGAAGGAAGTGAAGCCCCTACACTAACAAGCCCCTTCGTCTTTGTATCTATCACGATGTGTGTGAGAGAGTAGGTACGTGCGTGGGTGTGTGTGAGAGTGCCTTTAGAGTGCAGCTGCTGTCCTTTGGTATTTCTGCGACTGTAGAGTGAGCTCTTTGTTGATCCTTATCTACTTTATCTAACAACATGTGCAACCGAGCTCAGCACTGTGTGAAGTCAAACATCACAACGCTTTCGTACACATGCACAGGAACAATCGATACATGTACACAACGCTCACCGCTCTGCGATGTCAAAGCAAAACAACATGCAAGTGGTATGCTGCTTACAGCTACAGATATATGGCTTTTCTGGGACCGTTTGTAACCATAAACCCATTTAGTGTGGTGCCGAAGGTGGCTCTCGCTCTCTCTTCCTGGGTCATTTCCTGTTTACAGGGCCCTATGTGGATCTCTGAAACACTGTGTTTACCAGTGAAACTATGCACTTTCTCCCCCAGAGTGCCACAGATTCCATCAGGACCTGCAAATTATAGTCCCAACCTGCTCATTATGTGGCAAGTGCTGTGGCTGGAGCTGGGCAGCGAGGTCTGTGTGAGCAGGGCAGGGCCGCTGACTTCCACAGTAACCCTAGGGACACACCCGTCCGCTGGGACCTGAGTCTGCAGGGAGGGGCCCCTGTGGAAATCTTGGCCGCCAGGCCAGCCTCCTCATGGGCACATAGTGCTGATGAGCACAACAACATTTCCAAACAAGGAATGTGATGGAACTACATTATAGAGCAGACCTTAATCAGAGTAGATGCCGTATTCAATTTTACACAATGAAAACTAGGCTTTAAAGGATAAATACTGTGAAGACATAGTATTTACAAAGGTCCTAGACAAAAATAAATAAATTGATTGATTAAAAAAAATCTTTTTACTAAAAGTCTTTGGGAAAGATGTTTCGTCAGCTGATCTCTGGCATGTTGTTTACTCTTTCCCAGAATCAAAAGAAAGAACAGAGCCTCTGCTTTTGAATAAAAAACATTTTTTGACAATAAAAGGTAATGAAATTCACATCTCACAGGGAAATGCATGTTCCTAAGAAAGAGAGTAAATAGGAGAGAGGGAGAGAAATGCAGAGAGAATGTTTTTAGCTTAGTCCTACCTTCTTTTTTTATATAAACTCTAAAATATGGGTACATTTCATTTAAAAAGCAACATTTTAGCAAAAGCTAAGAAAAATAAATGTTTTGTCATAGACTACATCCAGATCGGATTGAGAATGATGATCAAAACAGATGGAGTAGATTGAGTCAATCAAGGTTGCACAATCCTGAGTTGACATTTCATTCGGTAACATTAGGCAGTTTTGATTTATATGCAGTTTTATGTTATTTTTCATATGCATCTGCTTGCATATACTATCGCTTGTTTCTGCTTCTTTTTTCACTCGTGTTTTGAGCCTGAGATGTGTCATAGCAGCCCCTACCGTATTACAGATAAAACACGGAAAGACGGATATTTCCATGAATGGCATGTCAAAATTAAACAACAGTACAATAGATAGAATGAACTGCACTTCTGTCCCTCACAGTCTCGTTTTCACTTGGTTCTATTGTATAGAGTGGATTGAATCAAACAAATTATGGTCACACACACACTAAAAAGTTTAAAGAGTGCAGCTAAGTAACAAGAGTAACAACTACATTAAAATACGGAAATTTCAATATTGAAATGTTTAGCAATGTTCTGGCATCTCGCAAGTTTGATATCAGCTATTTTTCAACACTGTGTTCTGTAATTTTACCTAAACCATTATTGACAGAGGCATTATGTTTTGTATTGGAAGGCTGCTTTGCAAAGCACTTTCTTGCAGTGTTACTATATCCACTTAATATAAGCGTTTTTTTAAAGTGGATATTTTGGTCTTGTTTTCAATATTAAACTTTCCTGTAGCTCAATCAGTAGATTATTGGTGCTAACAACGCCAAGGTCATGGGTACTTCTTTCACTTTGATTTTCATGCACCATGCATATAGGAGAGACACACCTGATGTGCATTTAAAAATGTCATTAACTAGTAGTTAACATTTCAGTTCTGTGCAAACTGGATCATTTTTGTAAATCCAATTGTCCCTCCCATAAACTAAATTCTGTGTATAGCACTGTGTAAGACGGTTATAATAATAAACAGTTTGACAAAAAGAACCAATCTAATCACACTAGTACGGCTTTTGTCCTGCAAAAGATTTAACATTTGCACATTCCCAGACTGCATCATGCCCTCAAGTGCTTTAAAGTCTGAAGGACCGGGATGGCACGCTGGTAAGTCCTTTTTAAATGGCTTGGCATGTTTTGGGTGTCCCACAGACACTGCCCACAGCTCTAGTAAATGGATCACTAAATCAACACATGTCCAAACAGGTGTCCCTCTCCCCCAACACCTGTCAGCCCCTGCACCTCACGATGCAGCCAATCAGCAGCCTCTGCACTTCAGCAGGACCATAGAAGGGCGCATCATGCCTTGTGATCAAAATCTGTCAGTGCTGCATTACAGCAGATAAAAGATGCTGCCAATGTGAATCCATTAAATACAAGCACAGATGGGGGCATGAGGTTGATCACGGCTTTGATTAAACTGGATCATTTGCATTCTTAATTACACCTTTAAGTGTATAGCTGCCATGATCTCTCATCAACAGGCCAAAGTGATGACTGCATGCAGCATCCTTCCAACCTTCGCAAAAGAAAATAAAGAGACTATAAGAGGAGATGACGGCTGTGTCTGAAAATCTAGTGAGGTGCCTCTAGATAGCATTCTGGGTTTTAAAAATGTGCTTAAAGTATCTGAACAAACACCTTCTTCATTTAATGTTATATATAATATTGTCTAATATATGGTAAATTTGGCCAGGGGGAAAGGATATATTGTTATTTGAGTTTAGAGATGGCTGGCTTATTGTGTGTGTGTGTGTGTGTGTGTGTGTGTGTGTGTGTGTGTGTGTGTGTGTGTGTGTGTGTGTGTGTGTGTGTGTGTGTGTGTGTTTTGTGTGTGTGAGAGACACACTGGATAGTGAGTGTGTGAAAGAGGGAGAGTGGGCAGTGCTGGCGTAAGCAGTTCTGGACAGGGAGCTGAAAACTCATATTGTGTAATCTGTTCAGCATGTCCCGCATGGCTCAGAGACAGGACAGTGGGACAGCTGCCAATATTAGTGCCAAAATACTTTTTTTTCTTTCTTTTTTTTAAATTGAATGCTCACTAGAAATGTATTGATACAACTTTGGCCATCAGCACACAAAAAAAAGAGAGACTGGCATAAAGCCAGTATGAGATGACTACGTAGTGAGTGTATTTGAGTGTTTGTGTTTGAGACAAAAGGAGAACTGAATAACGAAAGAGAGGGAAAAAGAGACATACTTAGAAACCAAACAGTTTAAAAAGCCTTCTTCTATAATACACAACTTCCCTCTCTCAAACACTCCCTTATGAGCTACTGGAAAGATTACTGGAAAGAGAAATGCTGTGAAACATGCACATCTTGCATAAGAAAGCAGAATTGGAATCAAGTAAAAAAAAAAAAAAAAGAAGACCAGATTCGCAAGAAATGTCTGGAGAAGGTGTTTACCGCTAGGGATATTCCAATATTAAAATTCATAAAGCCATTATGTTGTCAACTTTTTACTCGTAAAGAACATGCACTCTTAAAAAGATTGAAGGGTTATATATCTAGCTATAAACAAAGTTAGCATGACATGATTGTTAAGTGATCTGAATCTAAAAATAAACTCATTTTTAAAAAAGAAAATTTCTGATATACAGAAAAAAAATCTAAATGCAGACCAAATTAAATGTCACTTTATAATCAACACACACACACACACACAGGGTGTTTTTCAGGGACTTTCCATAGATCATGCTTTTTATACTCTACAAACCATATTCCATCCTGTAATCTTGCCCCTAAAAACAACCGTCACAGAAAACGTGTCCGCATTTTTATAATAAAAAAAAACAATTAATATGATTTAAAGCCATTTTCCTCATTCTTATTCGTTTTAATTCCTTTTCTGCAAACCAATGTATATGGAAGTTAGAATATTGTCTAAAAATCAAACAGTTGATATTAAAAATGTAAATTAAAAATGCATCTTTAAAAAGCCTCCTTCATTAGCTACTTTACATTACACAATTATTGTATCGTATACCTCGAAAAACCATTTTCCCCCTGCTCCGTCTTTTGTATTTGACTTATTCATGTGCGGCACATGAATAAAAGGAAGATTAAAATATTGTAAGCCTAGCATTCAAAATAAAGCAGAACCACAAGAAAAACTGAAGAAAGAATGGAGGATGATGATAGAGTGCGAGCTGTGGAATGGGTGGAGTGAGGGTGGAGAGCTTATCCTCCATTTCTGATTAAATCATACAGTACGGTGACGCAGCTGTGTGTGTGTGGAGAAGAGACTGGAACAGAGGTCAAGTTAGGCTTTCTCATTCGTCATTTTGACAGACAGGACCGTAAAAATTCCATCATAACCTATTATAACCCATCGTTTTAATAATAATAAGACTGTGCTTTTGTTAGCTTTTGTTTTCAGTCACATTGTCATTTTTAACTTACAGGACGAGCATACAGGTTAGATTATGCATTTATTTATTTACGAAGAGAACAGATAAAGAGATGCTGTGCGTCACTTTATGTTCAACACCACACATACCAGATTAATGTTTTTTTTTTCCCAGCAGTGACAACAGAGGCCACTAAAACACAACCTATGGTGCCTGAACAGGCAAAAATGAACAATGTAATATATTGCCAAATAAAATTCCAATTTTAATACCAGCAAAACTTGAACTGAACACTCAGATCTTCCTCCTGACCCGCATCAACTTAAACTGGATGTGCACCTGAGCATAAACACATCGAGGGAGAATAATGCAGAGGCAATTGGCAACCTCTGCAGTGAATATGAGTGAATAAGATAAAGATGTAGAAAGTATTTTGTGTAATCTTGGCTACGTTAAAGCATCTCTACTGTCATTTTTGCATGCTCTGTCATACATTGTTGCATTCAAGTTTTGTCTCTGGGTGACTGGTCGGTCTAATCTGTCCTAACCTCATTTCCAGCAGGCATCTCCATATCTTTGTCGTCCCTGTAGTAACACTGAGCAGCATGATTATCCTTATGACATTACCACTGGGTCCACTGCATTTTTGTTCAGCACAATAATCAAAGTGGACAGTGAGCAGCACCCATAAAAATTCAAGCAGAGAGGAAGTCAACAGAAAAATCAGTTATCTGTCATCTGTTGAGGAATTCTGCCATTATAACACACTGTACACTGCACAAAACAATTAAGTTGGAGTAGAAGAAAATTCTATTTCAGTCTTTTCAACTGAAAATTGGGTCACATTTCAGATTAGGGTCCAATTCTCACTAACTACCTACTATAACTTCTGCTTCAGACTCCTAATTTCTACTTATTAACTGTTATTAAGGTAATTGTTAAGTTTAGGTATTGGGTGGGTTTAAGGGATGAAGAAATATAGCAGATATTAATGCAGAATAAAGCATTGATATGTCCTAATAAATACTAATAAAACTATGAAAAATTGTTTCAAAGTAAATCCTACACTATTTTTCAGTAGAACCCGCTTTCATCACAAGAAACTTCTACTTTCTTTGTCCCTCACGTGCTCTTTGATGCCTATTCAATCAGAAAAAAATGACGTAACCAACAAATAATAGCAATAATGGCCTTTACAACTCATACATGCGGTTAAGAAAATGGCTATACTAAGAAACGTCGCAGTGTACTGCACTTCAGATCTCATTCTCATGTGCTTCCTGCCTCTGTGCTATTGTCTGAGCGCTCCTCTCAGAGGAAGCTGGACAGCGGGGGCTCGCTTTCAGTAAGCGAGTCCGGTTAAACGTTTGGTAATTATGATTTCTACGCAGCTGTTTAGAAAAAAACAATATACTGTGAAATGAAATCCGCCTCCCCACCCAACAAAATCTGCCTCACAATGAGCGATGCATAAAAACAAAAGTCGTTTTTGCATCCGATGCATCTCTTTCACCAGGTAGCGTAGTTAATTACCGCTGGTTGACCGCTGAGACTGCTGTTTTTATATGAATACACCATTTCATATCAGCTCGTAAGACTGCGTTACACTTCCAGGAGCAATAGTTTCCCACAAAGACAAGCAGATGTTCGCAGACTGTACGCTGGCGGGTTTGATCAAGCTATTAGCAGCCACAGTGAGGGAAGGAACGCTTTCACAATCAAGGGTATTTTGAGACATGAAAGCAGATTGGGAATTGAAACCAAAATTGAGGTGAAGGCATATCAAAGTCATCGCTCAAGTTTCCTCGCAATGATGTTGCTCTCCAGTCCCACTGGCCTAAATAAATGATCTCATCTATTTAACAGTCAAATACAGTAAAACTATTACAGTTAATGAGGGAACAAAGGGAGGAAAGAAGTGGGAGATTTCGATGAGACAAATGAATCGTTTTCCTCATCCTTCCCATTACCCATTTCCTCCAAAGCCCGTTAGTCTTTCTCTTGCTCACTACCTGTCTTTCATTCCCACCCGTCTTGACCCGCAGACTGGATCATTAGCCATCAGAGCCCTTGAAACAATAGCTCCCCCGAACCCCTCCGTTCCTGCTCTCCTCTAAAATATTCATGAGGACAATTAGGAGTTCCGATAAGGCAGAGAGGAGAAAGCAGAGAGGGTAGGTCGTGCCAGCAGGACGTCTGTTCTGTAACACTCTATACCCCTGCCACAGAGTAGGCCTCATCAATCTGTAACAGCTCACCTCTTCTCACGTACCTCGCCTCCTGAAAACCGCCGGCCTTGACCGCGGCCTTGATACTCACATTGTGTGGTATGTTAGGTCAAAGGACGGGGCGCAGAGGTGACGAATGGACTGGCAAACATATTTAACAAACAGCCCTGTGGGCTTGTGGTGGACTGGTTCACATGGGCATTTATAAATGAAGTGGAAGGTGGTTTTGCCTTTTTTCAGGTCATCAACTGCGAATAAAATAATACAAAACACGCAAAACACGCTGGTTTCAGGTTGACCACTCGCACGTAAAAATGCCCGGCGTGCTTTGTTTGATTAAAAAGACACTGGATACAGATGCTGTAAGTATACCTACAAGTGTCTGTGATCCAGATAAGCCTTTAAGTGAAGCGCACAGACTCGTGATGATTGTTTGGGCTGATCTGCAGTCCTGCAATGAAACTTTACTTTGAATACACGGTTGTCTTTCGTGGAAAGAAGAAGACAAGCCTCCTACACATGACTCAGATAAAGAAAAACTCTGGTTTCCATGAAAAGGGAGGGCATTATGGGAGAGGTTATCATTTTACTGTTCGGTAAATCTGGTGCTCTGTGCCGTGTTGCTGTCCTAACACTAATTCAAGTGGAAAGGAAGAAACAGAGTAGGTGTGCATTTCTTCGCTTTGCCTACATGCATAATTTCCCAAAGCATTTCTTGTTTTGCAATTGCAAATTAGCTTTGTAAAATTAGGTACATGCAACCTTAACACATCGGAGACATTTGGGAATGTGTTATACATAAAACTTTCTTTGAAGTCAAATCCACAGTGAGCCGCCAAGTTTTTACTATGAATCAAAGCATATGCAAAAGTCAAACCATAAGCAGTGTCAACTGATTTAAAATCCCTCCTCAGGCGGTCCACATCACCACTGAGATCAATTCAACCCACTCCTGCAAAGAACAAACAATACATTGCTGAAAGTGAAAGAATTTTAATTGAAAGCATAACATTGCCGCATGTGCCATTCTTCAATGCCGAATAATAATTTCACCAATCCCTGCACCCTCTACGTTAGAAATCATGCCGGAGTAAGTAAACATGATCTTTCACATCAGTGTTGAAATCATTACAAAGGCTATTTGCTCTTACATCAGCTGAGAATAACTCACGGCTGAAATTGGCAAACACGTGCCGGATCACTGAGCTGGGAACCATGGAACAGTATCTGAGGTAGAGAGAGAAAGAGAGAGAGAAGGCCCCATTCTTGCTCTTATTGAATTACATTCAATCACGTTTGCCTGTGTCGGAGATGCTTTTCCCCCCTCCCACTGGAGAGTAATCAATAGTCAAAGAGGACACTTCCATTAGCTTTTGCGCCTGCTATCTAGAGACTGTTTCTGATGGTAACCAGGAAAAAGAAGGAAGGGAGGAGAGAGCTTTGTTAAGTTCAAGTAGACTTGGCACATTGTTTCCATTTATGTTCTGCATCTAAGCATTGCAAATTAATGAATTTTAATCTAAGCACTTACTTGAGACTATACATGCTTCCCGTAGACCGAGCCGGTGGGCGTGACGGTGAATCGCCGGCATTTTGTATGGATACAGTTCCTGTTTACATTTCACAGGTACCGGTACAGGGTCGAATTTTACCCAGTTTTTGGATGTTTAAATGGTTATGCAGAATGAAAAATGCAACAATTAGTAAGAAGAAGGCAAAACTGCCATACATCGATGGATTAAGTAAAGAAGAAAGGACACGTTATGAGGTTAAAATCGGTTTAATTGGACTCGACCCATACGAAGTCGGGAAAGATCTCTTCACCACAGACTATGCATGCCTTCCCAGAAGAAAGGATTTGGACATTGTTTGCTATTTGTTATATTCAAAAAGTGCTTATACCCTAGACCAGTTACGGGCTCACAAGTCATCGGAGGCGTACAACCAATTTGTGAATGGATGGGTTTGTGATGTTTGCAGCTTGTAACGTAATGGTTACAAACTTGTAATGGCAAAGGTAATATTAAAATATATCATTATATGGAGATTTATTTTAGAAGCTTTTTCAATCATTGTCTCAGACATAAATATTTTAACAATAATACATGCTAAATATAATTTTTGTAAGTGCATAAAGAGCTGAAATTTAACCAGATTTAACCAGCACATTTGCTGATCTGGATCTAGGGGAGCGCGGGGCACAACGTAACGCGGGGTAAAAAGTAACAGCGATTTTTTAAATAGTTGCACGGGCTTAAATGTGACGTGCTAACGGGCTTTTCACTGTTTGCACACGTCTTCTGGCCATCTTTCGAGAAATTCCAGCGAAATTTGGATGAGAACCACAGAACAAACTCTTTTGAAAGCATGAAAATATTTTTTGTTATAGTAGTTGTTTTGTTCAAAGCATAACAATATAATAAGTAAAATAAAAAAATATATTCCATTCATAAGTTATGCTTATAATCATTAAGACTAAACTTTTATTAAGAAATAAAAATACGTGAATGAACTTGCATTGGATAACATGGTGTTACAACTAACCCGCTGTCTGTTAAAACGAGCCCCGCTCACGGGGTAAGTTGTCACATTTCACTCCTTGCGCTTTTGGTGATACTGCGCAGAAACTGTAAGTCCGACGAACATCAAACCAGTGCTCATTTGTAGGAGAGGCTTGTGTGTTGTTTGTATAAAAATATGGTTTGTCTAACCAAATTTCTTTGTTCATTATTTGGCTAAAACCAAAAAGTGTTACGTTTGTCCCCGCGCTCCCCTACATTGTTGTCCCATGTGATAAAATCTAGTTAAGGGTTAAACATTCTAGCCAAATTTAATGGGTTATGCATAGATCTGTGACCGAAATAAGAAATGTTTATTTGAATTAAAATAATTAATCGGGGCATCTTTTCTGCCAATGTTCGCCAGCCACAGTCTCCGCCTTTCTTCACTCAGCTTCATCGTCTGTTCGCCTTCATATTGCCTAATAGCCGGGATGTTGTAGAAACTTCTCTTCTGATTGCCGTCGGCCCGATTACTGCAACCTTTGACCCAACAAGAAATCACCATATTTGCTAAATATAGCGATTATGTGTACGGAAACTCGGTCGAGTGACGTTTTTCTCTGTTTACAAGTCTTCTTCTTCCCATAAAAAATGGCGGCTACCGGACAACAGCTGGATGTTGTGACGTCATACGGGAAGCATGTATTGAGAGATTCTAGCACCAATACCATGTAAAGCAAAGCTTGGGAAATATTATGAGAATGCAGGGATGTATCACACAGAAATATTTTCTGTTTGTCAGTCAATATGACTTTTCTGATGACCTAGAGAACCCATATAGGAGAGGGCAGGCATGGATCTGTCATGGGCACACCTATCAAGACTTAACAGGGCTGAGAGCACAAAGGTGAAGACAGCTGCCAGATGTGGCTGCTCTTGTACTTTTTTTTTTTTCATCCAACCATCTGACTAGTGAAGTTTACACACACACACACACACACACACACACACACACACACACACACACACACTACATATACATAAATGGTTGACAAGGCATGACCACACAATATATAGACCTATTGAAATAATATCGGGAGTAATATCCTCCTGAGACCCAGGGGGGAAAAAAGATTTTTGAATTTAGTATTTTTCATTTCATAGTTTAGAGCATACGTTTTTTTTTTTTTTTAAATTATGCTCATATGCTATGTAGTGGACACCAGGACTCAAGAAAAAAAAAAGTACCAGTATAGGCAAAAACAATGGGACTTTTTTTATTCACCAATCAAAAAAGATAATTTTAATTGACATAAAAGCGTAAAATGGCCATAAATTGGTAATCAAATTAAATACAATGCATCTATACCCTGTCAAATTTGCAACATGTTCAAAAGGATGTGTGATAATGAGAGTAGTGATAGTTATGATATCTAATGTTTTGTAGAAAATATGTTTAATTTCTTTCCCCATTCACTTGTTTTGTCTCCCAAATGCCTGATAAACACAATTTAAGTCCTGTTGTCCTCTACATTGGACATGTATGAAATCAATGCACATTTTTGTAACAGAAAGTCAAACTTTGACTAGAAACCGCATTACATTTTCCTGAGATGACGATTAAAAAAATTGGTCGAATTTATATTAGAATTACAAAATATAATTTTTGCATAAGTGTATTCAATTTGATCACTAAATTACGGTCAGTCATTTTTTAAAGAACAAGCAACTGTCATGGTATCTCCGAAAAACCCTGAATGTACTCTCTACAGGACATCCAGACTTAAAACTGCAACTGTATGGTGTCAGAGAATTACACTATAATATAAAAGTCCACTACAATGGACAAAAAAGCTTATTCATGGATCCCAGGAGGATAAAAATGAGAATATTTCTTTATAATGTGTATATATAATGTCATTGTTGGTAAAAACTAGTAATTAAAAATTCTGAATTAAATGGGACCTCCTGGTTAAATAAAGGTTTAATAATAAAAAATAATAATAAAAAAATACTTGAATGTCAAAGAATCCAGCAGTTTACGAAGGATTAACCATCCAAATTTAAATTGTGTCGTCAATTAATTTAGCTTGACTTGAAGGATGGCTTTATTGATTTCTGTTCATTACACCAAGCAATTAGCAGATTAAACTCAATAATTAGTTCAGTTGATAAACTGGCCTTTAATAATTGGTAGAAGCACTTATTTAAGGTTGAAACAATTGTAGTCCCAGAACTAGGTTAAGGTTATCTTAAATTAATCGTAACTGTTCCCATATCACAAGTCAAATGCCAGTTACTATCAAATGTCAAAATGTACTGGTAAACACTTTTCTGTCAATTCAGTATTCCATATATGTAAGGAACAGGTTGTAGGCCAGTGCAACTTGTTCTTCGGAGAGCCATGCGTTTTGGAGGAACTCCTGGATTGTACCAAATTACTACAAATTACTCCAGTGAGGGGAAACAACTACAGATAAATATCAGTTTCAGTAAATAGAAAAGAATAGAATTTCTACCAGCCATTAAAAACATGAAACAGATTTACTGAACAGTATCGATACGCAGATGAGAAATAGTGTATTTATCCAGTGAGCGGAGAGTGAAAATGATAGTTCAGAATTAATCATTCATTTGCGGCGTGCTTCATCCCCCTCTTGTTTCCTCTGTGAATGAGCACCAGGGTTATTTGCTCAGAGTCAGCGCGTCTATGTTCAAGCACTTGAGATTAGAGCCTGCCTCATTAGTCTCATTGGAGACTAATGTTTACCAAAGACCCACCTCGCTCAGGGCCTTTTGTTGCTTTGTCTCCTTTTTATTTAAGCCTCTTGAAGAAGGCCTGGTTTTTAAATGAAAAATATCAGTTTTGCTAGAAATGAGAAAGAGAGAGAAAGAAAGAAAAGAAGTGTGTTGGAAGGGGGGGGTAAAAAAAAAGTCGGTCTGACGTCAATGAGTCACGACACGTGCTAAAAACAAGAATCTCTTGGCAGTAACCAGGTAACAAGCATCATACTCAAAGGGAGAAGGGACATTCTCAAAGAGCACAGTGAGAGGAGGGTACGAGACAGATTTACTTCACCGTTTCATGTTGATCAATAAGTGCAGTTCACACATGAACCCTAGTCTTCTAAAATGCACTCTCCAAACTTATGCGTCATAGATAATATGGCCGTGTGCAGTCCATTTTCCACTTGTGTGGTTGCTTGGAAGCATAATGTTTGGCTTGATGTGGCACGCAGCATTACTTTAAATCCTTTAACATTGTATGTCCTTTATACTCTCTTCCGGGAAAGATACTTTAAGTGAAAGAGGAATATACTGCTGCCACTGATTCTTGCTGGTCGCTGTTGTGAGGTAAACACCAAACTGTGTTTCCACAGCAACCTGGTCACACTTTACATGGGAGTGAGAAAAGAACAACAATTACCACGAATTCAGACCTTGCATCTAGAGAGCTGTCAGAGAGACAGGGTCTTATAAAGTGGCTATCAGAAGAATGAACCAAATGTAGCTCTTTGTTTCAGAAGAGAGAGAAAATGGCATGTTCCAAAGAGGGGCTGTGCTCTTGTTCTAGACTGAAAGCCCAGAGGAAAGGGAGTCCTTGTCCTATAAAAAAGGGCACTTTGAAAAGCTGCAGGAGGCTTGATTCAACACCATTATTGTTGCAGCAGCTCTTAGTGGGGTATATTAAGACAGTGCTTTTTTAACCTGACATCTGTACTTCACTCCAATAAGAACAGGCCTTTCATTAACAAAATGTGACTTTCTTGCTGTGCAATCAAAGAATAATGTTTATTTCAATCCATAGTACTTTTCCATACTGAACTGTTACTAACACAAGCTGCAGAAAAGCATGCATAAATAAAAAGGTTACTCTTAAAGTCTTTCAATCTTCGATTAAATTCAAACTCTCAAATATCTTACAACCAAAAGGAAAACTGTGTTGCTCAGAAGTGGCTCTTTCAGAATTATAATGATCTTGGAGAATCTGAAAAAGGGAAATTTATAGAAGACACTACTCAGGAGAGGCAGGAGACTATCGCAATGTGTGTCATTTCAGTGCTTTCTGGGAGAAACAACTGATAGATTTAATATATTTTCTGTTCATTCTCGTCCTGAATGTAAATGTTAACATTCTGGTATTTAACATTCCTGGCTCGTCTTATTATAATTAGCAGAAATGACAACACTTTCCTTCAGAAACTAACACAACTACACTTACTCAGAGAAGAGGAGTGTTTGTTTTTAGTGTACAGATTGACAAAACACGTTACTCAACCAAGCATTGGCGGAGGTGAACTGTTACCACAGTTTGGTCACTGATTTACCCTAGTGATAAGAAAACAATTCTACTTGAACTATTTATTAGGTAACCGCCTCAAAGATGAGGTCAAACGTCCCTTATAAAATCTTCATGTAGAAGGTCAAATGCATAAGTCATTTCTTGTCACAAACAGAGTTGTGTTATTTTGAAAAGCTGAGTTACGAAGAATGCCTAATAACCCTGAAATGTACCTTCATGTGACTCATAAATGGTGGATAATTTTCTTATGTAAAACTAAATAACATAACGATTGCAAAGCATTAAAATAACTACCATATTATTTGGACAAAACACTATTAACCATGCTTAAAAAAAAGTTTAAAAAGTTCCTTAAATGCTTAAAAAGTTTATTTAAAATAAAGCTCTTTTTGTATGACATTGTCCATTAACAAAGTGTTACATTCCTCTGGTTAAATTCAAACTCTCAAATATCTCACGCCCTCTCTCAATAGCATCCAAAAGGAACATTTTATTGCTCAGAGGTGTCTCTTTAAGAATTATAATGGAATTCTCAGATGAGTTTCAATTAGATATCTCCTTCTCAGATGTTTCTCTTAAAATTCTTTATGATATACTATAAACTCTCCTCGCCGTTGAAGGAATTTAATGTCATTTATTAGACAGCGCTTCCCCTTCGTCTCCCTTGACGGACAATGGATTTCTGGCAATGCATGTTTTTACTGTTATATGTTAGGGGGCGCTATTACACATCGAAGAAGCAGAAACAAGCGATTCGTTTGGTTGTTTAAATTGCCTATGCACATGTAAAACAGCGTGATCATCAAGCATTAAACGGCATGCAATTCAAAAGAGCAACATTACTGAATGAAAAGTCTGACACTGGACGAGGTACAGGACTGCGGCTGTTGATCATCTTTCTGAATCTAATCCAAGATTTTCTTTAGTACTTACCCATATTCAAGATTTGATAAGGATGCAAAAAATCATTCTTGATTTAATGATTTTGTTGTTGTTTAAAAACAAAGGCTCTCTTCTTTTGATATACAGTATTACATGTACAGGTACTCATGCTAAATATTCTGGGCTGAGGGCCATAAAAGTTTTGTTGTATAAAATTAATCAAAAATGCTGGCGGTGGTTATAGCAACTTTTTAAAAAATTTTATTTCTGGTGGGGGTGAAAAAAAAAAACTGTTAAAGCTTATCAAGCTTAATTATTCAGTTTGTAAGTCTAAAGGATGGGGGAAATAATGACTAAAGAGTATGACATGACTATTCAATTATCAGCGAATGGAATCTAGAAAACACACCCTAAATCTCTGCATGAACATGCTAAGGATTATTCTGACGGATCTACAGCGTATAACTGAGAATGTGTGACAGCATAACTATAATTCGCCCACACAAAAAAAAAGGTGACCCAGTTGTAATGAGTGCAAAGTTTCTGTGGTCAGATGAGACTGAGAGGACTGAGACCATATTAACCAAAATTCACACTGATATGTGTGCTGTAAGGTAAAAATACCTCAAAAATACCAACAGCGATGTTTGGTCACGGTGACATCATGTTATAGAGCTGCTATATGAAAATGATGAGAAAATCAAACAAAAGGCAGACTAATAAAATAAGTCCTCCTTGGTCTACACAACAGTTATGATGTAGGGTGTCAGATCATTATTAAGAATCATATTGGAGAGATACAGCACATATATCAGAATATCCTAAAGAAGACACCTTTCCTTTATGTCAATACAGCTGACATTTTCGTTTGACTTAATAAGCACTTTAATATGAAGACTGCTCAATGTGAGAGCAAGCAGCATAACGGAAAATGTAAAAATATTAAAAAAAGAGGCAAGGGAAAGAATGTGTGGCAGTAGATGAGACATTAAAGAGCGAGCAGTGGGAATTGAGAATAGAGAGAAACGGAGATCACTGAAATGAAGTGATATGTTACAGATCATGAGGGAAATTAGACCAGATTTAATAAGTAGTTTATCAAAACAGTTTGAAAATCAGAAGATAACTGACAGCTGCTAAAAAGGGACAATGAAGATAAAGAAAATTATTAACTTATTATGGCAAATTTCATTTCACTTAACGTGAAGATCATGTCAAAGCGTTTTATTGTTTTTTTTTGAAGAGCTGAGAATGTAATATTTTATTAAATGTTTATATAATGCTATGGAGCTTAAAAAATATATATATATCTCATGAAAACCTGAGGACACCGTGTCGTTTAAAGAGCCGCCCAGGATGAGCCGAGCAGTGTAACTGACCATGCATTCCCCTTCAGCCTTTTCAAATGTCAAACACAGCTTTAGCAGATCACACAGTCAATCTGGCCCCTGGCCAGCCCAAAGTCAAGCCACTAAGTTAAGCGATTGCCAATTAAAACGCACTTTTTCTTGCGTGTTGTCGTCTGTGCATATCAAGCGCAAATTAAGCCCCTGACCCTTTTTAGATTAATCCTCACAGACTAGGTTAATAGTCCAGAACCGTAGGGGTTGTCCGCCCCGCCAGAACGTGAGGTGAGTGGCGTCATTGTTCGAGTGAGTGATCCTTTAGTGCAGTGTCTGCCAAAAACCTCAAGGAAGGACTCGAATGCCCCTGCTTTCAGCTGGAGATCTCTGCACGAACTCTCAAAGTGACTTCATTTACTTGACAGTGTTGAAACAATGACACGATCAAATTAAAAAGATGGACTAGGTCAAAACGATATTAATTATCCGTGTAAGATATTGCCCCTTAGTCGTATTTCCAATAGTATCAAATGGTAACATCCTGACAACGAGAGAGCAGAAGGATCTCCGTTAAGTCTGGCGTCCTCCCCGCATACAGTAAGGGAGGACAAATGTGATTGGAAGGACAACTCAGGGCTGAATATGGTGCCTGTTAGCAGGGCTCTATTATCTGGATGTGTCACCGTTAAAGATACCAGCACTCCAGCCCTGATCTGTCATTGAAACAGCCCAGACAGGCCCCTCTGAGACACGCTGCTGCTAATGTTTGGAAAATGAGCTTAGCAGTTAAGTCTTAATCAACAGGGCCATATAAATAATACTTCCATTAGACTGCCACCTAAGCCTGCTAAGAGAGGGATGAATTTGTCATTTTCACGGTATTAGCAACACATACTGAGAGACAACAGAGTTCTCGCTTCATCAGAGCAGGCTAAAATATTGAAAAATAACAAATAATAATTGGACAAAAACTAGTGTCCAGAATTGATAACGCATCATAAGAGACTTCTTTGAAAAATCTTAACCGCCGCTGATTTCTAAAATGAGACAAACAGGCTGATTCACTGTGTAAAATGGCCAAATTCACTGTAATGGAATTACACATCAATGGTCGTCAAGGCCAATGAATGGTGGATCCACACACTACAGACAAGGGACTTTTCCCAACAGTTTCGAAAAATCAAAAAAAAAAAATGTTTTCTTTAAAAATGGCAAGATTTCAATTTGTCTTGTCAAAGTCCATTTTACATCTGTGCCGCTTAAAAGTGTAAGCATGACTTAAATAATTCCATCACTATCAATTTAGTCTAATCAAATCTAGAGAGCATACTTTAATAAGCAGACTTAAGGGATTTGGACCGAAGCATTCATCGCCATCTCTCACTTCTCGCACTGTTGCTTTTCTTTCTTTCCGCCACTCTCCTTCCATCCTCACATCAGCAGGAGGAGGATAATTGATCAATCACGCTAATTGAACAGTCTGGCCAGCTAGCTCACAGAAGCAGATGTGCCAATTTGCATTCATTAAGGCAGAGTCGGTTCTTAATCACCGCGTGAGCTTTGATTGACAGAACAAACAATTCAATGCAAAGCCCCCAACAAAACAGTAAAACTCAGCTCAGCAGCTATAAAAATAAATGCAATTATCTTGCAAAGTGTGTATATTTGCAGAAAAAAACTTCACAAGTCTTACAGAGGCGTTGTAGCACTTGTACGAAAGTGTTTGGATAAAATGAAGATTGATTTAACAGCTTTAGAACACAGTCTTGTGCTGTGGTGAATGTCCCAAAAATCCCCAGACCCAATGACATCAGCTGTCCCCTTTTAGCCCCTCCCTTCAACTACGGTGATGAATAAAAGTCCCTTATCAAAAATATCTCCCTCCCCCAGTGCCACAGCATGACCTCATTTCCTTCCTCTCCTCCCCAGACGCCGACTCTTTACTACATCCACATCCACAGCCAATAGAAACTGTGAGCAAGCTCTTGTTCCGAGCTCAAGTGCTTCTGTACGAACATGAATATGCATAGCATAGCTAATATAGTTGCATGGCTGTTTGGATGCGCTCGTATGCCGATTGCAGCTTCAAAGGTTCGGATGAAAAGCGAGAGTGACTGCTTTTTGTCCCGTGCTTGTGGTAAAACAATGGTGTTATTCACATGGAACAAAATAGGAATCTCATGCAGAAAAGACAGAAGAAGGGCTGACATTTGGGAACGGTCAAGATTTACATATCCTTCCATATCCTCGATTATGTCTTTTCCAGGAAATAATTCTCAAAAGAATTTCTCCAATTTTCAACAAATTCTGCTGTAAAGTATGAATTAATTAAAGCGACAGTTCACCCAATATGAAAATTCTTTCAACGTTTAACTTTTTTATTTTGAGAACGCTCTCTATAAAAAGGAGTTTATTCGATTTCCTATCCTTTGTTTGCTTATGTTACAGCGGTACTGTCTACAGTACTGGTCTGCCTTTGAATATTTCTTCAGGAAAGAAAAAAGCATTTGCTTTTTAAAACCACACACAACAATGCAAGCCTCTTACGGAGGGCTAAAACATTTGCCTGAATCATTCCCTGATTTGCTTACCATTTGAGCCAGGTAAATGACATCTCAGACAACAACCAGAGTGTAGCAAAAGGTCAGCTGGCCGTTCACAGCGGTGGAAAAAGCCATACATGTCAATCTCAAAGCAAACATACAGTACGCCACGTGAATGCAAGCCTTCTTCCAGCATTCAATAGAATGGCTGTTAGCCGGGATCGCTAATGTGTTCAAACCATGATAATTTGAGGTAATGAGAATGGACTGATATCAGCATGGCTGAGTAATACTCTCGAGAGCATCTAACAGAGACAAGGGGGTAAAAGGGACAAATGGACGCCACATATCTGCTGTGAAGTTGATATCTGATTTCAAGGAATCCTATGTACACACTGAGAGGCCTGTATTCAGAATACCAGCGTAGGGATACTAAGATTTCATTACCTCCAGTTGGAGAGGAACAAGACTAAGGATGATTTAATTATTTTAATTACCTGCAGCAGCTTTTTCATTTGGAGCACAAACAGAATTCAATTTGAAACACAACAGGAACTATAAGGACTTTCTTTAGACAGGACAACTGTAAAGTATTTTCTCTCATTCGTCTTTTTATTCATTGAAATTGACGTACAGTAAGAGGAAATTCAATAACGAATCAAATTCAAAGGAATTAAAAGAATGTACTGATATTTGTTAAGCTCTATTTCAATAGAGAATTATTTCAGCGCGTCAAAACAAGGACATATCATGTATATTTATAATAATACACTAATAATCTACCAGGATAAACTTTAAAATGCACTATTCAACTGTTAAGCATGTTAACCTGAGACCAGTGTGACAAAGTTTTCACAACTTTTTTTTAACTCATAATGATCAAAGTTACAAAAAATAATTACATTTCACATTAAAAGTGCATGAATACAAGAAAGAGACAAACTATAATTTTAATGTCACTGGGATTACCTAAAATTCACTAAATAACACTAAAAACTAATTTTAAACGTTACAGGTGAATTTAGGCATAAGAAAAGTTATTTGCTAAAGACAACATTTTATGATATTATTAATCTTGTTTTATTTATTGAAAATGTCATTTAACAATATCATACCGATATATTGTGCATACCTACTTCCACCAACAAGACTTACTTCTGTAACTTATAATCAGTTCAAATAATACAGGTATGACGTACGGTAATGAAGAACTAAAAAGTATCTTAACAAAAATATTTGACAGTCCTATGGAAAAATGTTTCCCCTGTAGACTTTAGTAAACTACTGACAACACACTTTCTTTTTTTACAAATGAAAGAATAAGTCGAAATGATTGTCTGTGCTAACATAACAGTATGACACATTCTGAACCCAGAACCTTTTCTAGTAGAAACACAAACAGTGAATATGCCTTAAAAATCATCAATATCCTAACTTAATTCATAAAAGGTCAGAAAACTTCCACGGTCTTATAAAAGTGAAATGTGTGGGGCTGTGCTATTATACACAATCTCTAGACTGAGGTCCATCATACATGAAAAGTCCTTTCAACTCCACTTCCTTTTCACATTCTCTGAGCAATGCAAAAGGTGAGAACAAGGACAAAGTGTGCTAGTGGAGACCCAATACCATGGAACATCAGTGGTCCTTAAAGACCCCTGTGAGACGTTGAATGGACATGCTGTAACCTCTGAGAAAATGCTACATCAATCCTCCGCTGCTACTCAGTAAATAAAAGGGCTTGCTTCAGACCCACAGCCTTTGAAAAGGGAGACACAGATGGGATCGCGGCCACTTTTAATCAGACAGAGAAGCGGACAGGATCCACAAAGGGAGATTTCACGCAACGCTTCACCTGTCGCCTGGAGTGTTATTGAAGTCGAACCACGGTGCGGCAGGCACACAGTCTTATACACACACACACACACACACACCAAAAACACACATCCGCATGCTACTCTTTGCTCAGGCATGGTGATCTTGGTCTAGTGCTCCGGTACTGACTGCGGGCCAGACTTGAGACAAAGTCCATAGCCGTGAGCCTGGTCGTCACACTGTGCTCCACTCACACATCCATCTGTGGAAAACAATACATCTGTTCCCCTGACTGTGCAAGGCCAGGCCTTTTACTACAGATGGTGGTGGTGGCGGCAAGTAGGAATGCGACTTTTGATTTGGCTTCTCACATGGAAAAGGAATTTAATCAAGCCCTTGAAAAAGCAGCAAAGGATGCATTTGTTCTAGAGGATGGAAAATGGACAAATGAGAAAGTGTGATTTGTTTGTGTGGCATTTATCAATTTAACACAATTTATTTATTTAGATAAGTGTAAGTGCCTCCATGTGGAACATTTCAACAGGAGACAAGGCTAGAAGAAACAGAAAACACGCAAATGGGAGGTTTAGAGAGGGGGGTATTGATTTGTTAAATGAATGTTTAACTCTTCATCTCTTTTATGACAAACTAACTTCTTCAGATAACACTGGATCAGTGAGAATTAAGTTTTGTTGGCTGATAATATTTAATATTAACTATTTATTAGTTATGTACTTTTCTGTAAAAATAATAATAAACTAAAAACGTAAATTTAGGAATCAAAAAATTATGCATAGCATTTAAAAATACATGTTGCAAAATGTTAGGTTACATTTTACAGTGTTTTTAAATGATTGCTTAAGACATACATATGTTGAAAATTAAATAATTGCACAGATAAATATAATATCAGGAAATATCAATATGTAATAATGTATTTTTTTAAACCACTAATTTCATCCAATTACAAAAACAGTGCCTGTATACTGTGCATCACTGGTAAAAAAAGAAATTAAATTTAAAAAAAAATCAGCTTTCAAAGAAAGCAGCAAAGTTACAATTTCCTTTCTTTGTCAAATTTGGTTTAAGATAACTGAAGAGTTCTGGGGATTTAAAAAACGGGATTTAAAGAGGAGATAAACTTGGCCAAAAAGTGGGCTTGTATATCTTAAAAGGGCTTTGGGTTACTTCCTCCTTGTACATGCTACTTGATTAATAATATCACTATATGATATCCTCTTTCAGAATGGCACACTGTACAATATGAGAACACAGACCTGCGTTTTTATGGGTAAAATCAATATTGCTGAGTACTGATATCCTTTGGTTATATCTGTATACTGTATAACTCCAGCACAGATCTTTACATGTGTCTCTATGGAGTCATACTGCCTTCAACCAAAATCAAAGTCAGCAGCACTTCTGATGGAAGTCCAGGGCTGATATCTCTGCTTCTGGTTTCTCCAGCAATATAGAACATGTAGCCAGGCAGGAAAAGAGAGTGGAGGCTTCAATAGCTTATTTCTGCTCTGCTTCTTTACGGCTGAATCATGGCCTCAGAAAGAGAGCAGGCTGTGGGCGATCTCTGCAGCTATGAGTAGATGCTGGCCCACTGAGCAGGGACAAGGCTGCTTTGTTGGGGCCCTTCATGCACTGGGTCAAGCTCCTCCACAGCGGCCAGAGGGCTGACGTGGGAAAAGCGGCAGCTTGCCACCAGCTTGAGTTCCACATCAGTAAGTGTCAGAAGGAAATCTGCTGACGCCTGATTGTGCGGATCTACATGTTCTGTATGAGTTTGTTGACGTCCTACAAGACACTAAATGGACAGAGCTAACCTTTTTTTCACTTGGAAAAATACTTTAAATGGCAATTTACAACAGCAAAGAGGCTCTTTAGTCATGCAAGAGGATGTTCTGCAACACAGAACACTGTGATTTCCCGTTCTTTAAAATCACAGAGGGAAAGACACAAAGCTATTGAGAGGAGGCACACCATCCTCTTTAAAAGCTGTTGTAAAGAGGTAAAGCTAACATGGGGTGGCTGTTACATAAGGGGAGAGTGTGTCCATTCATTTTTAATGCAGGTGAGGGCCCTTTTGGTGCAGGGATAGGCCACTGATGGAGCGCTCAGGCCTTGTGGATGGCTCTGTTCATTCTTCTGCAGTTATGCCATGCAGGTAATTCACCAGCAGTGTCGTCAGCATGAATAAGAGATATCTCGACCCAGCTGACTCCTTTTATGCGGTTTAGACTTTCGTTTTTAAAGTAAAATACTTTAAAGAGATACTTTCCCCAAAAACTGAACCGTCTGTCATAAATTCTGTAACTCACCCTTAGGTCACTCCAAACCTGTTTAAATTTCTTTCTTCTGCAGAACACAAAAGAAGAACTTTTTTGACCATAAAGAGGAAATTGTCCAAACAACACTTTACCACAAAATTTTTTTTTTTTTTTTTTTTTTCATTTTCAAAGTATCTTCATTTGTGTTCAACAGAAGAAAGCAAATCATACAGGTACTGTATGGAACAACATAAAAATTAGTAAATTAAGACCTTTTTTTCATTTTTGGATGAACTATACCTTTATTTTATTTAAGAAAATGTTTAACAATTAATCAGATTTTGTGACTTCCATTCAAATCTTGTAGTACAATAACATATAGGCAACTGAGAATACTTAAAGACTACAAAAATTATTGATGCCAATATGTATTCACTTTTGATAAACAATTTGTTTTTTATTTATTTCTAATTGGTAAGCAAGTGAGTACTGAAGGATAAAAAAATAAATAAATCTAGAATGACGTCAAAGTGACGTTTCTGATGGCCTTGACCTATAAAACTGGAATGTTGCTTTTGACAAATGAAGATGTTCCTGGCAAATCCTGCTTTCTGTGTACTGAACACTACAGTAGCATGGTTTTGGTTTGCACAGCACTCATATGGCCAGCTGGGAAGGCTTTGTGATGAGCACACAGTTTTACGAATTTTATAAATGGGAATTTTTTACACACTCATTAATTGAGGCAAACATGAATCGTGGACAAAAAGAATTGATGCCATGTGCCCAATTCAGTTAAAGGGCAGTTACATGATCTACAGCCCTTTGTCAGTTGCGGTACTCAAATACATCTGGACTTATCAGCGGCTGCAGACGTCCTGAACCCTATCTAAGCATGAATGAGAAGGAAACTGTTACATGCTGGCTAGACACAGTTTGAACTCCATCACAATATGGAACATACATGCTGAACATTTGTGCACATCATTTCTGAACTTCATCCTAAAACTGATTGCTGTACTAGACAAATGTAACATAACAAACGTAAAACATATTTTGTGAGTATTGTTATTCATACTTTGATATAAAGAGGTATTCAAACTTTTACTCCAAAGAGTAAATGGAAACTAAAGTCACACTAAAGAAAATGTATTTATGTATTTGCATAATATAACAAAGTATCAAATGATGTGGCAGTTAAGATTGAGGTGAAATCACCTAATACATTCACAAGAAAATCATCGGCCAGTTTGATAAAAGTAAAAGTAAGGATGTCCACTTGGTTTGACATTATGTTTTATAATGCAATGCAATTTAAAGTCAATATCCAAAAGTTCAATTATCTTTTGGGGCTCAGTACATGAGCAATGACACTTACAGTAAATGTAAAAATCCTTCCATCATCAAAGACTGGTCATTACAGGAGTCAGAAGTAGGCCACACTCACCTCTACAATGTCAGAGTTGGTTCTGCTCTCGTGGGGTTCGTTGTATTCTGTGTACTTAAGTAGGACTTTGTCCATGTCAGTGCTGGCATACTGAAAGAGTTTGTTTGAGCTGTTGAATATGATCAGGGCGATCTCACAGTCACACAACACACTCAGCTCATAAGCCTTCTTCATCAAACCAAACTTCCGCTTTGTGAAGGTAACCTGTGAAGAAACAGAGAAAAGAAGAAAACATGCTCAGTAAAATGTTGTTTTATATACAGCTCTACTACAATATTTGCCTTCATATTACCATTTAGAAAGTCAACCAAGATGATCACCAAAGAACACAGAGGGGAAAACATCCTACTGCTCTCATTCATTAGTGCAATAATTAATAGTAAAAGAGAGAAAAAAGCTAATCTTAATGCTCCATGTTTCAAACAAGGTACGGCATTCATGAAAAGAGAAAATAATTAAATAAATTAAAAACCACACAGTAAGGCAATTAGAATGGAGACACACAAATACTTGACATGTATTTTTGTTGAAGCAAAACAAGAATTACTCAAAAACTAGTTTATTAATTCTATGCATCTGCATTAAGCGTCCTTGAGCTCTAGAAAGGCGCTATATAAATAAAACGTATTATTATTATTATTATTATTATTATCATTATTATCATCATCATTATTATTATCTGCGCTCATATATAGTATTGAGATTTGAACTGCATTCATTGGATTACCAGACTCACTTTTAGCTCACTTTTAGGCCATGACAGTCCTAACAAACACTTAAAGCATACCTTTAAATCATAAATCAACTTCACTCTCTCACTGTGGTATTGGGTCCACTTACAATGGTTTGTGACTGCCTAACGAGATCTGATAAAAGTCTAATTGTTTTAGTGGTCTTCATCTATCCTGGGCTATGTTACTGCGAGATAATGAGTCGAGCAGACAGCAGAGCTGCCACACTGATGTCATGGCAGGTCAGACAGAAGGTCAGTGTGAGGAACGCGACAGAGGCTCCACAGCCTGTGCAATCAGCCCATTAGGGAGACAGCAGGCTCCATCACTCCTGCCTGCATCCTCTGACAGCCTCTTCCTGCAGGGCCATCGCTGTAACACGAGCCGGCATGCAGGTTGCACGTACACGCCCATAACTATCTGACTTTTCTAGAGATGACTGGCCATTATGCACCAAGCTATACGCTTTGCTTTTGATCCAGCTATACAGTGAGCCAAGCCAAGCATGTGTCCTATTATCCACAAGAAGCTCATTCAGGAGCCTTCAAAAGCCTGAAAATGAATTATGCATTTGTTCAGCTCTCATGTTTAACAAATGTTGTGCAGTGAAGATAGCAGCAGATTTACTTTCATAATATGGGAGCGTCAGAACGACATCATGGATGAGCATATGAACACTCAAGATGAACAGGATGTGTCGTGCACATGGCAAAACTTACAGAGATGCCATGGAAAGCTGAGCCTAGAGCGAAAAGAAGTTGGAGAGCGTGTCTATGCGAGAGAGAGAGAGAGAGAGAGAGAGAGAGAGAGAGAGCTGTATGATTACTTCCGCCAATTTCACTGACCTACAAAGCAGTGCTGAGCAGATGAGCTGGCTTTGTTCAACTTTAATTGGTCACAGCTTGCAGAAACCCTCATTTCAAATGGTACAATGCAATATAATCCAATGAGCAGCACAGTATCTCTAAATCTATACTGATTTCTGTCCAAAAGAGTGGAGAGTCACATGCAATGTTCTGCATTACAGGTGATTATAATGCTTAATCATGTTTTCACTTGAACACAATACATGTGGTCACTTGATTTATGCATATTACGAGAGATATATATCAACATGAGGTAATTAAAGCAAGAGTAAAAATAATTAGAACAACAAGAATATGCACCCAAAAAATGATTCCTGTGATGGCAAAGCTGAATTTTCAGCAGCCATTGACTCACTGTCAAATGATTCTTCAGAGATCATTCTAGTATGTAGATATATATGCATGAAAATCAATTAACAAAGTTCTTCAGATAATTATACAAGCATGCTACACTTCACAAGACTGCGCTCTCCGCTTAAAATGCCTGCTACCCAAGTAACTGTTGAACCAAATCAAATCTGTGCAGGGCATACATAACACATTCATCTAAATCCATTCAACCTCCAATGACATGAGGCAATGACAAACAGCAGCTTTCATTATCAATAAACAGGAAGCGAATGGAGTGTGCTCGTGGAGCAGGACTGTACACTTGAGCAGTCTAGAGAGAGTAGTAAGTTGAGCTCAGGCAGACAGCAGTGTGAATTCCCAGGGCCACGAAGAACAGCTCCCTCCCAGCTGTCATTAGACACCTCTAGCCTCTCTAGCAGAGCAAACACAGGCAACGCAGCCTCCAAAATCTCCCTTGGACAAGTCTTTTCCAAGTATATCATTACTAAATGCTGCATCCTACCGTAAATGGCAGATTTAATTGTTAATGGAGGAAAACGATTTGGGAACCGTAGTCCAAGTTGGTGGTTTAGCTCAGGTTGGAGTTGACATTTGAGGCAGCAGAAGAAAATGTCACCTTTAGTATGGGACAGGCCCTGCAGTACAGCATGTGCGGTGACATTGTTCCACTCCATTGCTGTTAAGGGCACTCAGAGTAGTTTCTTGCTGACCCAGAGTAACGATTTATTTCAGCTGCAGTGCAGGAGACTGTCACACGCTCGCATAGACCTGCATAAGATCATCTGCATGCAAACAAGAGCTTTAAACTCATGTTTAACTTCATATCATAACTTCTCATCAAAACAGCAATTAAACCTTTCTCAACCTTTGGCAGCACAATGCACACCTGTGACGGCAGTGATGACAAACGCAGTTGTATGATAAGTACAGTCTTAACAGACCGTTTTAGAACGCCACAAATAAGCGCTCTAGCTGCAACAATGGCTTGTGGGTGAGTCCCCAAACAACAAATCCCAGTCTCCCGGGTCACTGCTGAGAGAGAGGAAAGCCATAGAGAAATCTGAGGTCACGTGGGAGGTCATTGGTGCTTTTTTGCCCACTAGCTCACAGAAACACTCACACAGCAGATTGATTCTAGTTCCATTTCTATGCTACTGTACTTTACTGCGCTAGTTTTTTTTTTTTCAAGTTAGGGATGCACAATCAATCAAAATAAAACATATGGCCATGGTTTAGTGTGACTATAAGTCTGCAATTAAATTACACAAATATATGCACTGTTGCAGAATGAAGCGGGGTACTGTGTTTTTTACATGTGGACAGCTGATGATCAAGTGTTTTCAATGTCTCAGAGTGGATCGGTTTACATCAAATGCTAAATCCACACAAACTCATCTATGCATTTGCTCCGAGTTTGGCTTGTTTATGACATCCTCCCATTGTTGTAATGAGAAGTGTCAGCTGTAGTCAACAAAAGAGAAGCTTTACGGCAAAATAAAAGCTCAACAGTTTCAAATTTATAAATGAAGAAATTAATGCAGCCATACATTTTGGTATTGTAATTTTACATTAATTTGTTTTATATAATATAAATTAACAACACTTAATAAAAAATGTGTAATTATTAATAATAGATATTAAATAAAAATATTTTTATTATTTTTAAGTAATTTATTTTAAAGGTATAATGACAGACAAAATAAATCGTACAACTCTAATAGTAGTCATAAATATTCTTATATCAACACAAAACAAACATATTGGTGCGATATTGGGAGCACTTCAACACAGCAAGTTTGAGGAAGTAATGTTATGAGTCATGTTTTGTGCTCCAAACTTCCCTTTGTTCCCTCCAACTTGTGGCAGTATTTGATAAGGTCATTCTATCCCAGCCATCCAGTAATTATATTAGCATTTCTCATCTAATTGTACAGCAGGAATAAAAACGCTGACCTTTTCACAACTTTTTCAGCATATCAGGTAGTAGCTAGAGTACTAATTCTGCTCTGCCATCATCTCTTCCATGTTGTATCTCTTACTTTTCACAGTCTGTCCTCTTTTTTGCTGGCAGCGCATCGGGCCGACTTGTATACCGTTGGGTATTGTGGCTTCTTAGAATTTCAAGATACCAGTGAATCAAGGCAAATGAGGATGTAAGTAAAAATAAATCCCATAAAGAAGAAATGGGCAATATGTGTGGGTGAAAAATGTTGAGTAATGCATTTATGTGACCAGAATCTTGACGCATTCCTTGTTGTGGATCGTGGTGAGAAGAAACAGATCATGAAGAAGTGTACCCATGTATTTTAATGGTATGTGAATATGTGTATGCGTGTTTCACCCCACAAAAATGACAAGGTCTGGCTTGTCTGTCAAAGGCTTCGTCACAGGCTGTCCTTAGGGAGGGGAGTCAACAGGAAAAACAAGCCATGTGGGCCTGTAATGTTCTCTGGCATTGGAGGTGGTGCCTCTGATATTGAATAGAGAGCATAGTAAGGGACCAAAGGTGACATATCATTGAAAGCAGCATGTCAGCTTCAATGATCTCGATAGCAAATAGCAGGGGGTTTGCGTGGTCCAGAGAGAGTCTCTGCCATAGCACCAGCTGGCAGAGTGACCCAAGCCCCCTGGCTCCTGCGCTCCTGCTTCCCAGCAAAGAGCACTCAGGCCTGGGAGACAGACAGCGGTCCCTCCCTCCTGTCCGGCTGGATCAGCTTTCACAGGACACAGAGGAAGCCCCGAGTCCACAGTTCACTGCTTGGTTCTGAGCGTTCGAGTACCCGGAGGGCAGAGTCAGCCAGATGGGGCTGAGCCTGTGTGACCTTGTAATTAGACTTATCTCAATGCATTTATCTCTCACACTCACTCACGACATGAACTTCACCTGTGATAATTGGACTCTTATATTCTGATCAAAGTCAGCTATCAAAGCAATTAAGGTAGAAACAAGCTAAACAAGCAAGAAAAAAACCTGTTTATACTTTTAAAGGAAGTACTCTGATACATTACATTCAATAACATAGTGAGATGTCTATGGCAACCAAATTTAAAGGTATCTAAGGCGATCTAAGCAAATTAATTATGTTTCCACCTAATTTACAATTTGAAGAAGGCAGACAGAAAAATGTAATGCATTCAGTGAAATGCTTCAGAAATCACAAGCTTGGTGAAATATACATGTATTTAATGAATTAAATAATAATGATATCTATTAATAATGTTATTTTTAATTGATATCATTTGTATAAATTAATACTGTACCATTTCATTAAAATGCAGTACTGAAAATAATGCATTGCAACAAGGTCAGTTTGAATTTATGAAATATTTAAATCAAAGACTGTGGACAAATGTTGCATACCAAAGCACTTCATTATAATTACAAATATAATGACTTTATTTACTTCATTATAAATGAATATATTCATTATAAAACATATATAATAAATATATTTATAATAAGAAGCAAATATATTTACTCATGTAAATAAATGATAAACGACCATATGGGCAATACGCAACTTAACAGAGCTGTTGTTGGTTTCTTGAATGAATAATGAGACCAGCAGGCTTGACATGAAAATAAATCAATGAACAGATTCTTTTGGATATAAAGATCATGAGCATTTCTAAGGTTTTTCATTCTGTGCTGTTGATGTTCTGCCACCACGATGAATAACTGAAGGGAGGCGGGTGGAGTTTTCATTGTTCTGAGCATTTCATTGTTGTTGTCATCAAACATGAATTACAGACAGAAAACCACCCACACTATTTCCCCTTACAAACCTAGAGCTATACTCTAATGCAGTTAAACCAAAAACAAAACTCCCTTTGCTTTAAATAATCCACTTTAGCTGCAATTACAATCATTTAAGGACACCCAATATCGGAAAGGGCACTTCGAGTGAACATCATCTTTTTTGTTTTTGTTTTTTCATTCCCTGGTTTCAAAACCATGTTTTCATCATTAAAGAATAATGGTGGTCTCTCAAAACCTTTTAGGAGAGCGAAGATCAGTCTGATAAAATGGATGGATGCACGTCACTTTTTTCCTGCCTTTAAAAAAAAAAAAAAGTAAGAGCAAGACAGCAAGAGGCTCGCCATTCCTGAACATGCAGCATGCGGAAGCAAAAGTAAGCCAAAGCAAGGGCGGTTGACACTCCACCCAGCAGTGAAATCATCAAACTTTTAATGACTTGGGTAATTACCCCTAGTGAGCCTGCTTAATGGCGTACAGCGGACGTCGTTAGGCACAGAGGTCCAAACGCACATACTCTCACACAAACGCAGCTGTGAGAGAGCATGTCGACTGTATGGAAACAAAGCTAAACGATACCTGATGAAATTGCGTGCGACGATTTTTCTCTCTCGACTTGACAAGGAGTTTTTCTGTGTGTGCTTTTGCAGAACTCTTCCCTTGAGTTTTTACTCTAGTGTTCAGGATAATACTTTCCATCCTCTCTGATTCAAAGTACTGTCACAACACAATCAGAGCTACAATGGAGTGATGCGGTTTTCACAATGACAGGCAGCTCTCATTAGGGTCCTTTGAGACCATCACCGTAATTATACGTTTGCTACTAGGGGAGCAATTCAAAAGCATGTTACTACCACCATCACATGTGCTGCAAATGAGACAGGTGTAGGACATGATCAGGACATATAATTACAGGCTTGAAGAGCCGTAGAGGAAATCAGAGCTTGTACGGAGTGGACGATGGACAGGTGGAGAGCAAATGGGAGGGGGGTTCAGGATCATTCTGTCCTCCTGCGCTATTATGGCAGTCGTCCCCTTTACACAGCTTTGCAATTAGTATGTCAGCCTGAGCTGTTCAGTGAGGCTCAACAAATCCTCTCCTCTTCTTCTCCTTTCGCTGTCATTCCTTCCTCCTCCTACAGGCCACACTTAAGGGGCTTTTGGTGGAAAGCTCCAGAAGGACAGGGACGCATGCATGACATTCATATTTCATAGAGTCTGTGCGTACTGCCGAGTAAGAGCAGAGATGCTCTGCATTCATTCTCATGAAATAATGAATTCATGCTTCTTTCTTCCACTGACGGGACACAATCAATGGTTGAATCGACATCTGTTATGCCTTCGGTCTTTTTCCTGGCAAATTTCGTGGCGAATCGATCGAAGAGCAGGATCCGGTGCTCACGAAGATCTTACAAATCTCTTGGGGGTGAAAAATATTGCAAGATACGTGCAGGAACGGCACAATGAATGTCCCGCGGCTTGCCTCTGAACCCATTGTTTTGACAGATACCGCAATTGCGGACATAGCGACCCCTGCTAAGCTCTCCTAAATAAATCCTGATAGGTCAACAGGCTTTCCAGAGCCCTTCACATAATGATACAAGATGCCCCTGCTGAAGCCTGTGCCGCATGCAGTACCGCCACTGTATTTAATTAGGCCACTTAAGGCATTTTCTCATTCTAATGCAATGAATAAAGATAGCTCCCGGCACAGCCGCGCAGATAAGGATTTTAATTGTCTTCTTTCAACAGGCCCAGTATGCTAATGGCCATCTCCCCAGGGTGAGGAGAGCACCCTAGAGCGAGCAGGAGACCGGGTTCATGCTAGTGGGGGGGGGGGGGGGGGGGAGAACTCTGTGCAAATGCACGCAAAAGCTCCAACAAAGGGCTTTACGTCTTACATCTTTCTCCATTTGTCTCCAAGAACTCTCTGCTGAACAAGTCGACCACACTCATGGCTGAGCCTGTGTGTCACTGATAACCACTCTCTCCGATGAGCACCGTGAAATTCGGATTCCGACAAACAAGAGCGCTATTAATTACTGTGTGGTGTATTGTCTCTCAAGCTTGCTGGTATACGGTAATAACAAGAGAGAAAAGGAAAGGCTGTATTGTGATATGTTTAAAGTTGCAAGAATTCTTAAAGGAATCACCAACAAAAAAAAGACAAAATTGTGACTTTTTTTCTGCTGTGGAACACAAAAGAAATTCAAAAGGTGGTCGAGAGTTTATTTTTCTTACAATGAAAGTCAATTGGGTACAACACAACATAAGATGCAAGAGACTTTCATTGTATGGAGAAAACACCACATTTTTGACATTTGTCAAAATACCTTTTTTGTTGGACGTGAGAATGAATTAAAATTTTGGTAGAGTGAAGTGCTTTGGGTGATCCAAGTTCAATACCTTGCTCACAGTACTTTTAAGACCCTGCCCCCTCTTGTCCCATTAAAGACAAAAATGCCCAAAATGAACAAAAACAAAAAAGTAGGGGTTAACTATCCCATTAAGATTGGTAGAATTAAAAACAAAAACTACAAAAAAAAGAGACTGTTATAGTAACTTTCTCACTCTCTTTTTTGAGTCTTTGCCCCCTCTTTTGCCTTTCCTTTTTTTCCATTTCTTTTTGCTGATGTTGTAGGCTGGGGCAGATAGTGCAGATGCTGATGTTTCTAGTAGACATCTTCTCTTTGCCTGCCTTCCTATTTGGATCCCACCCAGGACCTGGTGTTATGCTGATAATTGGCCTGTCCTGTAAATTCGAGTTTCTCACTTGGCTGAACTGCTACCTCCACAGTAACTGTCAGAGAGGTGGGAGGAGAGCTAAGGGCAAGGAGGGAGGAGGGCACGGGCTGTTATGTTATCACCCTCAGGAGAGTGAGCAAAACCTCAATTAGCTTTCCGTGAGCATGGCAAGAAAGTTATTTCACCGACGAGACGGTGCAAATGATATTTTGAGCGGGTGTGAATGGGTGCATCGAGTCTAGCTAGAGAGACATTGACTGATGCATACTTTTTTCATTATCAAATCTATAAACATGACAAATGAAGTGACTTCCCCTTTCAAATGGATATTAGACATGCCAAGTATGTTTGAGCGGAACTGTGCGTGCCCCACATCTGTTTTGTATGTGTATTTTCCCTTCTCTAAAATGACTGTGTCAGAGAAAGCGACCAGACAGGGCTGTGTTATGTTATTTATATTTAGCATGAGTAGACAAGGGTGAATTCCAGTCTGTCTCTGTCGCTGGCCAGATCATTGGCACTTTTCTGGGGAAAGGACAGGAATATATATATAGAGAGAGAGAGACAGAAGCAGAAATAGGGAGATGGAGAGAGAGAGACGGGCACAGCGTATCCCACTGTCCCTCCTTGTAATGAGAGGGTGCCGAGGTGCAGCGGCTGCTCCTAATTACTACCAAGCAGCTGCAACCGCAAGGAGCAACAGGCCCTGCCGGGCCCCAGCACAAGCCCACCAGTGTGAAGAGTGAGCGAGAGAGATTGAGAGAGAGAGAGAGAGAGAGAAAGACAGAGAGAAGGAGAGGAAAAATGACATTCCATGGTCGCCCCAATTCACCCTAGTCACCCCTTGCTCTGTGCCGCTGCCACACCAACTGGCTTGCACCAGCTCTGCCCGCCTCATCAACTTCTCCGGACCGAAATTGCAGGGTGGTGTGTGAGAGCAGTCTGTAAATACGACTGGAAATGCGTCGCAGTCCCTTTTTATGGCTGTGTGTCTATCCAGGAATGCTGGGACAACATGTTTAGCCAATGAACAGATGGCCCAAACTAAGCAATAATCAAATGGGTCTTTCAAGCCTGTTGTGTGTGTGTACAAAATCATGAAGGGATTCAAATTTTTCCTCCACGTACTACCGTTCAAAATACTGCCGTCTGTGAGATTTGTTTGCTTACCAAGGCTTCATTTATTTGATCAAAAGTACAGTAATATCAGTAACAGTGTGAAATATTACATTTTATTATTAACTATTATTATTTTGAATAACATATATTATATGATTAACTATTATTATTTTTAAAAACTTTAACTCCTTGAGGAATAGAAAGTTCAAAAGAACATCATTTATTTGAAATATTTACTGTTAACTTTGAGCAATTTAATGCATCTCTGATATCTTTTTAAAATATAAAATGAGAAGAAATGGAGCATGCATGATAAGGATGATGTGCATAACAACTACTGACCTGACGGTTCCTCTCATCCATGATCCGTGTGATCTGTATCTTCTTCCGTCCCATCTTGGTGTCCTGCTTGGTCTCTCTGACACCCCGAGAATATCAGAAAAACACGAGTTTGTCTGCCTTCACTCCCCTAGCACATTGTACTTCACTCTTTCTTCTCGAGTCTTTCTCTCTCTCTCTCACTCTCTTTCAGTCTGTGTCTTTTTCCTGAGGTGTCCACACCACGATCTGTGAAACAGAATGAAAGAAAGAAAGAGAAAAAGAGAGAAGGAAGATCACATAGACAGAAAGAGAGACAAAAAAAGAGATAAGATGCGTTAGAAACGTGTGAAAACTCAAAAGTGGTCTGATGCAGATGAAAGCGTTTGAATGCATCGTGTTCCACTGCCTGATACATGCAGGAAGGATATAAAACTGAAACACACACACACACAATGATTTCTTATCTTCACACCTGCTTTTCTTTAACAGCTGGAGATCGGCCCACACACATGACATTTATAATTAGTTTAAAAACTAAAACACTGGATAATGGATATGTATTTATGATGCTCATTCCCCCTACTTTTACATTTATCTAACACTAACCTGTTTGTTTTGTGCTTATACAGACAAAATACAATAGAATTTTAATATACTTTTATCTGTTATCAGCCACCACTTGAATAACTGATTATTGGTACTGGCTAGAATTTTTATACTATACATTTAATACATATTTTTTATATTTAAACAACTTCTCCATAAACATCTTTGCAATCCTTTCAGTCAATCGTCCCATAAGAGCTTTCCCTAGTGTGTAGACACCCTAAAACAAGCTTTATTAAGTATCATGATGGCATACCTGCAGTTACATAGCTGTTTAACAATGATTGACAGCTACGTGACAGACAGTTAACACAATGAAAGTAAGCAGACTAATAAGTAAAGACGAAAACCATGTGGAACCTTCCTGCTGACTTCAGGCTTAAAGAGGAGCAAGCCTAAGCAGATAAGCCAATATGACACCAATAAGCGGGTCATAAAGTCATCTGTCTGGTTTCAGAATGCACGTCTCTTCGGTCATCTCGTCCCGTTTTCTTTACTCGATTCCCTCCTTCCCACGTATCCCTCAGTCTGCATTTCTCTAACACAACGTAGGACACAAGCACACACACACAGCGTCTCAGGAGACAGCAAGCAGGCCTCATTCTCCCTCTCATAACCCCGGCTGCTGCCAGCTCTCACTTGTAAGATGATTAAGAGTGCACCCAGTCTCAGGCTGACATTAGTTTAAATCCTCTGGGCAAGATGAGGCAATTCACACGTGAGAGAAAGCGTGGAAGCCAAGTCAAGAAGGTTCAGAGCACAGTTTGCCCCTGGGGAGCCCACGAGTCGCCCCCGCTCCGTCTTCTGTCCCTGTCTCCCCTTGCTAACCTGCCCACAAAGAGACGGCTACCTCTCAGAGGAAGCATTCATCATCTCCGTCCAGCATGTACATAGATGAACACGTAAATAGAAAATGCCTATGTAACCACATCTCACATCTGAGAGACGCTGAGGGAGGGCAGAAACTCTCTCCTCCAGAGAGGCAGAAAGACAACGGCATGCTTTGTAGCCACACGATGCCAGCAAAAAGATGTGGAAGTTGATGACCAGGAGGCTGCGAGTGACCCACAGGAAATAAACACTATAATTACTGGCTGAACAGAAACGGGTGTTTAGGTGTCTGCAGGTCTCTATTAGGAGTGAGATCACGCTGTCTGTCCACAGAAGGAAACTCTGACAACAGGCAGGCAAAGTCAGACATTTCCCTATACCACATCACGCCAGGGCTGTGAGACCGGCACTGTTCTTTCTCAGTCACCATGTCCCCCAGCAGGAAGGAAAAATGGCTAGCTCTTCCTCCGACACTCGCCCGCCCTCACGACATGTGCATATTCTCGGTTTCGAGTTGCCATATTCAAACACTCATTATGGAAATGTGTTTAGAAAACCTACGACAATGGGAGGTTTGCGTGGTGATCTGCGTCGGGCTGAAACTATGCCGAGTGCTCCAAAAATCTGGATCGACAGAGGGATTATTACTTCACAATGCACCATGTTCCATTCACTGCCGATGAACAATTTCAAACTCGAGAGATTAAAACCAAACGCTTTCTTATTTGTTCGCTTTTTAATCAGTCAAACTGAAATGAAAACATTTGGATTAACCATTCAAAGCCTACGAACTCCTTGATTGAAAATTTACATGGTTGAAGTTGAAGGCTTTATCTGTGTTTGTGTGCACATAACAATGCTGTTCTGCTTATCCAAACGCAGCAAAACATAATTACATGTATCCAGGCTTGTTGCTCTAAATCGTATTTGTGAGCTGTCATGCCCGTCTCAGAGACTGTGGGTCCAGAAGGGTAATGCATTGTGTCATGACATTTCTGTCAACTTAACAGACATAGACAAGCTACGGTCCTGCAGTGCAGGCAGGCTGGGTGAAGAACGGGACTCTATTACCGCATGAGCGTTGTTTTGCTGATCGGGAGTCTCCGTTTATTTCCCTGAGACGGTCTGGCACACTGCTGGAGTGGTAATGTCTTGTACAGAGATACAGAGGATGTCATTTGGCCATGTTTCACAAGGTCCTGGTTTAACTCATGCTGTCCATGAGCCTAGAGGTTTGTTTAGAAACATTATGAAACATTTACAATTATAGAATTGCTTCATATATATATATATATATATATATATATATATATATATATATATATATGCATCTACATTTACAAAACAAGTTAAAGTCGGTATAAAATGGAAGTTTTCTTCCCTATTGTGACATGTATCCATGTGAAAACGCTTACAAGAACAAGACAAAATGTAGGATGGCACTTCAAATTGTCAACTTGGAATTGATTGGATTGTTGTCATTCAAAAATAATGATGTGCATGAATAAATCAATAATAACAACAAATACTCGAACACGCCATAAAAAATAAAAAAGATGCCTGGTGACTATAGATATTGCGGCAAAATTTGGAAACGTGAAATATTACAAAAATGTGTTTTATATTTTAAAAATCTATTTATTCTTGTGATGGCAAAGCTGAATTTTCAGCATCATTCAGGAATCATTCTAATATTCGATTTTAATGCTGAAAAAGATTTTTTGGGGAAAAAAAAAATTCTTACTGACTGATTATTTTTTTTATAGTATATTTTTAGAATATAAAACATTTTTATTTAACATATAACATATCAATACATACTATTCATATGTTATAATGTACTCAATATATACAGGCAAATTCAAAAGTGTCATGATTCAGTGCAGTATGTGCCATAGAATTTGTTTTACAGTCAAGGTCAGAATAGCTATGATGTTAAAAAGAGAATTAACTGATGGAAGTTGTCAGGACGCTGGAAAATGCAAACAGTGATGAATGTTTGGTGCGTTCTAGTTCATTATAAACACTTGTTCTCCAATTATCTTGCTGTACTGACAGTGTTGATGATATATTGTGCATAGCTTATCTACTAGAGTCATATTTAACCGAAAGGAGCTATGCGAGCGTATCTGATATTAACAATGTTTGTTTTACACATTTACAGTGAACTGGCATAATGTGCACGTGAGGGTAATCTCACCTCCAAGAAGCTCTTCACGACAGATTCTAGCTTTCTTGACAAAAGGGAGTTCTTTATGTAGTGCCAATAGGATGATGATTTAATGCTGTCAATCACAATGCTGATGATATATAAACAGCTGCTTACACCTCCAAATGACAAGGCTTTAGGCATCCCTTCTCCTCCCTCACTTCACCTTTATACCCTATAATTAATCAGGTTCAATAGAGTGTATTACAGCTCCAGTCAAGTCTTGCGTTCAAGCCCCTTCTTATCCGACTGCCAGAAAAACCTCTCAAATCACTAAAGGCTAGTTTACTCAAAAATGAAAATTCTTTCATCATTTACTCACCCTCACCCTGTATGATTTACTTTCTTTTGCAGAACACAAGCGCACAAAAAGAATAATGTTGGGGTTCAAACAAACTGTATGAGAAAAAAATAATTTATTAAAAAATAATTTATTAAAATTCAATACAGGCTAATTCTCAACAAATCCCAAAATTAATATCCATTTTTCCACACTGTACATTATATTTTTGTATTAATATCAGATTACCTCAGATTGTGTGTTTTTTATCACTGATTTGTGATTAGGGTCAGTGTGGTTTACAAAAAAGATTCTATAACGTCTTGAAATGATAACATAATACTTAAATGTTTAAAAGGATTTTTTTTCAAGTAATAAAGTATATTTACAATCTGTTTAATTCAAAACATTAAAAAAATGTATTTAAAACGAAATCCATTAAATTATGCTTTGATGGGAAATAAATATATATATATATATATATATATAAAACAAAAGAAAACTTTAAAGAACCTTTTTCTTTTTAAAGTGCATAATTTTATTATTTAAAAAATTATTTTAATTTATGTTTAATTTAGCAAGAGAAAAGATACAATGTATGCTGCCCTCATAAGTGAATTAAAAATCAAACGTCACAGCAAATTCGCAATAAGAAAGAAAAAAAAAAGATCTCTTTGAGCACGGTTTATTGAAAAGTAGGGTGGATGCAGTGGGGCTTGCTGGCCGTGGGTGGGATCCACTAAGAGCCTGTTGGATCACTCCAGCGCTCCAGGACACAGGCAGCAGAGCCAGCATTCCGAAACCACTGCAGATTACATCAGCTCTCTGAATATTACATACTCTTTCACTGCACGCTATCAAGCCAAACGTGAACGGTAAAGAATGTAAAACTAAGTGAGCATTAAGATGACTGACATGTGATGTCATTTGTGGTAACAATACAGTTCTTGAGTAAATCATGAAATAATGGATTCGCAAAAATGCATTCCACATGCGCTCCCTTGATGCAGTGCACCTGGTCAAAAGTTTATCTTTGATTTAAACCAGTCCAGCATTTTTGAAAGCTGCTTACCAAACATTTGCAGTCACTATGATCGATAAGCAGGGAATATGTCTCTATAGGAGCAACTGCCGGGGCCTGACATGAAAATCAATAGGAGTACATGACCCAGAGAATGTGCACAGCAAAGCCGATCTCTAGTGAGACATGTCCATGTGCTCACTGCGCTGACCCTGACCCCGCTGCACAGAGGTCGCGCACACACACACACACACACACACACACAGGTGCATATTCGGGGGGCAAACACACTCACATAGAGAGAGAGAGAGAGAAAAAAACTTCTCTTGTGTAACGTAATACATATTTGGTTTTCATTTGAGATATGAAACATGCATTTATCTCACACACCTCAAGATGTGAAGAGGCGAGGCCCCACCTGACATGCTGACACTCCCTTGTCTTATAAACAAGTTAACTCCCATGTCCTTCACACTGCCTGGGAGGATTGTGTATTGTAACTGAGATGATCCCATGATGAGAGGGTCTATATAAATGTAAATGATTGCGCTGTGCGTACATGTGCGAGTGGGCGTGAGCGTGTGTGAGAAAAACAAGCCGTGTGTTAGTGATAGGCCTCTCGCTCTATCTCTCCCTTTGGAACGTGCCAATGTGAGAGTGGGAGGGCTGGTACTGGGGTCAGGCCTTTTCACACTCAATAAAACATGCCCTACTCCCACTGTAATTACCGCACATATACACACACTCTGTTCCCTCATCTGCCCGCCAAACCTTTACTACCCAACTTTTACACAAACCTATCATTTTGGAGAGCGTTCTTCTAATCCCATAACTGTATAAACTGGGGTTTCCTCGACTATATTAAGAATATAAGTGACTACAAAGAAACTTTTACGTGTTGTATATTTACAGGGCTCAACAAGTGTGAAAGGGTTTTACCTTACACATTAGTTAAATATTTTTCTGACAAAAAATAAATAAATCATGCTAATTGTTTTTATTTCAAATGTTTCTTTCTGAGTTACTGAAATTAAAAATCACAGCAAGATCTGAAGTAGATTATACATTAATTGACTATTTCATAATGGCTACAAATGTAACTGATCCATATTTAAAGTCCATTTGTACTTTCCAATTTATACTTTTTTACCTTTTGGATAAAATAAATAAAAGTCACTAGATCGCCAAGAAAAGACACATATGCACTATAAACAGCATTTATCAAATATCAATATAAAACAAATCCTCCATACCTTACTTCAAAGATGGTGTTGATGGTCTAAAGTGAAACCTAGTGACAGCGCTTGGAAAAATAGAGAGGGTCACTACTTTTCAGACTTCAGGCAGTGTCCAGAATCTTGGGCACCACCATGACAGCGCCGTTTCCTGTGCACAGCCGCCCTGAAAGCTCAATATCCCAAAACAAGCTATGGGCAGAGCGCACTCCCTACATCCTGCTCCTCCACTTCCTGTTTTTCAAACCCCTTCAGATGACCAATAGCAGCCAGCCAGAGACATTAGAGAAAGAGCTAGACAGGGTGGGAAAGAGAACGCCAGAGACAGAGAAAGAGAGAGAGAGAAGAAAGGGGAAAAAAGGAGCCGATGGAACAAGCATCTGCTCTGATCCTTCCCCTTGTTATCTTCCTGTCTGTTGGAGACTAAACAACTACACAAGTCCATCTCCTGTGTATTCTCCCAGCATGTTTATTATGTTTACAACCAGGGCCATTTCGCAGACGACTCCAGCACGCTCTTCCAAGCGCTCGCTCACTTTCTATTCTTTCCATTCGTTGTGTTTTTTTTTTTAAACAAGCAGCACCAGGCTTCCCTTTTTTTGGCCTCTGCTGATAAGAAGCTCAAACCTTCCCAGCTTACATAACTATGAATCACCATTCGATAACACACCAAAGAAGGATGAAGCCATAAAACGGGACAAATCCGCAGTACACCGTGTGGAACTTTGAAATACAAATGACCAAAGGGACTGATTTGCCTCCATTTAGTGTGGTGTTGCAGACGCGGCTCTGGCGGGAAACTTTAAGGTTTCACATTGACATAAGAACACAAGGGGAGGGTGGAGAGCCTGGGCTTTTGTTCTTCTGCTTCTAAGAGGTGGATGTGTACCTGCAGATGTGGCGGCCCTGGCCTGGATGGGGAGGAGGCGTGCTGGTGTCTGCCTTTGTGAGCATGTGCTTATCTTCCTCTCCAGCAGCCCAGGGTAAAGAGTCTTGTCCCGGCAGCTTCGTCGTTGTTAATGTCTCCCGATGCTAATCTGACAATGCCATTTTCCTCTCTTCCACCTCACACTTTTTTTTTCTGCTGTCTTGCTTCCTTTCTCTCTGGCGCTCATCCTCTCTTTCTTTCCCTTGTTAAGTCTCTCAGTTTCCTCTCTCCACATTCCCTCACCTCTGTTTCCAAGGCAACTAATGAGATATAATTAATAAGATCCAGCAAAGGGTTGTGCGTGAAGAAATGAGTGAAAATGAGGCTCGGAGAAGGAGTGTGTGCGAGCGCAGATGGAATAATGTTGCACGCACTCACTCATAACAAACTTTTCACACCATGTTAACTTCCTTTTTTAAAACATGGCTTAAGGTGGTTACGCGGCGGGACAAATGAGTTTGAAATATATTCTTCACAAGTTGAGAAGATCAGGATATGAGCACTGTTTCAGGAAAATGGTACATATATACATGTCAACAAAAAAGAGCCCTCGAGGGGAGACTGAAATATGGGGAGGCATGAACTAGAGATTTTCTACATTTATATTTCAGCACTTCATTATGCAAAATATAATAAGAGAACAGAATAAAAGACTAAGGCAGGGTGTGTAGATAATGCTTGAGGAGTAAAACTAAAAAATTCTACATTAAATCTTTTCACACCTTCAGAGAAATAGAACTAATTTTTATATTGGCACAATGACAACTGCAGGCTAAACACTATATGTCAATGACTGATGTTCTCAAACATATGAGTAATTCAGAACTCGTCTTCTTGCCATTCAAGACTGATGTCATGCTTAAATCTGGAAACTTGGCGCTTACATCACAAAAAAAGGATGTGATTAAAAATAAACAAGTTTCATTTCACACAGAAATAAAAAGACAGATTAGGTGAATGTTTCCTTAAAGGGGACTTTATACTACACTATTGGTGAAATACGATCTTAAAACATGTCCCTAGAGCTCATGTGTGGCAGGAGACTGTGTCTGTCCTTGGCTGACCCATACAAAAAGCTTTATTTGGATACTATCAAGCACAGGTCTAAGAAACAAATGCCTGTATAACCCCGAAAAAAAGGCATTCCCAAGAAAATTACACATATAACCTTATGCAATGAATATCAAGACCCTCATTGCAACCCTCTGCCGATGTTTACCAGGTCTATATTTGCCTTGCTTCTCGTCAGTCTGATCTCTCTCATTATCTACGTATTAAACTCTGAAAACCAAGAGCTTGGATTCAAGAGTGTGTGTGATACAGATGTTTATACACCGTTTGTTTGATGGGTAGCTCTCTGACACTGCTGAGCAGGCAGCCATTGGGTGGTTAATCTCTGCTAATGACTGTGAGCTCCATTCAACGACTCTCCTCTGGCCGTGCTATATTCCCTGTCTGGAGCAATGCCAGCTGAGACGATCTTCCGTACTGCTCCTGTATAACTATAACAGATGAGAGCTTGGTGTCAGAGGCGGGGAGGTGAGGAAAAGAAAGCCACTTCTCACCTCCAAAATGCCATCACCACATCCAAACTCTCCCAGGCTTGTACGGAAGTCATAACAACAGGTACGGTCCCACTAGAGAAAACTTCACAAAATGCATGACTTTTTTTAATATACATTCAATTATAAACAGGTGAGCATACGGTCATCATCACTAATGCATGTAATCTCAAAGCACCAATTATAATTAAATTAAATGATTTCTGGTCCCTTTCTCCACTTTAAACTTTGTGTATCTAAATGTACTACAGACTTTGCAATTGAAATTTGTTATGGTATTCAATTAATATAAATGAATACCATAACCACTGGGGTTAGACCATTGCGGTTCTTTGATTAAATTTAATCAATGACTTATAGCTCATAAAAACAAATGAATAAACAACACAATTAATGAATGAATTTAAAAATGAACTGCAATCCAATATTGGATAGATGGAAAATTAAAGATTTATCAACCTCCATTTAGTTTTTATGTGCTTAGCTTGAAAATGTTATTCACATCTTAATGTTTCCAACATGTTTTTTCCACTCCACTGATTTTTCCAAAATATAAAATACACTATATTATGCTTAAAATGATGCTAAAAACCATGCTACTGTCACGAATAGGAGGTCTATTACTTCAAATTATAAAAGCAATAAAGATATGCTACATTCACAGCGAGCGAATGCCGAGCGCCCACTAGACGTGCCCACAATCAATCAAGGATTTTAGCAAGGTCGAGAGCTGGGAGAGGGGCAGACTACACAAGGTGACTTTGACTGAGAAGATGCCTTAGGGGCCGTGCTGAAAAAGCCACGGAGAAAACTTCAATATGGCTTTTGTTTCCAGCACTGTCCCCTCCTTGATCATCCATTATATCATTTTCTTTTTAGTTTTTGTTATTTATCTTTGCAAACACATCTGAAAAAGTAAAGTCATAGGCGAAAACGAGCAAGAAGAAATACTGCAACTAGCCTCACTTAAAACTACCCTTTGATTGCACAGTCGTTAGGTGTGACGTGCTACTGTGAAGTTCACTCTTCAGCACATGGTAAATGTCATGACTGATTTAAAGCAGGCACTCGTTGTGCACTATCTGTGTGTGTGAATATGACAGGCAATAAGAAAAGGACAAAAGAGGAGAAAAAAAACTTGTAATGAAACAAGAGAAGTATCACTATTCTCTTCACAACCAACCACCCGCCCCCCCCTACCCTCTGGTCGTGTGCGGTAGCAGCGTTGTAACATAATTACTGCTGGGACACTCATATTCCCAGTGATCCATTTGCGTCAGTCAGGTTTCCAAGCAGAGCCGATGAATGGATTCTCAGTTTCTCAAGGATAAAGCGATGACCCTCTCTGAACAGTTAGATCCATTTCATGTGGGAAGACCACTGTGCTGGGTGGGTGAAAGTTAGCAACTAATTATGACTGGAATCTGGGATTTTGGGGTCTATAATAAGAGTGATGGAACTCCTAGCCAGTCCGGATGTCTTTTATCAACTAAACAACTAAATACTTGAACCCCATTATCATTGAAAATGTTCAACATTTATCTATATCAGTCAACTTCCAGCAAAAAAAGATGGTAATTTATTTACTATGATACAATAAATACATGACACTTCTATCAGTTCTGGAATGCCCATTTTTCACGACCCAATCATTTTCTGATGCATAAAATTAAGCCTAATTGCTTTGAATATTATGTTTCACTGGAGTAAAATGAGTTGTGAATGCAGTTTTATGTTGTCTTTAGGTACGAAACACCAAAATATCATGGTCTTTGAATGATGTTTGATAGTCTTTGACATCATATCTACACCAGCTCACTCAACATCTCCATCAGAAGTGAAATCAAAAAGAAAGAACTGTAAGCTTGTCGTAAAAATTATTTCATCACCAAAATTCATTATGACAGTACGTCAATGCACCGAGAGAACGTTTTGACACTAAAGTCAGCACAGGATTTTCCCCCAACTTGGGTGAGTTCCTCAAGAGTAGTTATTATTAAACTTTCTACACACTGATTTTTGACTTAAATGGTCATAAGCTGTGAAATTGCAACATTTTACAGGGTGAACTTTGCCATAAAAAGATAAATCAGATTCCATTGATCTTTCATGTTTTTTTATGAATCTGTTGACAAATTAAACATACTCAGTATGATTTCCAATGTACGATTTATACAGATTCATTCTGACTTTCCTCTCTTCCTCTCACTCGCTCTCACACACACACACACACACACACACACACACATGCACACGCAACAGTCGGTGTGATCTCTAGATGAGATGTTTGCATGAAGGCATTCTTCCGGACTGTATGAAATGATGGCATGTGGTTCTGGCTCTCTTTGCATGACTGTCCATCAGCACAGAAAGAAAGAGAATCATCACCAGATACAACTTATCCCCCACTGATGTGCATAGAAGTTTCTGCCCACCCTCAGAATTACCCCCCGTTTTGCCCACAGCCACCCTGCGGGCTGTGTTAACTGGCATGGCGGTCTTTTGATGTTGCGCAGATCTCAGCTCAGAAATGATAAACAGATTTTCCTCCTCAGGGAACAGCGGCTCATGAGCATTAAAGATGCCGTGCATTAATGCATAACATGAGCACACAACTCTGGGTAACATTCTCTAGACAGCTAAATCTTTGAAAAATGCACAATACTGTGAGCTGCCAACCTAGACGATATTTTGGGGCATCACAGCCACATTCAATCCTTCAGTTGTTACTTCATACACTAGAAATCCTTTTTATTGAAGATCTGCAAAGCTACATATATTCAAAATCTACTAGTTGGGGGACTGTCGCAATAACTAGTCCTGAGAAAATCATATAATCATATTAGGCTGGTCATTCTCATAACATCAGTTCTTGAATTTAAAAACAACCGAATGGAGCACAGAGGAATGAAACTTGACAAACACACTAAAAGTACATTTGAGTGTGTTGAAAGTTGTTGCAACGTTACTCTGTGCGTTCGTTTAGTGGCTGGTATTAGACACTTGTTGCACTATTCAGATCGATAGAATATTATTAATAAAAGCTGGATAACTTGTGTTGCTAAATAGCATGTCATTAATTTTTAAATATATTGTTAGAGTTATATTTGGAGAAAATACTGTATTATTGGAACTACAAATAAAGCTTAATCTGATTATGCTACTTTTGCCAAAAAAAAGTATTGTCTCAATGAGGCACGGTACAAAACAATTAGACTACCGGTAATCGTGTTGAGCTATATAACAATGATTTGTTTAATGTCAATAAAAGTATCCAAACAGTTGCACATCTGTCTAATAAAACAAGAACGGAAATCAGGTATAATGTGAATATGACGTCATTGACATGCAAAGCAATGGATTTAAACACGGTTGGAAAAATTGGGATATGCAAGTACAAAATTCAACAAAATATATAACACTGTTCTAGTGATTTTTGGATGTTTTAATCCAAAAATCATACGAATTGTGCCTTTAAAAGGGAGTGGACTTAAAGACAACTTTTCCAAGAGGTTTTTACCATACAAATTTTCAAACAATTAAGACATGGGATGCTGTCAGCATGCTCATTTACGCACAGTTACTAAAAATATTAAATCTAAAAAAAAAATATATATATATATATATATATATAAATTAAAAAAAATCTAGAACTCAGTGATTGACTAACCATCTACGATGACTAAGGTAATCTGTGCACCCAAATACAACAAAAAGTCCTCTCTTTAGCACTCCAGCTGTCACGGCAGACACAGAATGCCTTCCTCTGCCTGACCTGTGAGATACTTCAGCTTTTTACAGGAAAACTTTAGAACGGCATACAATAAATATTTGATACTATGCTCTTTCCCTATGACATTTCAATCCTCTTCAGTCCCACTGTTCTACAATACTCTATTATGTAAAAGGTTTATGCAATCCAGGCAGCATGGATGCCATTGACTCATAAACTGGGAAAGGTTGTGAACTGATGAGATTTATATATAGATAGATAGATATATAGATAGAAAGACTGACGTACAATAATCTCTCAACTTATTCCATAAAAGGAAGGCAGCACCAAAAAACCCCTCCATGTCATTTGTTTGAAATCTAAAGCAAAAAGTAGTTTGAGAAAAAAATGCTTCCCCTTGTGTGATTTTTCAAAATGGCATGATGGCAACTCAAATCATACGCTGCATCTCTAGGACTCATGAAGAAAAATGCAACTGCAGAGTACTCTACAAATTTGAGAGCATGTCACAAAAAAAGAACATCTATTTGGCAAGTCAAACTATTCTCTTAATTTGATTATGGAGTGAAACAATAGAATCCTCTTAGTGTTATTTAGCTGGAGTCTGCTAAGTTTTGCAGAAGGTTCAAACCCCTGACTCTTTGTTTTGTAGTACAAGAGCGCCTGATGAGAAACGATTTGAGAAAATAGAGGAGATGAAGAGAGAAAATAATGTTGCTGTAGCATACACGCTCCAGAGAGGCCGTGATGATTTTTACTTCCTCCATTCAGCACAAAAACAATTTTAAAATATAGATATGCTCTTACATAAACGTCTGCTTGCAGCTGCACTGGTGTTTATGCAACGTACTGTACAATGGAGGCACTTCTTTAGAAAACGCAGCTCTTTAACTAATGGACTCTAAATGCAGTCTCTCTTAACTCTACACAACGAACTAATGTTTGAAGTGCACAGATATGCATTGTCTGTGTATGTTTGCTTTTTGGTTAGCGGGAAATCTCATCTGTGTAGCGTAACAAATAATGGTTTCTTTTGGTAAGGCAAATCTTTCAGTTGCCTTATTCTAATGAGTTCTCAAACACGCAGAAAAACAAAATGCAAATATTGGGTTAGTGAGACGATACCGTTATTCCTGAGAGTGGCTGATAAACTAATTCATTCATCACTGAATCTGACAGGATTTATGTCTGATGATGTCATGTGCCGCCACTCTATATGCTAGAGATGTGGCATATCGGTTGATGGGAAATCAGGTTCGAATCTGACCTGCGACACTTCCCATTTCCATTGCCAATGTCTATAAAACTAGCCTAAAGACAAAGCGAGAGTTCTAAAAATAAAATACAGAGACAAAGAGGTCTAGTGAGAGTGAAGCCCTGCAGTTTGCCTTCCCAGGAATCTTTTCAGCTCAACTGTTCTCTGATAGCCTGTGGCCTGACTGGGTGGTTAGTGACGGCCCAGCTCTTTTCCCATGTGTGCTCTGAAGCAGGCTAGCAGCTAAGCCACTGACAGACAGACGATCAGCGAAGAGGAGGAGGGGGGTGGCCGAGCGAGAGATAAGACCCCGGGTGTCAGAGATGCTGGCCAAGTATGGCCACAGAGCAGCTGAGATACCAGGCCCCGAGTACTATTTCACCTGGATCAGCAGAGAGAGGGAAAGCTGGCAACAAGCAGAACTTTATGCACTTACGGGTGTAGTACACCGAAAGAGTTTGAGAACACAGTGACATGACACAGTACACTTGGCGAAATCAATCAATGTAAAGTGTGACCTCAATTTCGAGCCTCTCTGACTTAAATACTCCACTAAAAATCAGAAAATTGACATACAACCAATTCAAACATTAGCCAGAGACCGTATTTCTAGACTGACCCATATCACTACATTTGTAAAATACTTTAGCGAAACAAAATGACATGTACATCTTATTGTCCTGTGTATTTCTCTGCGTATTTCTCTGCGTTTTAACTGCTCGGACTTTTACTAAGGGAGTGGCGTCATGTTTTCCTTCACTGTAAAGTGCCAGCACCAGAGGGAGGGTGATGTCATGCCTGTAAAACTGATACCTCCCTGTCCAGGCTTCCACTTCTTTCTCCTTACATGGCAGAGGTCAACGACTTCATATCAGCTCCCAAATGAATGTGCCTTTCAGCCCATACCCATCTCGCCATGCTTTCTCTGATTTACTACGATATCGGCATGGCAAGCTGATTGATAAATAGACAGATGCTGCTGACCTGCGAACATTAATCTAATCAATGTGCAAAATCAATGTAAGGAGAAACCTAATAAAACATGCACAAGCTACAAAGATTTACTATGGTTAACTATTCACAGCATTCGGTTACGCCTCAAAATGGGATACAAGACTATAGAGAGAAAATCTCAACTGCAGCCAAAGCATCTGAAGCATCAGATACTGTTCTGAGTCAAGTCATGTCATACTGGTTTTAAATCATTAGGATCTGCAATGAAAAGTACTGAATTCAACTTAACTGAATGGTCCTTATGAAGAGAAAGCAGACTGATGTTTCTCTGAAGCTTGAGATTGTTTCCATCCGGCAACAGAATAAAAATCAAGATGGAAGAGGACCCTGCTATAGTTGAACTCTTCAGCTGAACACCAGGAAAATAAAAGACCCATTGAAATAGCGTTGTGTTGAATATGGATCTAAAAGCATGGGCAATTTCCCTCTCAGCAAAGTTAAGACAAAGAGCTCCATTTACATCCAGGATGGAGCTTTTTACATGGACATCCTGCTATCAGTGTGCTACAGACAGTGGAAAGATGGAAAATATTCCAGGTGGCCTTGACAAATCACTGGAGTCATATATTACTGGAATTACGTCTTCGCAAATTCAGGGGATTAGGGTAATTTAAAACTCCCTCCCTGTTAGATGTGACAGTGTGCCAAAAGTATTTCGGCAGGGTTCACAGCCAGATCGGACATGTGTTTAGGGTTAGAGAGGAATCGCGGCGTACAAAAGACAGGAATTTAGCATTTTATATTCTGAACAGATCTGCCTGTCATTACAATGATATAAATGCCTAATCACCAGCATGGGTTCCCCAATATTTTTCTTTCTTCTTACAGTAGCTCACGGTCAGACTATGTCAGTACTAAACTAAAGTAAAAAAGAAAGTGTCAATAATTAAATGTCCACTAATTACAATTTACAGTATGGGCCTTTGATTGTCTTGTATCATTTTTTTACAACCTTTTGCAGCCATAGACTCACCACATTTCTCCAACAACTGGGAAAAACACGGATGAGGGCCTCTTTTCTTCCTGTTTGTAGATCACAGCTGCATTATTTCCTACTGTGCCACAGGTTCTGACTTGACTTGAGCCGCAACAATGCACATTCATGATTAACTAATACAGTGTGGTAAATTAAAACAACATTCTTTTGGGATGATCTTTTGAATTTCATCAGATCTTTTTAATTTCAGCGGAAGTGAATCATTGTTTTATTTCCTTCACAAGTGAATGAATTACTCTATCATTTTAAACTTCTGTTTCTGTAAGGTTCAAGTGAGTGTAAAGAGAGAACTGCGCTTCTGGCAATAGGGAAAGATTTGTTAAAAAAAAAAAAAGAAGAAGGCACTCCCAGAACGAGTAGATGGTTTTGCTATTATGATTTACATGCCAAACATGCTTTCAGTTCACTATGACATAGGGCTGGGCAGTTTATCGAATTTTCACAATTTATTCACAAGGCTTTTCCCGGCACTGTAAAATAAAGCAACACTGTAAACATTGTAATGCACCTTTTACTTAGACTCTGAAGTCAAGTGCATCTGAGTTCTATTAATCTGCTAAAGAAATAGTTCCTTGTGACTTATTGTAAAGTGTTAACATTTAAAAAAAATTATTGAAAAGAATTTTTTTTTTTTTTTTTTTTTTTTGCTTAACATTTTGGTAAGCGTACCATTTATATTGATCTAAAATGTAACATTTCAAATCTAATTTCCCACAATGGTTGGCCAGTTCCTTATAAATATTGAGTTAAAAACCACCTACTATGATATAAAAGAAAAACAACATGCCAGAAGGGATCTCAGTTCAAAACAATACTAGCGTGGCATTACAGGTCCATTGTGACACGTTTCTCTCTTAAGGTGATCCACAATAACATCCAATGCTGATATCCCAAGCACACGGAGTAGCACACGGCTGCAGTCTGAAACTCATATCAGTGCCCACAGAGCAGAGGTAATGAGAGACAGTGGGGGGGTCAGCAGAACACAGGTGCAGACTGCGTCACACCTCCGAGCCATCAGCCGTGCCTGTCTCTACCACACGTTCACACGAGCCCACCTCAGAAGCCGCACTTGCTTACGTGTGCCCTCGCAGACATCACGTAACGCATGGTGGGCTGAGAAAGAAGACTTTCACAAGTTCTTCTTTCACATACGCACTGTCACACCTTCAGAAAGGAATTCAAAGTTGCTAGAGGGCATTTAACCTTAACAAAATTACTATTAACCGTGCAAAAGTGCACAAAAAGTATTTCCAATGAATAATCATAATTGTGAAAATGATCTATTCAGAGACAAAAAGTGTGGAATTTAACTTTAACGTCCTGGCCCATGCAGCAAACATAATGTATATAATCGTTCCGGTTATACACATACAAATCTGTATAGATTTATATACTTTGGTGGAAACTTACACTACAAAGAATATTGTAATCATAAAGGAGTACTAACAATGCATAAACAATTTACGAGCACCATTCAAACATTTAGAAATGGTAAGACTTTTTTTATGCTCACCCAGGCTGCATCTACTTGACCAAAGTACAGCAAAACAGTAACATTATGAAATAATATCCAGAAAATCATTCTAAGCTGATTTTGATGCTCAAGAAACATTTTTTATTAAAAGCCGAGAACAGTAGAATGTTAAAAAGAACAGCATTTATTTAAAATAGATGGGTTTTTTATGTTTAAAATAGCATCCTTGCTGAATAAAAATATTAATTTAGTTCATATATATATATATATATATATATATATATATATATCTAACTCTATACTATTGAACAGTAGTGTACAAGAAATAAATCAAATGCAATGGATATCTCTTCTAAATAAATAAACAAACAAACCCATAATAATAACCTATTGTTCTTTTTTTTTATAAAATATTTGAAATTGTTATGTTAAGCCAAGGAAAAGAGTATATCATGGCCAAAGCATCAAAGATTTGATTCCTCTAAAAAAATCTCAGGATGTCATCTTTATACAACACGCATTTGGAATGTAGGTTCTCAGTGAAACAGAGGACGAAAATGATTTGCTGGGTCCCAGGAGGATAAAGAGGCACTCTGATGACAAGTACAACAACAGATAAAAGACATAATCCTGATCACAGTGGCACTTCAAGATAAACCGGCACTCATAGGAGTTCATAATGAAGCTTGTGTCAAGGCTAATCGCTGACCCACAAAATGAGATAATCTACGGTAAGTTACCCTCCGTGGACTACACGGATTAGTGTTCAGCACTTGAAGGTTTTTGTTTTGTTTTGGTCTGGTGTTGAGTAACATGGGGCTATGCTATGCTGCCCTTTTAACCCAGAGTGGGCGGCGTGGTGGCAGGGTGAGGAGGCAGAGAGGAAGAGGATCAGTAGGGAAAGAGGATTAGCAGCTTTGGGCTGCTGCTCTGGCTTCAGGCTCACACCAGTGATGTACGTTGCTCACACCAGAAGACCCAGAGCGAAGGGGACACCTGAAGCCAGGTGCTCCTGCATGACCGCATCTTTGGGAAGGGTGAAGGAGACCGGAAAGAGGTTGTCGATCCTTAAGCCGCTCTGCACTGTTCAGCAGCACATGTGCTGAGTGGACCGTATGGGGAGGCTTAACACCAGAGGTCACAGCCAAGGGCAGGGCAGTCGAAAGGTCAACATTAGCAGTTTCTTTAGACAGCGCAGACATAGCTTTCCCATTGTGCAGCACTAAAAATGTAGATCATTGGCATTTGCTTTCAAAAATGCTGATACATCAAACATGTGTGGTCAGACAACATTGGGTTTCATGGGTAAAGTCTTTATTCAGGGAAGGGCCAAATTGTAAATTACAATTTCAGCCTAACAATACAATGTTCCCTGGAAACTTTGACCACTTTTTCCAAATGCTTAAAATTGTACAGATGTTGCTTTAATAGAAATAGGATACATTGTGTCTATAGCACTCTGAGACTATAGCCTCCATTAAACTTTAGATGGACAGGCATTAATGTTTAATTACCTTTAATGAATGTTAGAAGTTAAATGGAGATTACTGACAAATTGGATAAAGTTCTTGCACATCTACAACAGATTTAAAACTACCAAGATGGAAGTACAACGTTTGTTTACCAAATATTTTGGTTGGGTAACACTTGACTACTTATCCCAAAGCATTCTTGCCTAAATTGTGTTCTTGATGACCCAGACATACCCCAAAGCTTTTCTAAGGAGTGACAAATAGAGAAGCAGGAATACATTCAGCTGACGTGTGTCTAGCCAGATAATTCTCAGTTGTAAGCTCACATGCTCTTATTTAATTATAATTGTGTGCCTGCTTTTTTGCCCCAGCCATTCTGCAACACTGGCTATACACTTTAAATACGATTTAGCCTATACTAATTCTGAAATCTTAACCACATGTCAGAAAGTGAGCTGTATTTTCATGTGGTGAGGAGGCCTGTGCCAACTTGGACGCTAATCCCGAAGCCAACAGTTTGGAAATCATCATCACTGCATATTAAGATGCTGCCTAATAAAGCTAAAACTGAGGAGCCTAAGAACCTGATAAATGGTTTTATTTGGAAAGTGAAATGGAAACCTATTTACAGCTGGCAACAGAGGCAGTTTTGTGTGAATGCAAGTTAAATGAGGGGCTAATATTTTGATACACGTCTTAAATGATGGTTTTTCTGTTTGCCTAACATGTTCCTCATATCCTCTGGTAACTTATTTAGAATCCAAAGTGTGGCAATGTGGAGAGGTGGTGGGACAGGAGGCAGCCAGAGGTTTCTGGTTTTGGAGCAGCTACTTACGGGGTGACCCCGCTGGGACATCGTACATTCCACTGGGTTGGAGAGCCGATCCAAAAACCACAGATAATAAGAGAGGGAAGTCAGCGCAGACTAAAATCAACTGAATATATGCATGCGGATGCATATTCATAACTCTGCCCTTTATGGTGATAAAAGCAGCCCATTTATACGCCTTTTATTGAACAAAAAAAAGAATCCTCTGAGATGTTCCCAGAGGGAAGAAGGTCTGCATTGCCCACACAAGCAAACTATGGCTCAAACATTATCTGCTGGGCTCAAGATTCTGCATCCTGCCTCCAGGTCTCACGGGAGAATGCTGGAATCTCCAGCTCAATGATAGGGTTCCAATAAACAATGAATCACACTGCTCTGAGCAAGCGTGAAAGAGAGCCGTTGCACAAAAAGAAAACCGAGCATGATTTAATGGACATGATGCAGAAGTATGGTACATTCCATAGGGCTGATCTGAAAAATATTTAGAACAGAACTGCTAAAGAGTATTCACACACTGGGAAAAAGAATGGGCCTGCGACAGGAGCGCTTAAACAAGTTATGAGCGCGACACGTCAAATGCAATGAAATCTGTTTCCAATAAGTATTGCACAAATATGTGTCATTAAATATGTCATTGAGTGGTTTTGTTGTTACTTGTTTAAGTTTGTATTGCGAATTGATGACGGCAAACATTGAACATTTCACTTAAGATTCTCAATTAACAATATCTAGTAAAAAGCTTTGGCTTATTATTTTACAAGTTATTCAGAATTCCAAAATACAGGTCTCTAAGAATAAACTGCATCACAATTAATAAATCGACTTTTTTATGTACAGACAAACAAAATTACATACCAGTAGCCTTGTTTTGAAAAGCTCCAGCCTCCACTTGTTAAATAACATTTGTGTCTAACTTTGAGACTGAACACCGCATCCTTTGCCAGCTGCAGCTGACTCAAATAAGACACTTAAGAACAGGGTGTTTCACTTTAAATTCGGCTAACATAAAATTAACCGTCAAATTAAACAGTACAGCTTCTGCAATGCCTGTGTAACTCCTATTTAAAACAAGGCCAACAACTTGTATTCAACAGTTTCGTCATATAGTACAGGCACTCAACATTAGATGGCAACTGACCATATGGCACTATCATTTTTACTTCATTAGATTTACTACAAAAAAGTGAGGCGCTGCGTACTTAAAACAGATGCACCACTGTTTAACAAGAAGAGAAGAAGAGCTAGGCTTACCCTAACAAACGAAGCAGCGCAATCCTCAGTCCTGGACCCAAAATATCCAGCTCAAGTCTTATTTACGTTGTTTCTTCCGTTGCTTTCAATGCTTCTCTCTACTTGGAGCTTCCTGGTTCTTTCTCCTCCTCGGGTAAAATGCCCTGTTCGAGGGGGAAGGGAAGAGAGGAAAAGTGTTTCGCTCAGTGATTCAGAAGCATGGTGTAAACGCCAGCCTTCTCTTTCTGACAACCAGCGTTAATTGCAGATCAGACTCGCCCACACACTCCAGACTCTCTCTATTCACTCTCTCCTGGAAGGAGCTGAGAGCAGGCTGTGAGATTGGAGTGCTATGAACAGCACAGTGGGAGATGCTCTAACCCCCACCCTGTGCAACACCAATCACCACCTCTGGAGCTCGACTTCACCACGGCTGACTTTATTTCACAAGAACGGCACAGGCATGGACCGATGCCCATGGGACGATGCATGCTGACAGAAGAGGTACAAGTGCACCATATAACATGCACTAGAAACCAGATGAAGTGTAAACTGCAGTCTACAGCAAGCCTATGGGAGAAACATTAAGAAGTGGTCCTGCAAACTTCTACAGCCCAAATGCGCTCTGATCTCAATCGGTAAAACACAAGATGTCACATGTCAGAATGACGATTAAGGTCCAGTCTAATCTGGTATCGTGTTAGATACTGTTTGCTTGGACTTTATTCAACTACATTAGCAGCGACTGGGGTCAAAAAGAGGAGCGATTCAAATGCAAATAATGTACAAAGAGAAAACAACTCCATAAAATATTAGAAACAGAAGCTTCATACAGAAAAGTAATACCACTGGTGTAGTCAGTATCTAGTGATAAAGAAATAAATGAAACATCATAAACAAAAGATGCTTTATTAACACAGCAGGACACCAATTTCAAGTGCAATGTTGTGCTTTATCTGATTTGTAGAGGGGCATGTCGGGTGAACAGCATTCAGAATATTAAAAGAATTCCTTAGCTGACTAATTCATTGTCAAGTGTGTAAACAGAACGCTATTGAATTTCAGTGTGATGTTTTCAGTGCTGACTTTGCACCCATGTTTAGTTTGGGCTTATTAAACTATAATGAAGTCGCACAGAAGGCCAGATGGAAAAAGTGTGATGGCGTGTTATACACTGGACTGGGATATTAAATCTTTACAATGTACCTCATATGAAAACGAGGGCAGCAAAACACGTTTATTTAAAACAAATTTTAACATGATTTACAAAAGAAAACTTTTTCAAAGTGTGTTTTTATACTGTTAATTGACTAATCAATTCTGACACCAAATCTCTGTCCTTCACAAATACAATACACTTCTTATACACTAATCTTCTGTTTAAGTACTTGCAATATATAAAAATTCTTATGAATAACATGAATAAGTGTTCATGTTGTATTGCAAAACAATGTAATTATAGATTACTGATATTTATTACAGATATACATGCAGCCAAATAGGTGTACACAAATATACATATCAATATCATATACATATCCATATATATATCAAATGACTCATTTAAATGTTAGTACATCATAGTTAAAGTGAGTTCAAAGCTTGATTTTTTTATTAAATAACATTACTTGTGCCTGGACACATGGAATAAATGTACTCCAGCTCAAATCCAAATCACATACTTATGCTCAAGACCTATGTTTTGTTTTTTGCCTTTGTCCAATTTGGAAGAAAGGATTTTATATTCTATTAGTCACTATACCCTCTTTCTCAGCAGGTTGAAATATTGAACTAATCAATGAATCTGTAGTGTGTCCGGCCCTGGCCACTGGCTGCAAGCCAAACAAAAAGAGGGACAGACAAACATTCTTCCTGAGGTCATTTTCATGATGATGTACCTTAACCTGATTGCCTGCTTTGTGTGGCTCGTAATTACAACGCTTGTCAGACACAAGTACTGAGAAACCTTAGGAACACTTTTAGCCTTTGACATTCAGACAACGTGGCTTATTTTTCTTTTAGTTTGATTGATTTTATTTCTTTATCAATGTGAAATATGTATAATCAAATCACCTGAAACCCTTATATTGCATTTAAGGCAAGTCTAAGACACAACTAATGACTAAATGGCGGGCCGTATGGCCGTTAACAGAGGCATGTGTAATCCTGCAAGCACAAGTACTACACTCTCTGCCTGTGGATGATAAGGCTGTGCACGTCAAAGTCAGCAGCGCTGGCAGAAAAGACACAGAGCAACAACAAAAAAAAGAGCGATTTACAATGAAATGCTTGTTGCACATAAAGGTAATGCACTTAAAACACTAGTTTTATCTGATCCGATTTTTCTGCTATAGTTTCTTATTCCATGAGTAAAGTAAATAGTAAAGCTAATTTTTTTTTAACACGCATTCATGCTGAGACAAATACCAAATTAATTCTTCAAATTAATCATTTTTATATTGCATTAGCCTTTCAAATTTTTTGAGGAGCCAAAACAGGCCATTTTTAAAAAAACTAATAATGACCCAATTGTTGATTAGTGGCAATACAAGCTAAAAAAAATAAAAAAATTTGAAATGATATTTCATTGAATAACTTTCCTGCAGTATGATGATGACCTTGCAAGGATGAGTCACAATCACGTACCACACAATATCTAGACCTCTCACTAGTTTGTAACAAGACCCTGTGACCTCATGAATAACATTAAATCACAAGTGAAATTAATATGCTAATATAAAATAATTGATGGCATCAATTTTCACCGGTCTCAGTTTATTCACTAACATACAGTATGTACAGAGAGACTCCAATAAACCCTGCGACACTATCCAAATCTCTGCAAGAGACCAGCACCATCTAGATTTCAAGCAGAAAAGTATTTGCAACGACTTTACATTCTCAAAGTTGGGCATAACAATTTATCACTAACTTTCCCTAACATTCCTAAAGTGGTCGAACGTGCTTTAAATCGCTTTAAGGGGTCATTTCTGTTGAGTCTAACATTTCCTAATCACAATTCATATCGTCTAAAGTACATCTAGTTGCCTGAGCTCGTTTTGGTTGCTTTAAACAACTTTTAAAAAGGAATCATTTGGCTATCCACAGTTGCTAATAAATTAGGAAACAAAATAACGTGGAGAAACATTATGTCGCGCGGCTTCTGAGTCTCTGCAGGTGACCCTCTTCAACCCGAAGTACAATATCCACACAAACTCTGCGCTTACAGTAAAAGCTTACTATCTGCTGCCTTTCCTGACTATTATCCTTCATTTTTAATCACTCCTCCAGACATATTCAACACCGCCCGGAAAATGATGCGAGACTTAGAGCGCAACTATGCCAAGTGTCAAAGTGGACTGAACCCGAAAGCACGCGCGAGCTCTCCTTCACACGGAAAATAGTGTTGTCCTTCAGTCAGGCGCTCGCGACTCGGCACCAAACACTTCCAGACGTGTTGCCGACTACTAGTCACACGCATGACAAACATTTTTAGCTTCCAAAACGAATTCTAACGCGTTTTATTTGCGTTCATCTATTCTCACTCCACGACTCCCTCCTCGCGCTCTCTCTCTCTCACTCTCTCTCTCTCTCTCTCTCTTGCTCTCTGACTGCTGGGTAACATTGTTGCTATTTTTGCGACTCACCTTTTTTTCTTCGCGGTCCCCCTCGCTGTATATAGATACTATGTATCAGTGACTCCCGTGGATACACCGTGACATAAATGTATTTTCAGTCACATTGACACACGGCTTCTATTTTCGGGAGCTGGGCTGACAAACTCAGAAGAACCAGCAGTCGCTCTTGTCACAACATAAGCTCCTCCCCCAATATGACGAACACTAGACGGAGTCAAGCACCTACGGCAAGCCCTGTATTCTTAAAACTAACTAGGTTCAAACGTTTACATTTATGCATTGTGCATTTTGCAGACGCTTTTTTCCAAAGTGACTTACATGGCATTCAAAGAACACATTGACATTTAAATCAGCTCTTGCTTTACCTGGGAATCGAATCCATGACAGTGGAGTTGCACACGCCACGCTCTACTGTTTGAGCTACAGGAAAGCCATACAGTAATCCCTCACCACTTCGCGGTTCAAGTTTTGCAACCTCAGTGCATCACGAATTTTTACAAATAAAAATGTAAAAAGTTTCCCAGGATGCCCGACAAAGAGAGATACTCTCTCAGAGGCTTTGTACACACCCACGGGAACTCAGACAAAACATGTGATTGGTTCCCGGCACGAGCACGAGTGGATGTATCCCGTGAGCTGATTGGCTGATCCTACTTTGAGGATTTTCATCTACCGCAGGGGTGTTGCGGTCCACATTATACTCAATAAACGAGGGACCACTGTATTTCTGTTTCTTATGCTTTATTGCAAGATATGAAATAATGACTATAGGTTGCTATCCTTTGGTCAAAGATAGATTTACTTAATTATTAACTATCTCAAGTTACTACAACCGATTTCATCTCTTCTAGGCCTACTTATTTAGATTCTAGCAACAGATTTTTGAGACACTAGTAGGCTACACATCCCAGTTGTAACTAGTCCATTTCTTATGTCATATTGCATTTTTACTTAGGCTATATTTTATGTAATGATTAGTTAAACTGACTACTTTATAGCTTGATAAAAAAAAAATCTCAAATTTGTTAGAAATTTTACAAGTGGTTATCTGTAATGCATAGATTATTAGTGGCTAATAAATAGAGGGCCATCCATGTCTATTTAACTGCCACTAAGAAACCTGGAATACTAGTTTGCCCGACTATTGGAATAACTAAAATAAGCACTAATTCCTAGAAAAGAGAGAGAGAGAGAGAGAGAGAGAGAGAGAGAGAGAGAGAGATGCAATTAAAACTGGAAAAGGCATCACCAATAACTTGAATACTATTATAGTGGTATTCTACTAGTTACACTATACTACTAGTGGCTATAACTAAAGAATAATTACTAGTAAATCACTGTTGGATTATGTTGTAGTAATTAAAAATCCAATACAATTTATTCTAGTTATTTTTAAGGAATAAGTGCTAATATGGCTTGCCATAACACGCCGCCTCCTCATCCTCCACCTCCTACTCTACTCGTGTCTCATCTCTAGTTTAAAAACAAATATGAAAAACTCAAGAACTGCGACTTAAACAAGATGGAAACAACACGAAAGAACTCATACATTGTGTTTTTGGCTAAAGTAAAAGCGATAAACGAGTGAGTACGCCAGTTAAGGAGAGGAGGAAAGGAAACGGCCACACCATGACATCACCGTGTTTAACAGTTTGAGAAAGCGAGGAAACAACCATAATAGTGTGTGTTCATGTCATCGAATCGAGGAAGTGACTGTAAAGCACTGTCGCGCAAAAAAAAAAAGTTAATGAGTAAAGCAAGACGTCGCTATAGGGTAAATTCCTTGAATGTGCGCTAAAAGCACGTTACGTGCAAAGCAATTTAATATTTATTATGGTCTTTAGACTGGCACTACCTTAGATACGATTGACGTACGTTCTATAAAACAACAGTAACAATAGGGTCAGTGCATTTGAAGTGACATGTTTCCTATCCAATCAGATCCCTCGGCGGCTTGTCTCTGTCCAATCGGATAAAAGAGGCTGGCTGCGTTTTACGGTGCATGTGTCAGAGTCACGTGTAGTTGTAGGATCAGTGGAAGAGGTGTGGTACCGAACATGAGTTGTTTTTGCTGAGACTCATGGGGAATTTGTTTTACCACCGTTTTACCACACGTAAAATGGGACAGGATATCAAATGAATGACATGTTAAAACAATGCAAAAAGACCAATAGATGAGTTAGTTTGGAGACTTCATAAATTATTTGCATTTATAAAATTTAGTTTGTTTTCCTTTGGAATCAGTGTTGTTGCATTAGCCCTATCTTATTATTAAACTAAAGTGAGAGAGTTATCACTTTCATAACTTTCTAATCCGCAGAACAGTTTGACTTTGAGCTTCATTCTGTACCTGGGCACAGATCTCGGACATGAATAAGCCTTTAAACAATGGATTCAGATAACAATCAAAACTGGCAGCTTAGTCACTATAATTTTAATTATAAGTATCTATTTACTTTTTTGGCAGCTACTTTGAGTAAAAAATGTTTAAGATTTTTTTTTTAAAGTCTTTCCTCACTGGTTTTTTCCTCTCTTTTTGGGGGGGGGGGGGGGAATGATGTTGAACAGATCGACCTTCTATGCATGGATTTTTTTAACTGGTTATTGTGTCACCCTACCATAAAATAACCTAAATTATGCCCATATTAATTCAAATGAATGAAATTAAATACTATTTTAGAAACTACAAATTGACAAATTTGACTCTTGCTTTAGTAAAGTCATCAGTTGCATGCACAATGACAAAAAGCACAACCAGCATGACAAGTTCAGCAGCCTTATGTGAGACGAACTACATTTTAAAAGTAGGCTACTTCGTTACAGTACATCATTTTCTTATGAAAAGTACTTTTTCCTATATGCCGCTGCCATCTGAAATAACTAAGATAGAATAGAAGATATAGCAACAGAATCAAACTCGCACTGTAGTAAGTAATCCCTTGAAAATGGATATGATATTGATGAAATCCCTGATTATGTGTCCTCTGTGACTTCACATTTTTTCACATTCTATTCGAAGCCTTGTAAAGCTGGAGCTGTGCATAAAAATAGTCCCATCAGGGTTAGGCACATACTCCGGATCCCCTGTGCAAACACCCATTGGCACCAGAACCCTAACAAACCACAATGAACACCAGCCACCTGTGAGCTAGAGATTAGCTAGAAAGAAACACATTTTATTCTTCTTATATCTAATTTAGTGTTCAATCAGTTGTAATTGAACATAAATTTATATAAATACCGTATATACACTGTATAAATCTACATATATAGCTAGTGAGCAGTGAAAACATTATTATGAAAATGCAAATTTATTTTATGACTTTGAAGCATTTTCTTAATCAGTGTGGTACAGGCAAAGCAGTAGATATCTAACAATGAAATATTATTCCACATACTTCAGAAATTAACCAAAATGAGCTGGAAACCATGAGCTCCACCTATACAAATCTCTGAAATTGAACGGAAATGTTATTCAAATTAAATGAAAGTGGTGCAATTCTGGAAAAAAAGTTACAACCTGCAATTATAAAGTTTAATTAACTTTTTGATGATGTTGAAAGTAATTATCATAAAGAAAATTCAGAAGAATAAGTAAAAAGAACAGAAAATGTTACAATATATATATTTATATATACATACTAAAACACTACATTTTCTACATTATCAGCCTGATTTCTCTACTTGCATTAGTCTATTACTTACCAATCACACGCAGTCAGGTCATATGTTAATATTTTGTATACATCTGCCCTGTTGCCCCTCCCCCTCCCCCTGTGTATCTCACCTGTTTCTTGAGATGATCGACTACCTTCACAGAACCTGCTGCTAAGGCCTTCCTCAGGTATCTTTCTCAGGTGTGCCAGACTTTCTTACTCAATTTCCCTTTTATTACTTTAATTATCTGTCTCTCTCTCTCTCTCTTTCTGTCTGTCTTCCACTCTCACATTCTCTGATTCTCTCTTGTGCTTTCTATCGCTCTTGCTTTCCTCAAAGCCAGACCAGCTGGCTTTGGACGGCTTTCTTCTTGCCCCTGAGAGGCCTGACTTCACACTCTTGTCCCTGGGTCTTTCTGCCGGAAGGGAGCTGGGCGACAGAAGTTTGAAGGGTAGGATCCCAGATGGACGCTGACATGCTGGGCATGCGTGTATGTGACAGGGCTTGGCTCAGGGGAGTGGTGGACCAGCCGCAGCTGTCACTCACCAATACTGAGGGTGTTAGATGTGTTTTCGTGTTGTTATTATTCTTAATAAAAGTGATGGGAGATCAACAATGCCCGAGTGTTCACAAGAAAGAAGGAAGGAAAGACGTAGAACTCCCTATCGATTGGCTTTCTCATAATAATAAAGCCTTGCCAGTGCCACCACCATTATTTCCAAGTATCGTTTTAATTGCCAATAGAAGTCGTCGCAAATTTAAAATTGTATATTGAATTGTATGTTCAACAAATAGTGACAAAATCAGCCAGCTGAAGCGCTTCATTTATGTGTCTGGCAGCTGAAGTTAAAGTTTGCATTGATAGGTCAAAAAGACCCAGAGAATTGCACCAGGGTTTATAAAACACTCAAATAGAAGACAGCTGACATTTTCAGCATTGTACCAGACCACAAATAGCTCCAGACTGCTTAGATACTATGCCACCAATTAAATAAAGGATATTATAATATTGCTCATAGAACAGCTCTATAGTCATAGTCATAGTTAGAGTTTCTGTCTGAACTTTCTTAGAGTTTTTTTGAACAACAGGCTCATTGGACTCATCAACACACTGAAGGTCATTGTTTTCATGGCGGATTCTTGATTAACACATCGATACAATTAGAAGAAGACAGAACTAGACTAGCCAAAGCCTTTCAAGTTTCTCCCTCCTCATCCATGCTTTCCCAACTTATTCCTCAAAGGTAGATTCTGGTATAATCTGACCTTTCAAAAATATTGAAAACAATGTTATTCATGTATTAATCAGAGTAAAAGATCATCTCGATAGCATAAATTAAATCTATATCTATAAATGAATAGAAACTGAATGAATGAAGTCTGAAACTTCTACAAACTAATATAGTTGACCATTTCAGGTTGTGTAAATTAGCATTAGCTTTTATGAATTAAAATGAGTAATGAACAATAGTATTTCTATAAATTAACATTAAACTTGACTAATAAATGCTTTAGAATTGTTGTCCACTGTTCATTCATGCCACCTCATGCATGTAATAATGATAAGTACTGAATCTTATTTGTAAAGCGTCATTTATTATGCTATTCTTTAAGTTTTTGACACAATTTCACTGTCCATGGACTTGGCGAAATGATCAGACAGAGCCTAAAGGTAGGATGAATAGGAATAGCGCAGAAGTATGGTACAGATTGAGTCTGTGCATTTGGATAACTTCGCAGAGGCTCTAAAAATACCCTGTGTCTCACAGTCTGGCTCTGTTCTCTCATTACCGCACGTAATTAACACTGAGCATGCCCTGCCAGTACTGAGTAGCGCAGCACCGCACACAACTGTCACATGCTCGTGCTTATATGTAACATATCTAATCAAAACCTCAGAAGTTTTACTTTTCCAGAGGAACTACTTTTTGTTCACTATAATGTAACTAATATCTGAGTTTGTATTTATACAGCTGACGCTCTCACAACTTTCCACGTTTTCCTTCACACCTGATGAATTCAATATCGTATCCTTCACATTGTCTCCGTTTCAACGATTTACAGACAGCTGCTTCCAGAGAAAAGCTCTTTAACTTGCCCACCATTTGTTGAAGCTACTGTACAGCACCATTTATAAGATAGAGCCATTTTGTACAAGCCATTGCGAGTTCATTAAAAATTGAGCAAGGTCAGAAATGAAACCGTTCCTCCCATTTTTCATTCAGCCCTTAATATCAAGAATCATTTAATTAATCTCGCAAAATGGCCTCAAATTAATTCACTTTGACATGTAACTGTCGGGTAACGTGCCTAGAGATCTACTTGATAAACAAGATTGAAACTAAGTCACAGCAACAGAACTTATCTCTTGTTAAATACGGTACGGCTACAGAGATTTTTATCTAAATCTCTGAGGCAAATAGCAGAAATTAATGTAATAAAGGTGAACTATTCACTTAAATGCAATAAAACTGAAAGAAAAGCTTGCAGGTGTTTAAAACCGCTTGTTTGCTATTTTCATGTCATATCTAATCTCCAATATACAATACATAATAAATCATTGTTTGCCTTGACGCAACCTTCATGATAATGTTTTGGTCAGATGGCCTCTGCTTGTATTCAAGTGCCCTCTATCTATTCCAGTCTGTTATCAACCAAAATATTGAACACCTTGCTTTAAAAAGAAAAACGAAAGGGGTAATAGGAACAATCAATATCCTCGTGCATTTTACAGTACCTTAAGTAAGGATGGTAAGGTAGACACCATAAAAAGCATTTGATCAATGAGGCCAAATACAGAACTAAAACACAGATGCTTTTATCACTTCACAAAGACCTTGTACTTAAATCATTAACACACGACCAAAGAGGTTCCAGAGGAGATGTTCATCGAACACCAGACACAATACTGTACATGCCTTGCAGCTCAAAAGTGTTATGGCACTATGAATAGATTCTGCCATGGGTTGAGTTTAACCAATTAGAAATTATTTACAAGGTGAAATCACAATCAACACCTTACTGAGGTAACCAAGATTTTGAAAAGTCTCTTATGGTCACCAGGTCTGCATTTATTTATCTAAAAAATACAGTAGAACCATAATATTGTAAAATAATAATATTGCAATCTAAAATAACTGCTTTCTATTTTATTCCTATGGTGGCAGAGCTGAATTTTCAGCATCATTACTCCAGTCTTCAGTGTCACATGATCCTTCAGAAATCATTCTAATTGTTGATTTGCTGTTTAAGAAACATTTCTTATTACTAAATACTTCTTTATTATTATTTTTTAATACTGCAAAGACTTTGGTTAATAAAGTGAGTCACAGTCATGTGATGTCGCTTCTCACTTCCTGTTCCCTTCCGTTTGCTTCCTGTGTTATTTCCCTCACCTGCCGCATCAATCACTTCCCTCATTAGTCTCGTCACCTGTTCCCAATCTCCCCTTGTATATAAGCCCCGTGTGTCTCAGTTTACGTCCGTTCTTGTCTATGTTATGTGTTGAGCTACTCCTGTCACAGACAGAAGATTGTGTGCGCGATGCGGATAGACGAGGAGCGGACTCGGAAATCCAAACTGAAAACGTAAACAAAAACGGCAGTCAACAGTGCTAAACTCTGAGAATATAGGAAACACGGGAGGAAGCATCCACACACGGGGAGCTGACATGAAAAAAGCTCAATAATCGACAAAGACAAGGGAGAACATGAGGGTTTAAATAGACAGGATAACGGGGAGCACCTGACACTACTAACAAGGGGGTGTGACAGTGACGGAAACACAGAAGGCTCACACAGGAGGAAAGTGACGAGACACAACATGACTGTGACAACTCCGTGTTTAAATAAAGTTTATGTTCCTGATTCCTCACCTCCGCACTTCCCTGCAACACGCACCCCTGACAGTGAGATTAAATACATAAAATATGTATAGTTTAACATTTTGTTTTCGTAATAGATAGCATTTTACTGATATTCATTTTGAGGAGTACTGAATCTGTGTGATGAGTAAATGCATGCTCACAGTTCGTCTAGAACTACAATAAGCATCATGTTTACACACTTCTGCATGCCACTCATGATTTCTCTTAACAGGAGACAAGAGACTCGTCAGTCAATAAATGGGAAAACAAATTTGAAAAAATAACTCTGGTACTTGTAATGTGAAAAAAGTTATCTGATTTTGTAACTTGCAGTAATTGTTATGTGTTACCACAAACACTGTATGTATCTAATCTTATTATATATTTTTGTATGTGTGTGTGTGTGTGCATATATATATATATATATATATATATATATATATATATATATAAACTAATTTGTATATCAACTAATGTTGCAGACAAAAATATGAACATTTAATCTATGTTTGAATCATATAACACAAAATCAGTTCAATCAATGTTCCTCCTAAACTATTAAACTCTGAGCTCAGACAAAGCCAAAGTTTCTGTTTGTTTCACTCCTGGAGTGTGTCTGAAGTCGTGTAAAATGCAGAGGGCCAGATCCCCAGGGGAAACTCCCATGTGATTTTCACTTGCTCTTATAACCTGACTAATCACTGTGGCTTTGTCTGCAGACGGAAAGATCTGTGGAATCGCTTGTCTACTCTCCAAATGTTAAACCCAGAAGTAATACATCAAATAATCACGCAAAGTGAAAAGTATAGAGCAATTGTAGGTTTCCAAAGACTATACATCAGCGGCTATAAAAAATTTTATACACTGTAGTATCCTATGTGTGATGAAGTAAAAATGAACATTCTTGTGAATAACACTAACCAGTGTCTTCATTTTTCTTTTTAAATCTAGACCATTGCTTGCCTTGCTGCTGAACGTGCGTAATGTTGCAGAATATGAATTACGATAAGCTCATAAAGTAAGTTTACATTTGTTTCTTTCCTTGTTGTGGGATTAGAGAGGTAAGCTTTTGTTTCATTAACCTCCTACATTTAAAACAGCCAGTTGCAGGCAATCAGGCAATTTGACTCATACCACAGACCATTCATCCCATTGCCAACCTAATCCATGAAAAGGACTTATGTATTCATGTCTTACAAATGTGCTTGAGTAAAATCCTTTGGCAAGAGCGAGGCGGCAGAAGAAAGCGCTCTCTGTGCTGTAATAAGCCCTTGAAATTAACCAGCCTCGTAAACGCTTTGTCTCTCATACTCAACGAACAGAAGCAAGCATCTCTGCACCAAGTGTGAAGTTTTTAACTAGCAGTCTCTCTCCCTCCCCGTTCACATCCGTATTATTTTTTCTTCTCTCAGTCAGACAGAAGGTGCTAGGGACATGTTGTTGTGCATCTCACACAGGTAATAAATTTGTGTGTCAGGCCTGCGTGTCACAGATTAAGCGTGTTTTGTTTGGGAATGATTTATGAGTGTGATGCTGGTGATGCACTTGGCAGTGAGGAGCTGAGCTTCTGATGATGGTGCTGCAGGAGCAGGTGGGGTGGGGTGGAGAAAGGGGAGGGGAGCGAATGTCGGATTTGTATTACAGGAAGACTGATCTGTAGGTTCTCCGAGGATGCCTGCTGTAGCGCATACCTGTGCCATTAATCACGCCAAAGCCTCGGGGCCCTGTGTGCATGTGAGCTGCCCCGGCCCGTGGTGCACCTCCTCCACCTTTTCTCCACAGGCTCATTCTACGTGTTGCCTGGAAACTGCACCAAAGTCTTCGGTCTGGTCTCGCCCTCTTTGGGTGTTTGGGAGCCCTGTGCTGCTCCCTCAGGACAGGGAGGCTCACTTCAGTTTGTATATGCTCTTCGCAAACCAGGTTTGAAGGAATAATAGATATGAGGTAAGGACGCTCTTCCTCTGGTCTTTCCCCGACTCACAGACAACCAGTGGTGTTCTGAAGATCTGGCAGTATTCGTCATCCTGTGCAAATGAATGGGAGAGTAAATTAGGCCTGAAAAGTTAATCAGCCATGATTCGATCCAATCACTGCAGCCTCGTAAATTCATTTTTCAAGCTGGTCAAAGACAGAGACACGTTTTTCTCTAACCTCACCATGTTTTCTCATCATATTGCAAACTCAATAAGCCTGTCTAGTTGGGCTACTAGTATCTGTTGCCACTTTGGTTTCTGGCCCACTTGTATTTCTAGAGTGTTTTGAAATGCCCTCTTGTGTTTTTTGAGATTGCAAAGCTGGAAGGATGTCCTTGAGGCTGACATTGTTCAGGGAACCACAAAAGAGGCCAATGTCATATGACTTTAATATGAGCAAGCTTTTTAGATAATGAATGGTATGCGTTTTAAAAAACACCCAACACTTCTTACTCTGTCTTGTACATAACTAACTTCATTCATGTATAATGAACAAATTCATGTATAAAATCTAATTAAGATTTTATATAACAAACACTGAAACTTAATGTTAACAAATCTTTGGAAAATCAAAAATTGTGCTGTGTATGTTGTGCAAAATTTAGTTTCTGTAAAAAAAGGACATTTTAAATTAATATTTATAGACACATAGGAATATTATTCTAAAGTTCATAGAGAAATCATGCATTTTTATTCTGAAACGCCAGATTTGACAAATGTTTAATCCCAAATTTCCTCAAAAGATTTGAGCTTTTAAGCCATTTATAGGCATTAGGGAACCTTTCTTGGAAACCCTCTGTAGCCAGCATTGCTTTTTTCCCCAACAAAGAGAGGAATGCTGTGAAAAGAAGGTGACTGGCGAAAAGATGTTGATAATATGTTCACATGATTTGAAAATGCTGTTATGCACGTATCATGTCTTAAAAGTGAAACAATAACCCAGATTAAATGCATGTTTGAGCTGTTTAAACTAAAAGCACCTTAAAACATAATAATCTTAAAATTTGGCAATCTCAAGATGTACATCAGTAATGTTTTTTTCCAAAGCATGTTTATAAAACCCACTTAAATATCCTAATTGAACTACGGCCTAATCCTGGCTTAATCTAAGCCCTTAATTCTGCAGTATTATTCTATATTTTATTTAGTGCCGTCAAAGCAATTAATCAGGATTAATCGCCGCTAACATAAAATTAGATGTATAAAACATATTTTGTTAATATGTGTGCGAGTGTGCTTGTTTATATGATTGACGAGGACACAAATTTGTATAATGACATGGGTTTTACACTGGCATTACAATGTAAATGTGGTTTGTACAAATATTTCCTGGTCGTCACAATTAAATATACTAAACAATGTTGTTGTTTTTATCTTAGAGTCAATTAATCACAGTTAATTGTGAATCACATATTATTTTATATTATATTATATTATATTTATCAGGAGTACTTTGGTTTCACATTTTTAAGCAATGCATATAATTAAGTAGCATAAAGCTCTTTATCACAAAAAAACATATTTGATAATATTGTGAATCATCTTCTCCTATATCATTGATGGAAAAAAGACCCAATGATCCATCCAAATTTAACATCTCACCAAAAACAGCTGTTTGAATGTAAACTGCTGTGTCAGTTCACATTTCATGGCCCTCTTGCATTTCAAAACATCCCTGTAATATATTCCGATGAAACGTGTCAGCTTGTGGCTTAACTGAGCACAATGGTTAAAATGTTTGTAAATGGCATTTCTGGATTCTGCAGCTCTCAACGCCTGACAAACGCCTGCTTATTATATTCCTCCCGACATCACGCACATTCCTACATAAAACTAGACATATTTTCCTTTCTTCAAAATGAAAAAGGACATTATTTGATTTCAATTGTGATGTGAAAAAGTACAGCACAAAATACTCAAAACAGTGAATTATCCACAGATCCTTGACACTTCTAAGGATACCAAGGTCTAGATAAATTGTACCTTCTTGCTCTGGTTCTTCTTTGTCCGCAAGTGAGGATAGAAACTTCACAGACACTCTAAAAGCAGACCCTTAACCAGAAGATAAATGAATATAGATAAGTACAAATGAAAATGAGCAGGATCCTTCTTTTGACAACAGGAATCTAATTTTCTATCTAGGTGAAAGCTTGAAAACAGCAGCAGCATCAGCTCAAAGCCATCAAAACATTTCTGACAAATGTTTTAGCACGGCGCAGTGTAAATAATTCATTTAAGGCATCTAAAGCATATTATCATAACATCAAGACTGGAAGAACCATCTGTTCAGACAAGACTCGAGAACACAAAGACACTCTTTCACTGAGGAGGGTCAGATATATGTAGAGCATAATCACATACACTGTTGAACATTTACTTCATTTAATGTACCATTGCGGTTTGTTTGTTGAAACATCCCGAGCAAACAGATTTAATGTGTGCACGGGCAAATATTTACAGCGCTATATCTAACTCGGAAGCTAAATTAGGACTATCAGAGAGGGCAAGTGGGGTCTTGAGTTTGCCAGCAGGGTTGTTCGGTTGACCGCGTTTCTGCATTAAGACAGCCCTATTAGTGAGACTTGCATACACAATTACAGCCTTATGAGTTGTTTTCTTAATTTCTGCGACATCTCTCTAACTTTCGCATGCGGTTTAAGCTGCATGTGAGTCTTTGTAAATTGTCCGCCCCATCCTGTGCGGCCCCCGCTGACTTTGAAACTGCACAAATGTGCTGTGGTAGAGAAAAACAGGCTTACTTTTCTGATCAGAAGTAGAAATGTTGAGTACAGAGCTCAATAAGCTTTTGGCCCAAGTGTTGAGAAAAGATGTGCTCCCTCTGTCTCAGTCTCTTGCTCTCTGTAATGATGAAAGCAGAATTCGATAAGGCAAACAGGATTGCACAGACACCACACTGAGAAACAGGGGCCAGGGTCTCCACAGCAATAACTACAATAGCCTACGTTATCAAAGAATGTCATGGCTTGAAGCGATTCGCTTTTTCAATATAAAAGGCCTGATATGCAGTTAAATATCCATAGCTATTTTTAACAAAGACATTTGTAATCGGTCCATAGAAAATATTTTCTATTATTACTAATTTTCATTTCTGGCGTCCCAGGTAACAACATTAATAAAGTCTGTTGTTGCTAAATAATCAAATGAACTGTGGTTGTTAACCATGAGGAATATGAATAAAGCAAAGAAAAACATAATTCATACATACATACATGCAAACCACATCAAACTGCTGCAGACTTCAGGTTATTCCTGTAAGCTGGGAATTCCCTGAACAGGTCCTGCTCTTGAACTCAAATCTATTGTGTATTGGTAAGCTTGGATGGCGTTTTGAGCAGGTCTGACGGGCTAGCCTGCCATTGTTTTGTAAGAACAATCTCGATGAGTTCACACTGTTGTGTATCACTGACATCTGTGATTACAAAAGCAGAGAAATATTTGCGTCTGTGTATGTGTAAGTGCATGATACAAAATGCTTTGTCAGGCAGAAATGTGTTGGTGCACATGCTATTATTTAGTAAATTGTGAATAAAAAAATAAAAAAAATCTGGTAATTATGCCCCCCCGATTATGGCAGTTAAAAAGCGTTTGCCTAAAATGCAGTGGAAGATATTACACATGTGCAAATTGGTTCACGCAGAAACATATTTGCTTTGTAAAATGTTGAACAGGAAAAACCACAAGGTCTGGAGATGCATATTTTAAAAGTTGACCTCATTCTAACGTGAGCTCAACGGTTTTAGAATGCTGTGTCACGTACGAGATGCAGCAAAAGAAGCATAACGCGAGTGCAATGGTCAAGCACGTCATGTAGCGCATTGATGGAAAAATGGTGGGATGGAAAAATGCATTCCACTTGAATGGCCCCTAACTGTGCTGGTAGAACTCGCCTAGTGATGTTGCAACTCAGAATCAGCCACTTGTCTGTTGCTTGATTACCAGTTTCTCTGTAGTTGGCTAAGTGAAAACACAATTTAATAATAAAATTACAAGAAAAATCTGATTATCCTCCTTAACGCGGTCACTATTTACATCTCATTTCATCTGTAAACTCTTGGGTTACCAAGGCAACGACTGATGCAATTGTAAAACCTGGCAGATTCCAAAAATTCCAAAAATGTCTGCTATCAGTTCCACAATGGAACATTAAACCATACCCATAGGCTACTAGCTGGGCCAGACTGGCATGGAATGGATCAGTTAAACAAAGAGAACAGTTTTTCTCAATGCTGGAAAAGCATTTTTAGTATACCAAAAATTGATATAAAAGGTTGCTTGGCAAAAATGGTTGGCAACGGTGCTCTTTCAAAACACCTCCTTTGTGAAATAACCTAAAAAAGGTGTGTGTGTGTATATATATATATATATATATATATATATATATATATATATATATACATATATATACACACACAGTAATCCTTCATCACTTCGCGGTTCAAGTTTTGCGGCTTCAGTGCATCGCGGAATTAAAAAAAAATCTTCATTGAAAAAAAAAAAATACCATCATATCAGCAGCCGTATTGCGGAAAGCAGCGTTGCTTTATCGTGATGCGAGAGAATCGTCTCCCGGCGTGAGATCGACCAATGAGAAAACGAGTGGAGTGGGAGCCTTTTTGTCTCTCTCAGAAGCAAATGTTGACGATCCAGCGCCGATATCTGACGATGAGGTGCTTCCCGAACTGATTTAAAGGCCTCATTATACCACTGCAGTGACACCATCATCATCACATTCATCGAACCGCACAGGTCTGTCATCGTCGTCATTACTGGAGTCTCAAGATACTACTGTCATTGATGAGTGTAGAACACCATAATATGTATCGTATGAGAGAGAGAGAGAGAGAGAGCGAGAGAGAGAGTAAATGTATAATATTAAGGTTTAATAATTAAATAGATTTAATAAAAATATATATAAAGTATAAATATACATTTTTAAACATTCTGGTACCTACACACACATATACGGAAATTCCCAGGGAGGCCAATCCTATTTCCCGGATTTTCACCTATCGCGGGGGGTTCCGGTCCACATTAACCTTGATAAACGAGGGATCACTGTGTATTTATATATACACATACATAAAATAAATAAATCAAATATAAATTAACTATTTTTATTCAAGAAAGTTTTAGCCTACAGGCAACAGTTTTAGGCAACAGCTATAACATATATGGTTGGACACAAAGCCATACGAACAATTAAAAGACGGTTTCTAGGTCAGCTGTGCTATACATTTTCCAGTCCAAGGTGATTTGAGGGTGAACTGGAAAGGGTGGCATGGTATCCAATATCTGGGCAGAGGAGTTCAGCAACTGCTGCCAGCTGTCCTTCTGCAGAAGTGCTGCCAATATCTATCTGTGGGATAAATGACTGGAGAAAAGTAGCACATGGCTTTTGGCTGTAAAGACTACGAAAGAAAAACTACAAGCCCACACAAGACCACCACTCGCCTTTGGGAACAAACCATTCTCAACTTCAATTGTGTAACGTCTCAATTTGCAGATGCTGAATTCGGTGGAAGCAAGAAATATGTAGTTCAACCAGTCTGCACACTTCAAAGAAAAAAGCCAAAGTGGGGATGGATGAAGTTGAATTTTAAAGAGCAATATTCCCTCTTTTATCTCGCTCAAACACAGATGATTAAAGATTCAATACAGCAAGGAGACTAATGACTCCATAGGGTGTGAGGCAAACTTGGGAGAAGAGACAGGAGAAGAGGCCTCTGGAGAATTCTTCTCCACAGAGGAATACGCTTTAAAATATACAAATTTATTCATCTGAAAGTCTGCCGAGGCTCTGTGGCTTCAGGTAGCACGTGGGAAAGCGAGGAAGCACAAGAGACAGAGAACTAACAAGCTCTTCTCACACCTCTTGAGTCAATCATGCTTGTAATGATTTGTTTCCTGGTATGACACACAGTCTGAGGTAAATCGAATGATCGAAATGCACACAAATGACTCAGCACAGGTATACAACTAGCGCAATGGCAAACATGGCAACTACTCACCGCAACAAATATTAAAGCCTAAGTGTGTAATTTTTTTCAATGATAAAGTACTTTCTCCTAACTTGCAGGCAAAGGCATCTAAACCATTTGTAGGTCAATTTCCCTGAAAAGTATATATAAACACTTTGGCTCGGTGGCGCTATCAAAACACAGCACCAATAGCGTGCTGCAGTGATGACGTATTTTTGTAGGCAAACCCATAAGTTAACATGACCCTGGTTCCCTTGGCAAAAACCTAATAGGATTCTTCTATTGGAATCCATTTTGACCAAAGGTTTATTATTCTTGAACTTTTTGTAACACACGTTGAACGTGACAATCTTCACAAATAAATGCAATTTATGAATTTTGAAGCCTAAATATAATTGCCAGAACAGAGGTGTAAAGAGTATATTTGAGTAAAAGCACATCTAACTTACAGCGGAAATTACTCCATTAACAAGCCACCAATTACAAGCCACCAATTCCAATATGACTTGAGTAAAAGTCTTACAGTCCTGATTTCACAGACAGGGCTTAGATCAATTCAGGATTTAATAGTGGATTTAATAGGATTTTATAAGTGTTCCTTAGAAAAAAACATTACTGGTGTGCATCTTGAGACAAAGCAATGGCTCAAACATATTTTAAGATATGTCAGTGCAAGTTACTTTCAGTTAAAACAGCTCAAACAAGCATTTTAGTCTGGGACTAGCTTAAGCCTTGTCTGTGAAACCAGACATTAGACTATCTGATTAACAGTATTTTACTCATACTGAAAGTAGGCTCAAATATGTACTAGTCGTCAACATCTAAGAGACATGCCAGTAAAAAACAAGAAACAGTTAAAATAAAATTCAAATGAACACCTCAAAATTAAAATAAAACATGGTCAACAACACAGCCTCTTAAAGGTCTAGAAACACTCTGTTATGCTCAAGTGCTCAAAAAGGGCATAAGTAAACCAATATCCTTAGAAGTTTTCTTCAATATAACAAATAAATGAAATAATGGTAGTAGAATTAAATTACATAGTCAAAGCCTACTTGCACTGGACGTGTTGGTGTCATCCTCATCTCATATATATGAAACACCAGCGATCAAGCAACAACCTGCTAATGACCTCATTTTGGAGTAAAGTAACCCTGTTGACAAGTTTGGGTGCAGGGTACAACGCACAACGTATAGTCCTTCAATGCCCTGGCAATGACGTGTGTGACGTTGTGTGACGGTTTGCCTACGCTACCTATGGGGCAAGTTTGGCATGGTCTCTGTTCATTCAACCAATGCCGTGTACAGGAGCCATTTTGAAAACTCATTAGTTTTGCTGTTAAAAAAAATATATTGATGACTGACATTATTTTTAATGGCAGATTTTGTACCATCAGTGCAAAAAAAGGAGAAATCAAGCTTTTATCTTTTTAGCTCCATATCACTGAACAATCCTAAGGAAGGATGGATTTTCTTTTTTTTAATTTGTCGGCCCTGCAGTTACCGCAGCACATTCTACAGATAAATGGTCCTTGTCCTCTCCCATGTGAGAGTCATTGGGTGACATAGTGACAAATGGAGCTGGCTCCCCTGCCCAGTGAGCAGAGATTATTGTCACTCAGTGTAGGAGACGGGATTAATGACCTGCACCCAGTGGCAAAGGCTAATCATGGGAGATTAGGCGACGGAAATCCTGCAGGTATTCAAGGAAGAGAAGGGGGCTCCATCAGCAGGTCTATGAGGATGTGGTATTACCTGTGGTAATGGGAGGGAGCAAAAGTTCAACATGGCTTCCTTACTTAATTTATTATCCTTTTTTGCTGCTAACTAGTTTAGTAAAATCTTCAGATCGCAGTCATTTTGCTTTATGCTGATGATCACATGACCTGATTTCTACTGTGGTGGATAAAAGGGGTCATTAATGGGTTTTTTTGTTTGTTTTTTTGTTTTTATCGTACGAGCTTAATGCAATCCATTGTGTTCACAAAAAGGGAGGGAGGGTGATATTGCCCCAAGCCACCAGAGAGTTTCACCATAAAGAGGGATTTGTACATGGACCATCTCTCATCCCTTGCCAACACCTTGGGAATAGCCCTTATGAATGACCCAATTACTTGCCATTTGTTTTCGAGAAAACTTTGCAGGGCACCAATACTCTGAGCATGATAAAGAACTGCGCTGAAATTGCTTCGTGGCTGTAGTTATTGAATGTGGTGGAACTTAGTTCTCTTTGTCATTCAGACCCACCTTGACCGCTTTTGTGATGATAACTGTACTTTGAGGGGAAAAAAGAGAATACAAAAAAACTCCCCAAGAGGCTCCAATACTACAGTCCTACAGCTCAGGAATGCTTAGCAAACAAACGTGCAAACTCAACTTGGAAATTGCTACTTTTTTCACTCAAACCCAACCCCTCCACAATCGACTTCAAACTTGAACTTTGATCTGCCTCTATCCAATAAACAACCAAACAGCTCACCCTACATTTTTTCAATAATCCGTTTTTGCTTGCATGTATGTAACAATACAAATGCAAAATATATAATAACAATTCATAATAATAATACAGTAATACCTCGGTTTACGAGTTACTTGGTATACAAGCAAATCGGTGTACGAGCATGGACAGTCAAATCGGTGTACGAGCATTGTATCGGTGTACGAGAAAAAATATTCCCTCACCCAGGTGCATTTTTGTGTCGAAAAGATCCCTTTATCACCCTTTAACTCGTTCATTCTCTCAGCGTTGCTCAGTTTGGGTGCATCATTCACCACAGTGCATTATTTTACAAGTTGTTGTGAATATGATTACATGTGAATATGATGAAACTTTATTAATGGCGCATGTGTTACCAACAGGACACATTGCATACTAATGAGGCTCACATGTATTCTCAGTACAACGCAGCCAATGACGTTCTTAAAGGGCCGTACATTTACATTTACATTTACATTTATGCATTTGGCAGACGCTTTTATCCAAAGCGACTTACATTTCCCTGGGATCGAACCCATGACCTTAGCGTTGTAAACACCAATGCTCTACTGATTGAGCTACAGGAAAGTAGCTCAATTGTCGTTTGCTGTTCCATACACTTTTATAGAACAGCATAGTATAATAGTTATAACTCTGTACAGATTATATACATAAGTGATTTACATCGGTTTTACCTCATGTTGTTGCATTAATTGTGATCGCTATTCTTCACGTTGTAATGTTGTTACAAATGTTGAAGGAACTAGTTAATACGATGTGTTCAATAAGTGTTAAGTTAACAGTCTTGTCACTTTAAGAGGGCGGGGTTTCAGGGGGGCTAGAGAGAGAGTTGAGAGTGAGGGATTAGAGAGCGGGCTCGCAAGCAGGGTTGCGGCCAGAACAGCAATCCGATAGTTCTCAATAAAATCTCTGAATGAGAAGGAACCTGTCTGGTTATTAAAAGAAGCAACGCTACAATATAGTGAAATATATAAGCAGTAACCCCGCCCCCCTCCCCTCTCCTCTCGTCTCCATCATGCTAGCAGTGAAGTGCATGTTACAGTAAATTGTTAATAATTGACAGTTAAACTCTAAAAATACTTAATTAGTATTTATATGAGATCTTAATGGTTATAATTTTAAATGTAATTAATAGGTTAAAACCAAGAAAATATTTAAAATGGGCATTTATGGTCCTATGGAACGAATCAAGTGATTTTTAGTGCATTCCTATGGGGAAAATTGTTTTGGTGTACGAGCATTTCAGGTTACGAGCTCGCTCTTGGAACGAATTAAACTCGTAAACCGAGGTATTACTGTAATACATTTTATTTTAGGTGCCTTTCAGATCACCCAAGGTCACCATACATCAACAAGAAACAACAATATTAATGAATAACAGTAATGTTATGTTGCTATTTCTGTTACATTGTGACTTTAAAGGCCCACTGAATTGCTTTGAAATGCGCAGCATTATTCAAAGTGTTGGCCTAATTTCCACTGAAAAAGGAAAGGCAGGGCGGGACATATCGATCTCCCTTTTTAAATAGCCAATAGCGTTTGGTTTACATCACAACTCTGTAATACTGCAGTTCCCTCAATGAGTATATTTACACTGTCTAAATGGTTCCATATCCCCTATAAAGTGCACTAAGTGTCATTTACCATATAGAAAAAAGTGACAGATTTTAGCTGCAGCATCATCGTCTTTTCGGGGGTGGGATGCTGTAGATTCTGAAGAGCATTTAATTGGACAGTGAGTGAGAGCCTGTAAGTTTTAAATATCTTCTATATGCAAATGTTGTCGTTGTTTTTGAGAACACTAGTTTATAGATAACCTTAAGGCTAACATATTCATACTAAAATGCAAAACACCTCTATTATGTTTCATGGGAACTTGAAGTTTGACATTTTATGGCTGCTACAATAAGTGACCCACAAGACTGAACTATTTTGCATCATACTAAGATCTTTCTGCTAACTGATTTTTTTTTTTTTTTTTTTACTGCGGGGCAGAAGGCTTGGTGCTCAGTGCTTGGTTGCAGACGTTCTCCCAGCAGCAGCTGCGACACCATCTTTGTATCTTAAGGTGCTGCTTAATCACCCTTGCAACTCTAACTACATCTCTCATGTTTTCAATCAGCCAGGGCCATAAATTATTGTCAGCAGTAATCACAGTCGTCCACTCAGGGCCCACTGAGGGCTCCTTGCCTGTTTGCGTGGATTGATTCAGTCTTTTCTGGCACTAGACTAACACATCTGAGGGTAGCCGGGGTCTGAGCGCTCGCCAAGCCAACGTACTACTGACAGCACTGGAGAGGAAGAGGTCCCTCAGAGGAGGTGGTGTTAATGAAAATGATTAACCTATCTGCACAGCGCTGAATGACAAAATCAGAGCTCATTACATCAAACCTGACAGGCTCGGCTTGTGAAATTATTTAGACCGTGTGCTGTGCTCCTCGCTCTGTCCCCGAGCCCTTGCTCATTGTCTTGATCTCTGATTTTAAGTCGCCATGGGTCAGTCCTTCTCAGCACATTGCTGGAAACCTTCCTTTAATTCTTCGAGGGTAAAATCAAGAAAAATGGAAATATATGCATCTCTCATTTCATTTCTAATAAACTCATCCGGCGGCTTTGGCAGGCAGCCCAAGTACTCACAGCACAGCCTGCCTTTTTCACCACCGCACACTTTTCTTTCACTGTGAAAACTGCCAGCATGGGGTGGCACAGTCACTTCTGGCAAGGGGGTGCTGTCAGTCTCGATCAGTGAGAAGCAGCCTTCTATTTCAATTAACTCTCATCTGCCCTAGACAGTCACCATGATGGCCACATTAAGTCAAGGACTGGCATTAAGAAGCAGGTGGGAGGAGAAGGAAGGAGAGAAGGCTTAACAGGCCTCAGAGTCAGCGACTCGAATACCTGTCATCACAGAGTTCTTCTGTAACGGAGAGACAGTGTGGTTGAGGTAAACACAGCGCAACACCACCCATATGCTAAATTCAGTCTGTGATGGAGGACAGGAGCAATGAGGCATGTAATCTCCATGATGTAATAGAGATAAGAGAGGAATTTTAGTGGATACCGAAAAAGAGACATTTCTCCTAACTTTTTACAAATGATGTACCTGAAGCTGAATATCTTCTTTTGAAAGGCATGACTGACTTAAAATTATGCTAAAAATCATGCCTTTTTTTTTTAATGAGCTCAGAATATGTTTATATTGTAAAATATACATTAGTAACATTGGAAAAATAAAATGTAAATAATATTTCATTATTTTATTTCATTTAATAAAAAAATTGTTTGGGATTGGTATGATGTTTTTATTCCTCAATTAAAATATTTATAATTTCATAATTGTCATGGAAACTGTGATGCTACAGATATATACGGTATAGTATTCTGAAATAATTTATAGAACGTTAAAAAATATATATATTTACATGTATATTATAAATAAATATATAAATTAGTTTTAGCTTCCTTAAAATCGTTCCAACATTATATTTTATTTGAACATGGATACAAATAGTTATATTACTGCAACAGATACATACCTATATTTTCATTGCACACCCCTAGTTTATAATAAAGGTAAAGTGCATCTCAGCTGAGTGGACAGGTGTTCCTCATAAGATATGACTTCTGGAGAAATCTGGAAACTGTTCTTTAGGGGAGTAGTATGAGATCTTAGTAACAGGGGACAGTCGCTAGAGAGGAGGGGTTGCCCGCAGGTTGTTTGTGTGAGCTCCTGAATCAGGGGGATTCGGTGTGCAGCACCCTTGTTGGGCATGAAGCTCTCAGTGGGGAAGAGCCTGAGGTGGAGGCTGGTAAACATGGCTATCCCAGCAGACACCACAGGAGTTTCAAAAGACACCTGACGATGACAATGGATAACAATGGTGTTGTTGAGAGACTCTCAACATGTATAACAGACATAAAACATGATACAGCCAATTGTTTTTTTTACTTTTTTAAGAGGTGTCCTATATAAAGATCAAAATATGTTTCAAAAAATGAGGCAGGGGAAATATTAAGGGTGTGAGTGATGTCATTATCATGTATCTGATATGATGATGTGGGCTTAAACTATGCAACAAAACTTAATGAAAAGTCGATATTTAGATGTAACAATACAGTTAATAATTTTCTATATTAGTTTTTAATTAGTTAGAATGGTTATGTAAAGCTAAAGAAAAGCTTTTCTGAAAATACAATGAGGAGCAAGTTATATCACAGATTATAGATCAAATATATATTAATTAATTCAATTTATACTATGAAAAGAAAATAAGTGTTTATTGATGCTTGTAAACCGGTTGTGGGAGAGCTTCAGAAAGAAATGATGAAAACAGCATAACAGTGTCAGGGTTCTATCACTTTGGTCTAGTTTTCTTTTGTTTTACAGAGCCCTGACACTGCCCTGTTGTCATGTCTATTTATGAGCGCGGGGCTTCAAATGTGTGCTTGAGTCACACGCTTTCCTGTCTGTAATGTGTCTTATGTGCGGGGCATAGTGTTCGGATCCCGGCACTTAGGTCTTGGTCAATTTCGGTTTTGTGTCAGGATTCAGACATTCATGCTCTGTGCGTTTTCCTTCAATTGTGAGTGCATGAGACGAGTGTTCACTCGTGTTCATGTGCTCTATGTTTTGTGAGTGCGTGCAGTTTCGAGTTCGCTCGCACTGCGCACGCTCTTGTCCGTGCCAGTTGTTGTGTAGCACGCAGTTCATGTTTACATCGACCGTGTGCTTTCACGTTATGTCTGTTCTTGTGCTGTGTAGTGCGCAGCTTGTGTTTCCAATGGCTGCATGCTTGCTTGTCGTCTTGTTTTGTGTAGACACGCAGCTTATGAGTGTTCTCATTGGCTGCATGTTCATGTCACGTTTTGTCCTGTCATTGTGTAACCCCGCCCGTCTTGTTTCCTCGTGATTGGCTTGATTTGCCCCACCTGTTCTCCTTCGTTACCTGTCTTGTGCGATCCCTATTTATTCGGCCCGTGTTTGCTGTCCTGGCTGCTTTGTTTTCAAATTGTGATGTCGCATGTTGTCGTTCATCACTCGTGTCAAGTGTAGTCCAGCCCAGCCCAGTCAAGTTATGTTTTCCCCCCTTAGGGTAGTTTTTGTTTGCGGAATTTTTTTATCAATAAACCCTTCTCTCGTTGCATCGAGTCCTCACTCATCCCTTCACCAAAACCTGACGAACAAGGGCACTTTAAAACATTTACACAAAAGGTGGAAAATATGTATGATGTATAATGTGTCACATAATTTAAATATGCACATTTTCATTTATATAGTTCTCACTTTTGTCATATTGGCTTCAGAGGCTCAAAATTGGCTTGTAATTTCAGATACATTAATTAAAAATATTGCTTTGACCTTGTGCTTGTTGGTCAATCAGTTATATATTATATATGTGACATAAAGGATTAGATTTTTCACCATTTCACATTTTTTTAGGATAAACACCAAGTACAAAAGGACCCCAATGTTGTAATCCAATGCAAAGTACTTTCAACGTCTAAACAGTTATATCTTGCCAAGCACTTTGCAAAAACCAGACAGCATAGAGAAAAAAAGAAAGAAAGAAAGAATCTGTTCCAGTATGTACCCAGACAACCTTTCTCCTCCAGAACATGAGATGTTCCACTGTAACAAATTCCTTGTGGTTGGCTGGGCTACAGAAGACCATTGTACCAGCACTGTGGCCAAAGATCTACTATCTGCCACCTGTAAAACCCATACTGAAGCAACATGTGGTCAAAAACTCAACTTTTCATTTCACGCATGATTGTCTGAAGGGATGATAAACATTATACCAAAAGCAATATTCCCTTTGTAATTTAAAGCTCTTTCCTCTGTACCTCAGTGTGAATATGAAACACTGAAAACACCCTATGTGCTTGATTCCCACACATGATATAAATAATATATCTGTACTTACTTTAGGTGACAGAATGAACATACCACTTAATGGGGAACTTTCAGAGAAAACAAAAAGGAAGGTCATAGAGCAACACAAAAAGGTAACTTTCTATAACGGGCTCGGAGACCAGCTTCAGTGGATTACATCATTCCATTGTTGTTATGAGCGGGACACATATGATCACCGCTCATTTCCAAAGGATGTGTGTCCGAGCCAAAGCACAGTCTTGTTCCATATGCATCCTGTTGGATCCATGTGTCCTTCATATCATCGCTCATTCACTTTGTTCCCCAGCCACTAAATGTCGATTATATAGCATTCAAGGTTCAGTCTATTCACTATTAGCTCTTAGCAGAGAGATGGTTCTCATATCCTGCTTGGACTCTGTTGAAGGAGCGAAAGGAATGGGTGAATTTAGAATGGTGAACAATGGGAAGTCTTCTGGCTTGTAATGAAAGCAAAACCTGAAGATCCACCACAAATAAAAATTATGAGAATCCACTTGGAATTAAAGGAATATTACAGGTTCAGTACAAGTTAAACTCGGTCACAGAATTTGTGACTTAATGTTGATTAACATAGATTTATTTCCATGTACACAGATATGATGATGCACTTACAACGGAAGTGAATGCTACAAGATGTAAAATATAAATGTGTTACACTGAACCTTTTATGTAAAAATGTTTAAATATTGAATCTTTTTTTTACAAATTTACAAAAATTTACAAAAAAGTAATTTTGGTATACAATTACAGAATAATTTTTGGCATTAACTGAAATAAAATATAAATATTAGATGTAAAAGCTTATTATTATTATTATTATTATTTTATTTCAGCTAGGCAAAATGTTTTTAATAAATAACAAAAAAATAATTCAACCTAGAAACAATAAAAAAAATAAAAAATAAAACTGCTTAAACTAAAATGATAACTGAAAATATGAAAATAATAATAATAAATACTTTATCAGTAATAATAAAATTACACTGAGCATACAGGTAAAAAAAAAAAAATCAGTAATTTATTCCTGTTCCAAACCTATAAGACGATACATCTTTTGCGGAACACAAAAGAAGTTATTTTCAAAATATCGTTTCATTTATGAATTTTCTGAGGTGCAAAAAAATGCAGGAGGACAAGAAAGGACACAAATGAAGAGAGAATCCCCATCAAAAACAGGATGAAAGGCAGAAAAGAGGACGCACTAGAGGACAGTGGGCCAGACGTGGTAGAGGGCATCAGTCTCCTTTACTACACGATCACATTACGGCATACATAGGATGAGTAGCCCTTCAGGTGAGCGCGGTTGTCAACAGAGACAAACTGCAGCTCTTGGGACTGCCCCAGATCTGACAAATTATCCCCCAACATCAGTCACCTCATTTGATTCTACGAGGCAGCCTGTGCCCTGCTCAGGGTCACACCAAGCAGCAACCACAAGCTGTTCCTCACCAGGTGTCCATTAATGATGTTCTCCTTGATGCCACTCTCAAGCACTATACAGTGAAGTGCAATGCCTCACCCTGCTAATTACTAGCAAGAGGACAGGAAGTGTGAAATTCACTAATGCTCCGCTAAATGTCAAACCGTAAACTGCTGACTCTTTATTTGTTGTCGAGGCATCTCATTTCGCCCGAGAACTGGTGTTAGCTTAATGCAAATGCTGCGGGAAAGTAATGTAGGAACGTCTTTGAAGTCCAAGGCTGTAGGGATGGTTGACAAGGACAGGAAGACGGAGGCGGAGTGAGGGGGAAACTGCTGAAAAGCTCCACCCCTATTAGCATATCAGACTCATTAGCATCCCACAGGCAAAGACCCCTGGGAGAGAATGAAGCCATCTTACTGTGAAATCTTATCCTCACAATCTAAGCGCACTCTCCATATCCTTCCCTTCAGCCGCACGAAGTAGGACGACCTGTAGCACGCTTCAGAGCAAAGCTCCCCGCGTTTTGCATGAGTAACTGCCCCCCTTTCCATTAAGCTGTTAAGCCACACAGTCAATTATCCTGGCTCAGGGAGGCAGCGGTTCATCCAGAGCCGGAGAAAACGATATGCTTTGCTGGATGGGCAATGAGAGGGGAGGGTGCCGTGAAACTGTGTACTCAAGCCAAGCGATTTCTCACGAGGAGAAGGTAAGGCAATTAGATGCTTCATTGCCTCTGGTGTTACATAAAATCTAAGGAGGATAAAAATGAAAGGCCATAATAGGGACATTTTGAACTATTATCACTTAGCTGTCAGATTTAGTGCCATTGCAAAGGAGCACAGTTCCCCTTATAGGTCTACACTTAAAAACCTGGGTCTCGCCACTTGCTAAGTAAGACGTTAAGGGAATAGTTCACGAAAAAAAGACTGGCCATCAGGTCAGTCCAAAGTCATTCCATGAAACACAAAAACTTTTTTGTGAGACACAAAGATTTTTTGAAGAATGTTCATGTTGCTCTTTTCCATGCAACTCAATAATAAACAAGGGTTGTCAAGCTCCAAAAAATATTGCACTTATTGCTTTATTGTTAACAAAACCAAGAACAAAATCTAAATTAAAACAATTGTGTTACCTGAAATATGAATAAAAACTAACTGGGAAACTGAAATACATATCTATGGCTCCAAGGCTTAATAATTTAATAAAACTCCCCACAAATTAATTTTAGTTTTTGATACATGGTATCGAATAATACTTGAAATTTTTACAATCCACTTTAAAAAAAAACTTGGTATGTGGCATCTTATGCAAGATATGTAAGAACCAATGACATTTGGCATCACTGCCATCAAATCTGAATTAACGCTCTCTTTTTTTGCCATCTTGTAGCTTTAAAAGACATATAGATATAGGAATAAAGTTCTAGGTTTCCGAGAAGTGTGGGTAAAAATAACAACAACAAAAAATGAACATGTACAATCATTTTGTCTGCCATAGAGAAAATCAAAAGGCTCCCGTTCAACCCTTGCTCTGTTAACCTGTGATGCACATCTGGTCAGGAAGAGGGTTTTTTATGATTATTTAACAACAGGCGGAAGCTGTCCATCTCTGTGGAAAAGACTCAGAGCACAAAGCCACAAATGGCCTTTTTTCATGTGGCGACTGTGAAAAACACCAGTCACATCTGAAACATTTCCATTTTCCCTTTCTTCTGCAGACATCTCTGCCTCTCAAAGCAGCCGTTTCCTTGGGCTATAACCAGTGGCTACTGGTCCCATTCTTACAAAACACTACTTCTTCACCCCATACCATTAGCATATGCCATCCACATGCCTGGCAGGGAACAAAAAACACACTGTAGTCGACTCGTGCTTTTGTTTGAAGCTGCTTCAAAAGGAATGAGTGAGGATTTAGAGTACAATGTGGAAGCAACCCATTTAACAAGCTTCCCCTTGAGAATAGAATAGAGGAGAGGGGGAAAACTTTGTAGCCCGAAAATCTCCTAACCCCTGTGTGCATAAGAGACCTTCAGAGTAAATAGATTTACTAGAGTGCGCCGGCTCATGATTATGCAAGTGCGTGCGCTTTGGAAGTGCAGGGTAGCATACAAACACCATGTGAAAAGAAAGTTATTTTCCATTTCTCAAATAAATATACCTCAGATTTCGCTGTCATTTCACAATCCCTCTCAGCCTAATGCGAAAAGTGGCTGTGGGTTCTTAAAAGGCAGCAATGTTTTCCCATGAAATCACAGCTAACCCAGCGCACAGATAATCAGCCTGGAGCAAAACTGTAGAGAAATCAAGAAAGATTTGACAGATTAAACATGAACTTAAAGAAAAAGAAGAAAAAAAAAACCTTCAAATCATGAGTGAAAGAGCCATTAAAACATAACCTTTTGAGCACATAACTACAATGCTGATGTATAATAATGAGATCGGCTAAAGGTGGGCGTTTAAATGAGTGAGCGCTGTCTAAATCAATAGGGTCTCATCTTAATCAATAGGTCTTCAGAAGCAGGAAGGCTGTGAAGATGAGATCACAGCTGCAAACAGTTGCATCCCTGTGTGGAGAGAAGCTGCTTGAAGTCAAGATCTGGACATGACCCCGCAGAGGTCCGTACACTGGGGGCTTATGTCACATGTGTTAACGTCAGCTTAGCTTACGATAAGATCATCTTAGGCTACAAGCTCCTCGGTATAACTAGAACTACATGTGACTCGCAGCTTCACGCCAAGCAAAGGGCAGCCGTGCACATGTTTCGAAGGGAAAGAGAGTTGAATACATTTACACCTTGAGCAGACTGAGAGAGAAATAGTAAGTGAATTGGAAGGATCTTTGTTACGGTTTGCCAATTTTGAGCAAAGAGCATAAACACACAGGATACAGGATAATTTTGAAAAATCCCTTCAGGTTACTATTTCCAACTGGGGGAGGGACTTAATCATAAAACACAATTTTACTACTGTATATGGATTGTTTTTCAATAGGGGAGAATGGGGATGGTAGTAATACGGGTTTTAGAAATTAGATTTCAGGGTTGAAATCGCTGTTTTAAATAACCCCGTTTTCTAGTGAGTTTATGTGTACAAATATAAACAAATCAAAATTTAATTTCAGGGACATTAAATGACTGAACTGATGTCATCTGAATAGGTTTTTTCATTTAATTTGATATATAACATTAACTCATACCTTTCACAGAAATGCTAAAAGAAAAAAAACCAGAAATGACCTGTGTGAACAGAAAGGGAAGGATGTAACACTATTACTTTTCATGGAAAGTTATGCGTTATATTACTTTTGCATTATGTTTTCCATGGGCTGGACTTGCTTGTTAATAAAAACAGAACAAAAAAGTTCAGTTTTGGCAAATGTAAAGACCCTTTCACACCAAAAGCCTCATGCTGAAGGAAATGCAAATTCACTCCGGTACAGTAGAGGGCGCAACTCAAACAAACCTTTAAGCTGTGCTGCCATTGTGATAGCTGAGTAATAGGAAGCAGGAAGGTTCAACACTCTTACTCTAACAATAAAAACAAAAAAAGAAAAAAACTTCCATGTGATGTTTATCTAAAGTAATTTTTGCTCATTACTGTGGTTGAGTTGGATCATCGAAAGGTCAGCAGCAAAGACTTTGGTTAATAAAGTGAGATTAAGTACAATACAATAACTATATTTACACAGCACACACAACGCCTCTGCACTTACTCTTGGTTTCCAACATGGGAACAGGAGAGGTGTCAATGAATAAATGGGAAAAAGACTTGCATTACTTCTTTGAAAAGTAACTCAAAAGTAATGAACTCAAAAGTAATGAAAAGTAATGATTTACTAGTTACATGAAAAAGGTAATCTGGTAGCGTAATTCGTGTTATCTGTAATGGTTAACACTGATCGTGGTTGGTAAAGAAAATACAAAATGAATGTAATGAATGCATGTACAAAATGTTAACAACTGCACTCTTTGAACCACATATACGTTCACACTACTGGTCTCCGCCGTTGCTGTTATTATTTCATACCGAAAGCTTCTCAAAAACGTAAGAGAGCATTTGTAAGATGCCTCAGAAATGCTATTGGGTATCAGGCCTTTTTCAAAAGGCGCTCTAATCAATCAGACTGGGTTTGCCCTTCTAGAAAGACAAGCCCAGTTTCCCTGCACTCATCCGTCACAGACAGCCTCTGCTTGTCTACTTGGCTCTTTTCACACCATTTCTCTTACTCCTCCGCTACATGATGACTTATTATGTTTTCCACCGGCTCGCTTTCCCCCTTCTCGTTGTTTTCACTTTCCCTCTTCTTGATGGAGAGTAACGATAGCCTTCTCTCTGATTTTTCCATCTCAATAGTAGGAGAACGAGCTCTAAATGTCTGGCATAGAAGCCTCGAGAACTCAGTGTAAATTTAATCCTAATTTCCCCCTCCAATAGGCCTCTTCCGTAATATTCATCCTGACAGAAAAACATCTGCCCCATCAAAACACCTCTAGAGATAAAGGAATCAGTTACATTCAAGGGTGTTTTTGTTGAAGCTAACAGTGGGTGAGGAAAGGCACTTCTCAGCGGTTTCACACACAATTATCCATCCAAAAACTGTGAGGCGCGCTTGAGCAAAGACAGAGACTGCCGCCTAAGATGTGCAAGAGGAACAGAGGTAAAATTACAATGATGGTGAGAAGATTCTTTAAAGATTTTTAAAGCAAACAGTAGAAACCGCAGAGTTCAGTGTTTCCATGGAGAATCAGATTTCAAGTCTGTATCGCCTGGCTGATGTATGTGACACAAATTAATCTTGTCTTGAAGTGGGATATGCAGAGATACAAGTTCATATCAAACCGTTTCAGTCATATCAAACCGTTTCTCTGTATGGGAACAAATTAATACTCAACAGAGCAATTGTCAAGCTGGATGGTGGACGAACAAAAACTGCGACGTGGACAAAAACAAAGGTGGAACATCCATATGTGTGCTCGGGGGTGCTCAATCTTGTTTCTGGAGATCTACTGTTTTGTACAGTTTCGATCCCACCCTAATCAAACATTCATTCATTAAAACAAAATTACAGGCAGGCATGTTAGTGCAGGCTGAAGGAAGGTAGATCTCTGAAAACATCAGTTGGGTTACTCTGCATAGTTACTCTGTACACACAACTAAATATTTGAGCGTTCCACTATTAAACAAACATTACTTATGCATAATTTACCAAAAATAAATACTTGTGGAATTCAACAACCAAATGATTAACAAAAATGTATTAATTATATATAAAATATAATTAATTATTAAATGATTTAATAGAAATAAAACAAAAATTTAATTTCCGTTATTGCCTTTAGAATATTACTAGGTATTTTTTTAAATAGTTATTGCATATTATATACAGCGATCCCTTGTTTATTGCGGTTAATGTGGACCGGAACCCCCCGCGATAGGTGAAAATCCGCGAAGTAGGATTGGTCTCCATAGGAATTTCCGTATAAGTGTGTGTAGGTACCAGAATGTTTAAAATATGTATATTTATACTTTAAATATATTTTTATTAAATCTATTTAATTATAAAACCTTAATATGATACATTTACTCTCGCTCTCAATCGATATGTATTATGGTGCTCTACACTCATCAATGACAGCAGTATCTTGAGACTTGACTCCAGTAATGACGACGATGACAGACCTGTTGTCACGGATCCAGCCACACCCCTCGCACCAGACTCATTCACTTCTCACTCACGATCCCAATCACCAGAATACTGAACACCTGCACCTGCCTAGTCAGCATTCCTTAAATACAAGCTTCACCCTGCAAATCACTGTCCGGTCTCGTCACTGACTGCCAGACTCTCATGCCAGCGACAACCCGTGTTGACGCCGTCATTACCGACCCCGATTGTCCAGGATCTCCTTCCGTGAACCTTCAGGCATTCTTCCCGTGATCTCCAGCCCAGTATTGTCCACTTCCCATCAGATAAGCCTCTCTGCCGCTACCAGTTCTTCTCTACACCTTCAGTCACCAGCTACTTGCTCTGAGTTTGCTTTATTCAATAAACATCATCACCACTCACGTCTGTGTCCGATTGTTTATCATGACAGAAGACCGGACCTCCCAGCAGACCCAGGCGGTAACTGGCGAAGCATCCGCCGCGGAGAGTAATCCACTTCTCGATGTCATGCAGGCTTTCCACCATGTCCTTCAAAACTTTGCCTCTACATCTGCCTCACCCAGTCCCATGGCCCGGCCAGCGCCCTTCAGTGGTAAGGCGGAGGAATGCGATGGTTTCCTATTACAATGTAAACTGTATTTTGAAATCAATCCCCGACAGTTTGAAACTGAACAAGCCAAGATTGCATTCGTCATATCCCTCCTCACCGGCCGCGCGCTTCAGTGGGCGCGCGCGATCTGGGACTCTAACGGCCCTGTCACGCAATCATTACCTGCATTTCTCCATCATTTCAAGGAAGTTTTCGGCCATGCAGCTGATACTGTATCCACCAACGATCAACTCCTCCGTTTACGACAAGGAACCCAGTCAATCCAAGATTATTCCTTGCATTTTCGCACCCTAGCGGCCTCTAGTGGCTGGAATGAGGCGGCACTACTGGCTGTTTACCGTCAAGGACTTCAACCCAACATCCGTGCTCAACTTGCCATTTATGATGACCGTTATGGCCTGGAAAAGTTCATTCAAAAATCCATTTTAGTGTCCCAAAACCTCACAGTCTGTTCTCCAGAAACCCCGATGTCGCATTCCCCGTCTCCACTGAAAGAGCCCAAACCTCCAGCACCAGAGCCCATGGAGGTCGATCACTACCGCCTATCACCATCAGAGCGAGAGAGACGTATCCGATTGCACTTGTGTCTATACTGTGGTGGTGAGGGCCATCTCCGAGCTCAATGCCTGACCCGACCACCACGCCCAGGGGTGAGTACAATCCACACGGCATCCATAATCCACAAAATGTCTTTAACAAAGGTTTTAGTGACTTCTGCTAATCTCTCTGTTCCAGCCACGGCGTTGATGGATTCAGGCTCAGCTGGCAATTTCATCTCCACCAACCTTCTGAATAAACTGAAAGCCCACAAAGCCCTTCTTGACCACCCCTTTTGTGCTCATAACATCCTTGGAAAACCCCTGGGTCGCGGGTGCATTCGGTACGTCTCGTCTCCTATCCACCTGCAAATTGGATGGCTCCATCATGAGGAACTCACCTTCCTGGTGCTGGAGGGATCCACTACTGACATTGTCCTGGGGCGCCCGTGGATGTCCAAACACTCTCCTCTGGTTAACTGGAACTCAGGTGAAGTCTTAAAATGGAGCCCATTCTGTCTTCAACAATGTCTCTCTACTGTTCAAAGGAACCCTACACCTGCTGACCAACCTGACATGGTAACTGAGATACCACTAGCCTCCACATCCATCGAGAGTCCCCATAACCCATCATGTCAAGACATCCCCATTGAATACCGGGCGTTCCAGGACGTGTTCAGCAAACGGCTAGCTACAGAACTTCCACCTCACCGGCCATGGGACTGTGCAATCGACCTGCTGCCTGGGGCAACGTTTCCCCGCGGACGCATCTACTCCTTGTCCATCCCGGAGCAACAGGCCATGGATGAGTATATAAAGGAGGCTCTACGTCAGAAGTTTATCCGTCCATCTACTTCCCCTGCCGCATCAAGTTTTTTCTTCGTGGGCAAAAAGGACGGAGGCTTGAGGCCCTGTATTGATTACCGGCACGTAAACTCGCTCACCATCAGGTTCCGATACCCGCTACCCCTGGTCCCCGCTGCTCTGGAACAGCTGCGGGGGGCTCGCATCTTCACGAAGCTGGACCTACGAAGTGCGTATAATCTAATCCGAATACGTGAAGGAGACGAGTGGAAGACCGCGTTCATCACGCCCTCTGGCCATTATGAATACCTCGTCATGCCGTTTGGTCTGTCAAATGCTCCAGCTGTGTTCCAGGGATTCATGAACGAGGTATTCAGAGATTTCCTCAACGTCTTTGTTATTGTCTACCTCGATGACATCCTCGTTTACTCCAAAGACATCTCCGAACACCATCGACACGTCAAGCAGGTCCTAGCTAAGCTTCGAGAACACCATCTCTTCTTGAAATTAGAGAAGTGTGAGTTCCTCCGCAGCAGCATCCAATTCCTTGGCTATATCATCAACCAGAGCGGCGTCAAGATGGACCAGGGGAAAGTGAAAGCGGTGCAGAACTGGCCACAACCTACCACAATCAAAGAATTACAGCGTTTCCTGGGATTTGCCAACTTTTACAGGCGGTTCATCCGGAATTTCAGTATAATCAGTGCACCCTTGACATCATTACTGCAACATGGGCCCAAGTCTCTGTCCTGGACACCTGAAGCCACCAAGGCCTTCCAAACCCTTAAGGCAGCCTTTTGCACGGCTCCTACCCTCACTCATCCGGATCCCCAGTTACCGTTCATAGTCGAGGTCGACGCGTCCTGCACCGGGGTAGGAGCCGTGCTGTCACAGCGGCAGGGTGAGCCTCCAAGACTCCATCCATGTGCCTACTTTTCCAAAAAGCTATCCCCGGCGGAGCGGAACTATGACATTGGGAATCGCGAGTTGCTTGCCATAAAGTTGGCATTGGAAGAGTGGAGGCATTGGCTGGAGGGGGCTAACCATCCATTCCAGGTGATAACCGATCATCGAAACCTAGAGTACCTGCGGGAAGCAAAAAGGCTCAATCCACGCCAGGCTCGCTGGGCACTCTTCTTCACGAGGTTTAATTTCACCGTGACGTATAGACCTGGGGACAAGAACCAGAAAGCCGATGCTCTCTCTCGCCAGTTCACCCCTGACAATAACCCACAACCGCCTGAACCCGTGCTCCCTCCAGCCTTGATTGTTCGTCCCATCCAATGGACAATAGACCACCAGATCGCCGAAGCAACTCGCGAAGAACCAGCTCCGCCGGGGGTCCCTGAGGGGCAGCTCTACGTACCATCTTGACTCCGCCTGCCCCTCATGGATCAAGTTCACACCTCTCCGGGCTCTGGACACCCAGGCAGCCAGCGAACCCTCTCGCTCCTACAAGATCGCTATTGGTGGCCCAGAATGGACCGCGATGTCTCCCAGTATGTCAGAGGATGCTCAGTCTGCGCCACCACCAAATCACCACACCATCTTCCAGAAGGCAAACTCCAACCCCTGCCGATACCCCGCCGACCCTGGTCACACATTGCAGTGGATTTCATGACCGATTTACCACCATCTGACGGCAAGACATGCATCCTTGTAGTGGTAGATCGGTTTTCTAAAGCTTGCAAATTGATACCCCTCAAGGGCCTCCCCACGGCTTTGGAAACGGCGGAAACCTTGTTTCACCAAGTCTTCCGACACTTTGGCCTCCCGGAAGATATCGTTTCCGACCGAGGACCCCAATTCATTTCCAGTGTCTGGAAGACATTTTTTCACCTTCTCGGAGTCTCCGTTAGTCTGAGTTCAGGTTACCATCCCCAGACCAATGGCCAGACTGAGCGGAAGATCCAGGAAATTGGGAGATATCTGAGATCCTACTGTGGCCACCAACAAGACACCTGGAACCGGTTTCTTCCGTGGGCTGAATACGCCCAAAACTCACTAAGGCAAGAGTCCACACACCTCACACTGTTTCAGTGCATGTTTGGTTTTCAGCCACCATTATTCCCTTGGACAGGAGAGCCCACGGAAGTCCCAGCGGTCCATCACTGGTTCCAGGAGAGCGAGAGGGTATGGGATTCAGCTCACGTTCATCTGCAAAGGGCAGTCCGTAGGCAGAAGATCCAAGCTGACCGTCGACGCCTTCCCACACCACGGTACTATCCCGGCCAACTCGTCTGGCTATCAACGAGGGACATTCGCCTACGGCTGCCCTGTCGCAAGCTGAGTCCCCGCTTCATAGGTCCTTTCAAAGTGGTGAGGCAGATCAACGAGGTCACTTACCGTCTTCAGTTACCCACACATTTCCGAATTTCCCCGTCATTCCATGTGTCTCTCCTCAAGCCCTTCACTAAACCTCTGTTTCCCTCATCCACAGAGTCTGGTGTTGAGGCTGTACCTCCTCCTCCTGTTGACCCGGCGGACCAGAACATTTACAAAGTTTCTTCTATCTTGGACTCTCGACGACGGGCCGGCACACTGCAGTACCTCGTAGATTGGGAAGGTTTTGGTCCCGAAGAACGCTCTTGGGTCAACCACGATGACATCCTAGATCCAGAGCTCCTGCAAGAATTCCACACCAACAACCCCAACCGTCCAGCCCCCCGGGGTCGAGGCCGGCCCCGTCGTCGTCCGCCGCGGTCCTCAGGAGCTGCCCGTGGAGGAGGGGGTACTGTCACGGATCCAGCCACACCCCTCGCACCAGACTCATTCACTTCTCACTCACGATCCCAATCACCAGAATACTGAACAACTGCACCTGCCTAGTCAGCATTCCTTAAATACAAGCTTCACCCTGCAAATCACTGTCCGGTCTCGTCACTGACTGCCAGACTCTCATGCCAGCGACAACCCGTGTTGACGCCGTCATTACCGACCCCGATTGTCCAGGATCTCCTTCCGTGAACCTTCAGGCATTCTTCCCGTGATCTCCAGCCCAGTATTGTCCACTTCCCATCAGATAAGCCTCTCTGCCGCTACCAGTTCTTCTCTACACCTTCAGTCACCAGCTACTTGCTCTGAGTTTGCTTTATTCAATAAACATCATCACCACTCACGTCTGTGTCCGATTGTTTATCATGACACCTGTGCGGTTCGATTAATGATGATGATGATGATGATGATAATGGTATAATGAGGCCTTTAAATCAGTTCGGGAAGCGTCTCATCGTCAGATATCGGCGCTGGATTGTGAACATTTGCTTCTGAGAGAGGTGAAGAGGCTCTCAATCCACTCGTGCTCTCATTCATCGATCTTGCGCCGGGAACCAATCACGTGTTTTGTCTGAGTGCCGTGGGTGTGTACAAAGCCTCTGAGAGAGTTTCTCTCTGTGTCTGGCATCCTGGAAAACTGTTTCTCTCACATCACAATGAAGTAACGCTTGTTTTCTTCAATACGGCTTCAATATGGCTGTACTTTTGAATGTTTTATTTTTCACTTAATATTTTTTTTAAATCCGCAATGCACTGAGGTCGCGAAACTTGAACCGCAAAGTGGCGAGGGATTACTGTACTATATAAAGCATATACATTAAATTTACTTTAAAATTTTCTTTGGCTGGAACCCGACTCATGTACGGACCTTAACGGATGCCAGTGATCATAGTTTATAAAGTTATGAATATTTTCTTACAAAAATGTATCACTTCACTTTAGAAGGACTTTATGAACCCCCTGGAGCCATATGGATTACTTTTATGATGGATGGATGGATAGATGTGCTCTTTTGGGCTTCAAAAAAGAATTGGTACCATTCACTTCCATTACAAAGCATGGAAAAGCGAAGATATTTTTTAATATAACTCTGATTAAGTTTAAGTCATATACGCCTAGGATGTCTTGAGAGTGAATAAATTATGGGATAATTTTCTTTTTTCATCTAACCCTTTAATTTACCCACAAGTGATCAAGGGCTCAGGGCATTCCATTTAAACCCACTGCAAAAGGATTCCTTCAGTAGTGGGCACTCGTGCAACATAAACAATGACATACATCCGAGTGAATGAGACGGAGGGAATTTAGTGAGTTTAAGGCATAAAAAATGACTTAAATGAACTAGAACTTACTGGCTCCTTCTTTGAACTTTACATCCCAATTTTACGCAAGACAAACAGTTGGTGCGACCCTTCCCAGGAACAGGTTTGAGTTTCCTGGACTAGCTTGTTCATATGCTGTATGTTGGTCTTGAATGCAGATATACCATTACAATACCTCAGGATCCTTACATGTTACCTCATTTACACAAAGCGATGACACCACATACAGACACCAAAGACTTTTTCCATGGTAGTTTCTAGGTTGCCAGCCACAGGCTTATCCCCAGTCAGACCTGTAACAGGAAATCAGATGGTTAAAGCCAAATGTAAAGCAAAATAGAGAATAGCACATAAGAGAAAAAGCAGCACAAAGGAACTAACTAACAGAAGAACCAACAAGCGTCTCTCTCTAGGAAGGCCCTGCAGGTTTGTCAGGCCCAGGAAAACAAGGGTAACGTGAAGGTCGTTTAAAGAGCGCCAGGCTGTGTGGTGCTGGAGGGGAGCTGGGAGAGAGTGTGCGGGGAGCCTGACTGTGAATGTGTGACGCTGGGGCTGGTGCTCGGGCGCTCTCCCTGGTGCTCCTCATCAATCTCTCCCCGTCCGTAGAGAGCCTCTCCTGACCCACATAGCAGCCCTACAGCAGGGAGGCCCCTTTTTTCTATTATTGATACCTCTGCATCACACAACTTCAGCATACCTCCAGCACCACAGCAGAGGAGTCTCAAAGGTCAGAGAACCCCATGCAGACTTTTAGCCTGAAAGTCTCGCCCATTGGCCATGTGACATACGAGAATCAGACGGAAACATCACAAGTCATGTCTGCAATTTGTCTACTCAAAGTGAAGCATCCCATAAATGTAAATGCATTATGTACAAAAAAGAATGGATTGTTTAGGGTTAATAAACGGATTGATTACCTCTACACTCTTTTTTTCCAAGTCAATGGTCACCAAAACTGTGTGGTGTACCTGATGGTTTTTCAAGTGAATACAAAGCTTATTCTGTTGTGAATGTGACACACTAGTCTTTAATTTATCATATACACTCTTATTTGTCTAATCCCTAAAAGGTGTGCTCCACAAGTGAATGGCATCTGCAGTGCTCAGAACAGCACGTTTCTTTTTAAAAGATTCACATTTTCTTTCACCAGCCACTCAATCTGGTATGTTAAGTGAAAAAAGCATGCCGTTTTCGCCAAGGTAACAAATTAACTCGGACTCTCGAGAACGCTTGATTTCCTTGGTAACACCATGCAGTTGCGACTCTGCTCTGTTGCCACGCATAGAAGGTCCTAATCTCACCTTTCCCTCAGATCTTGTTAAACAAACTGACTGTAAAACTAGAGCAGTTGCTGAATGTTTTCCAAAGAGAACTGAAGGGAGAAGAAAAAAAGATGTTTTACGCCTTAGAGAATCCCAGCATATTTCCACGGCCGAGGCAAAACAAGTTCTATGAGCCAGCCTGATGGTGTGGCACAAGTACAATAAATTGCAAAAATTCCTGGTTCCTTCAGCATCACTCACATTTGTCTGTGGCTAACACCACAACGACACAAGGCCATAAAGGTGCACCACGGACACAGAACTCACCGGCCCGGTCCTGGACGTCTGCCTCGACTGGGATTCAGAAGAACACACACTCAAAGAGGAAGAGCTCCTTGCTCTGTTGATGTTGCTGTTAGACATGCCTGAGGTGTAGAATCAGCTGGCTGGCTTTCTCAACAAAGCCCTGCTTCAGTAAACAAGCGTCTCCTTGCAGACAAGACGTTCACATGTGCACTCCTCCAAGCTTGTTAAAAGTATTTTTTTACAAAAGCATTTACATACAGAGAGAGAACAAAACACAGCGGCTGGTTTATTGCGCTATTATTGCTGTACGGGAAGACAATGGCACCTTGAAAGCTTGTACTAATCTTCCATTCTGACACGAACCAAGAGATGGAGTTGGGAGCTTTGGTTTGGGAACAATTGGGTGTTTGTTCTCTGCTTATGTTTCGAAATTTAGGATATGGTTTTAGGAGATAAACAGCACTCGAAGCAATCTAAGACTCGGGCGAGGCAAAAAAACGAAACAAATGGAGTTTGAATGTCGAACTATTGCAAAGCTTTGAATCTGGAATGGAATTCTGGCTTTGCGTGGAGAAAAACACAGCTTATCTCACTGTAGCTATCACAACCATTACTGCGAGCAGCCTGGCAGGGTTGGTGACAGCCCATGGCTAAAGTGTTTGGCTGATTTTGTTCCTCTTAACTACCTCATCACTTGCACAAACACCTTGTTTAAAACATAGGGTAAAATGTTGCACGCTTGCACTGTGAATAGCAGTCTTTATCAGAAGTGCAGCAGCTGTGAATGCATTAGCATACGTGCTGTGAGTCAGAATAAGCCACCTTTGTTGAAGTGTTAAACCACTTATGCAATTTTACAGCCAACTAACTGTGCTCTCGTTCCAAAATTTGGTTGCAGTTCATTATGAATAATCATAAGATTGAGATCGAGGGATCGTGAAGTGATACGAGGTCAGTGCAATTCACAGAGCTGGAGTTTCCTGCCCTTGCTTTTGTTTCGCTTTAGGCCAAAAATATTTTCTGTAGTGCAGATGGCTCCATACATTTTGTAAAACTAATCAGCCTCATGAGGGCTAAATAAAATAACATTTGTTCAATTTCAATATGATGAATTACAACACCATCTATGATCTTCACAGTGTGAGTGGGTATACTTAAATCTTAGAAGCCTAGAGACTTCTTCTAATAAGAGATCTGAAGATGTTTGATTCTCAAAAATCATATGTATTGTAGTAATATAAACCTAATTCATTCATATTACTAATTATAACATCATATAGAAATGCAATAAAATTATGTAAAACAATTGTTCAATATAAGCTTCAATATACAGTAAGACTCTTTACAATATTGATGTACATAATACTATTAATAATATAGAAATATAATACAAATAAATACAATTCTGTTCATTTTATTCAGAAATAAAGCTTCAGTTCATATATATTGCACATTTCAGCATCAAGTTCCACAATAAAATAAAGGAAATAGGATTTGTGATTACTATTATATTACTGAGGGAAACTGTTGAAACCTGAATAATCTTCAAGTGCATAATATCACCCCAATTACTTAAATGGGACCTATAATGCAAAATTCACTTCTACATGGTGTTTAAACATAAATGCATGTCAGCAGTGTGTACACAATCACCCTATTCCCCCACTCCTTTTTTTAATATACTTTAATATATTTTAATAACTATTTAATTATAAGTACTGTAGCAAAGTCCCACTACAATCAAATTTTGGCTGGTTAAGGCGGCCAAATATGGATTAGATTCTGATCAAAGAATCAGTAATGGAAAAGAGATTCTTGGTAATGAGGCATTTATTTATGGTCCTGAATATGCTGGTATGCAGCTGTGATATATGTGTGGAAATAGAGAGAAATTATTTACAATATTAGTCTCATTGAACTGAATACACTCAAACAATCAATAAACATAATAGAATAAGTATATTGTACAAATGTCAGTACTAAAAAGAGGATACAGTATTATGCTGAATAATACAGTAATGTAAACAAAAATATAAACGAACACTAACGCGTCTGGTGATGACGCAGCAGATTAGCGCGGCAAATTACGACCGAAATAAACGGTAAAAAACGAACGATATAAATATCGCAGATTACCAATTGTCTGCACGACACATACTCGTAAAATATAACACACATGTACTTACGTGTATTGCATGAACGCACGCATAACACTGAACATAACCAGCAGCATAAATAAGGATCGACAGCCATTTACAGGGTTTATACAGAACTTCTTAAGTTGAATTTACTACCTTTTTACTACCTTCAAAATATTTTTTAATACCAGCGTCACTGCGATTATCTTGACCGACATAACCATCCTCCAAAAAAGGAGGGATTTTTCTTTTTTAGGATTGGTTGAGCCTCTTGTCGAACATTACGATGAACAGCCCTGCTTGGTTTACGGTCTCCACCAGTTTTTCTACTTGCAATACCAAATTTGATCATGTAAGCGTTCTTATTCTTGCCTAAAGCGAAGGATTTCGCTATGTCGGAGTCCGGAAACATTTCTAAACAGCTCTCCAAAGCCATCGTTGGAATTGAAAGAGTGGTGTTTAGCTGCTAGATCTAAACACTACGGACTAGTCGACTAGTCGAAACGCCACTGATTTGTGAGTCATTTAAACTAAAGTTTTGTAACTGATTAGACGACTAGACTAAAAGTAAGAAGACAGTCAAAAATACATTTAAATGCATCAATAATAGGCTACATCTAAAATACTGAATCTATAAATCAAGTAAAATAATAATGAATTTTGCTGAAATAAGGTCAGTATTAGGGGAGCGCGGGGCACAAAGTAATGCGGGGTAAATGGTAACGCAGACTTTTTAGATAGTTGCAAAGGATATGATTAAATATGACGTACTAACGGGCTTTTCACCACACTGTTTGCACACGTCTTCTGGCCATCTTTCGAGAAAGTTCAGCGAAGTTTGGAGGAGAACCACAGGAAAAACTCTTTTGGCAGCATGTAAATATTTTTTGTTGTAGTAGTTGTTTTTCGATTTACAAAGTGTGTGAAAGTATGTTAGTCCAATAATTACCATCTTCTTGGCTAAAAGATGGTACCATTTTGAAAGATGTGAAAAACACATAGTGACTGCTAGCCGGTCCTGAGGTAAACACGACACCGCAGTGTTAGTTGTAACATTGCATAGCCTATATCAATAATCAGATATTTTGCATTGTATTAACCTATTAAAAAGTTTTAATGTTCAAAGCATAAACAAAATGTAAAAAATATATATATATATATATATAATATTTCATTCATAAGTTATGCTTATGATTATCAAGACAACGTTTTGTAAGAAATAAAAATACATGAATGAACATCCATTGCATCCATCCCTCTGTTACAACTAGCCCTGCTCACAGGGTAAGAAGTAACATTTTACTCATTTTATGCTTTTGGCGATACTGCACAGAAACGATAGGTGAAATGTGCAGGAGAGACTTGCATGTTGTTTGTATAAAAATATGGTTTGTCTAATCCTATTACTTTGTTCATTATTTGGCCAAAACCAAAAAGTGTTACTTTGTGCCCCGCGCCGCTATTCGACATGCTTTCCTTGTGACGTCTCAAAACTGCTGTTTTATGTGTGTGTTTCCATGGCGACGCGTCATGCTTGTCAAGTGACGCACAGCAACCACAAAAAAAAGTATCGCATGCATTTAGTTTCTCTTATTTATTCAAAATATTAAACTTGTTCGCTGATAGTTTGTGTCGCAGATTGGAGAATCTTCTACCGAAATACATGACAGTAAGTGTCCGCTGAAGTGGGAGAAGAATAGAGTGACTTTACCGCCGCACATAAACACCACAACGCCTCAGCTGCAGTGTAATCTGTTCACTCTGCTGTTCACTCACCTCAGCTCGTAATGCACTGGGCGCGCGCGCGCGCGCGCGAACAAACACAACCTCGCGTGATATCGCTCAGGTCCTAGTTTCAACATCTAAATAAATCCTCGCGAATTTTAAAAGAAAGGCCTGCACTTAACACAAATTGAAAATATATCTAAAAAAATTTGGCTCGAAAATGTAATACCTCGTCAAAAGACGTTTACTACTTTTTACTACTTTTTAATGGCCTTAATTTTGGCTGATTTCATTTACTACCTTTTACTACCTTTTACAACCCCGCGGACACCCTGCATTTAATACCGGTGCGCATCGCTAATAACGGGACCCCGAGAACAATAGCAAAGTGACTCAAAGTATTAGTTCCTCGGACAGGCTTTCTGACAAGCATTGTCTCAGAATAAGCCGTCTGCAGGTTCTATGCAGTGTGACGTCATATTGCACTGGCTCCACCCACGACTGCTGACGATTCTGCACTATTAGCATAGACCTGCCAAGATTATCTCCTCACCTTTTTTAAAACTACTTATTAAATTACTACGTATTCTTACTATGTATACTACTAAAGTTATTCAAGTCCAGTGATTCATATTAACAACATGTATAACAACAGATATTGTATATTATGGTGATTTTACTTTATTACATAGAGCTAACATACACATTAAATTTCTTTACTTGCTGCTTACGTTTACAGACATAACTGACTGTGTTTATGTGAACTTTGTGCGTTTTTGACACCCTTGTGTGTATTTGACAGTGAAAGAGAACTTTGTCTGACATCCAGCTTTATGTGCACGTGCTTCGGGTGTATGAGCACAGAAAACCATATAACAGAAGTTTAGACTGATATGGCTGTAAAACACATGTAGAGTAGATAATAAACTTTCATGAAGACGAAGAACTGCAATGTCACTTGAGCGTGATCACGATAGAGATGATTATCAGAACCAAACAGATGTTTTAACTTTTGTCAGATATTTATTTTACGTCTATACATACTATGGTTTAACACCATCTAAAATGTAATGTCTTTGTTAGGTAAGTTAGTTAGCCTTTGTCATGCTTTTCATAAAAATAAAAAAAACACGTTCACGTGCATGCACCTTTGAGACTGTGACTATGAGGCATATCAAACCACATGTTTATCACTATGCCTTGATCAAAGTCAACAAGTAAAGGCTGGGTTTCCATTTTAATTTAAAGATGTAGGTAAAATGGGTGGTGGGGAGTGTGTCTATTATTATTATTATTATTATTCTAAGAGACTTTGGAGTCTAGAAATTTCCCCTTAATGAATTGACAGCAAAAAATGCTGTCATTATTTACTCATCTTTAAGTCTTTCTTTGTGGCAAATGTTTAAAATGGTTTTGAAAGAATATCTTGGCGACTTTGTACACCTAGTATTAAGGCCCTGTTTACACCTGGTATGAACATTCATTTTAGTCAATCACTTAATACAAAATCTCTTTGAAAGATAAACAACCCAGAAGGTCCTTTAGTTCAGTTAGATTACATCATGATCACTCTTGAAGATGACCTCACCTCCCTCACACTAGCCTGCCCAGGTCAATGAATCAATTACCATATACCAAGGCAACAACGACACAATAGGCAAAAAACGAATGAATTAATGAGAGCATCCTGTGACTCTAGCAGCAAACAAATAAGGTTACAGGACAAAGGTCAAGGTGATTGTATCCACCAATAAACACACATAGACTAAATTGATTGTTGTCTGTTTCTCTTCCAAAGCACGATTCATGTTGTCTGGATTCCAAGCGGTATACCTTTTAAGCACAGTCAACAGTCCTGAGGTCTGAAGGGGGCTCCTGAGAGCCTGTGTCAGCTGCTGGTCGTCTCACGGCTGTGCAGACATGAACAGATGACTCAGAGCCCCCAGATACAGGCAGACAAGCCTGAGGTCTCAGACAGACCGACCACACATCCTCCCTGAGAAAGACCTGTACACAGACTCACACACACATTTGTGCAAACAAGGCTGGACAAATACGCATGCACATGTATGCGCATACATGCTCGGGCCTCCACAATAACCCTTTGCCCTTCTTCTAGTTGTATGTCTGGTTCTGCCTTTACAAAAGCACCTTTATACATGTGAATTTCACATTGTGCAAAGCTGCTATATTCAAATGCGTCTCTTCCATTCTCCAGCTGATCTACACTTTACACATCTGCACGAACGATCAGTATACAAAAGATTAAGATAGATTTGTTGATTTTCATCTGAAGAACACATTTATGCAGAAAAGGCTATTTGCAATAAAAAAAGCGAACTACATGCTCATGTTTTGCTCCTCATGTTGCCTTCATTAGTAAGGACATGTTTGGGACAGAGACAGACAGAGGCCAATAACATGTGACAGGAGTGTGAAATGAGACAAGCACTGCGGGCCTGTTAGGTGTGAGGAACACAAAGCTGTCGGGCTCATTTAAGAGGAAGAATCCTGTTACATTCTATATCTCTTTAGTCCCTTTTCCACAAAGATAAACATATATATTGGGGTTACTCAAATAAAATACTTTTATTCAGTAAAGATGCATTCAATATATTAAAAGTGACAATAAAGACTTTGTAAAAATGTTGCAAAAATGAATGCTGTTCTTTGAACTTTTTATTTAACTAAAGAATCCTTAGCATCACACTCTCCACAAAAATAGTAAGCGACAATTTTCAACACTGAAATAATAAAAAAAAGTTTCCAAGCTGCAAATCAGCATATTAGAAGGATTTCTGAAGGATCGTGTGACACTGAAGACTGGAGGAATGATGCTGAAAATTCAGCTCTGCCATCACAGGAATAAATGCATTTTAAAATATTTATATTATAAAAGATTTTAAATTGTTATACTATTTTACAATATTTGTTTTATTGTATGTTTTTTATTTAAAAAAGCCTTTTTTTTAAAAAAAAAAAAAAAAACTAAAACTTTAAAAAAAATCTTTCTAACCCCCAAATTGTTAACAGTATATATGTAGAATATAATATAATATATAGTATAATATGTATACATTGAAAAAGTAATCTGATTACGTAACTCAAATTAGCTCTAACACTAGTAGTGAGGTGGTTACATATTGGTGTTTAATAATTTGATATAAGCAGTTTTATGATGACCACAGAATGCCAGTGCTGTGCTGTGGATTTGCTGAGCACTGCCATCTTCTGGAATGCCTGGTCTCAAACCCCCTCCTTTTTCCCCCACTCCCTCACTCATCCTCTCTCTCTCTCTCTCTCTCTCTTACTCTCCCCTTTTGGACGGCAGCCTGACATACCAGACCCTGTTCGTTAGTGCATATTTTTACCCGCCGTTACTAAATTAGGAAGCCAGTGAGCGAGAACTATGGGTGGCTGCCAAGAGGAGAATAAGCAGGGTCTGCTGAGGGCCTTGCCAGCCCAGCCACTAGCATCAAGAGCCACTTAGAGCTCTCCGAAACAAGAGCCCTGCAGGAAAGAAGGCCAAGCAAAGCTCCAGGATATCCTGGCCAAAAGACCAACCAGAACAAACAAACAAATACGCTGCTCTTTAATGAACACCTTGTCCACCGTCAACCAGGATGGTCATTATATCAGCTCAAGTTGCTCACAGACTAGCCTGACATGTGAATAACAAACTATTTATGATAAGCAGATGAACAAATTTAGCTCTTTTTTTTCTAAGGACGCTAATTTGAGCGCGTCCACAAGTGTTTCTAAGCCAAACACTCTGAGGTAAACAGCTTTTGTTGACAGCAAAATGGAAGAATCTAAACTTTGACACTGCCATGCACACATCTACGCGCCAAAAGTAACAAAGCGTTATAAGTGGACCTCATTACTGTTCAGCCAAATGAATGCTGTTCATGGTCATTATATAAGGTGGTGGTCTAGTTGCCAAATGAGGCTCTGACCCTTTTATTCCCAAAGAGCTGAATACAAGTTCCCGCTCATCTTGTTCTTTCCCTGTATCTCTCTTGGTGTGTGTGGGCGGCTCTCTTCAGTGCAAATCAATACCTCTTCACTTCCCATCCAAACACTCACTCCCCACAGGTAAGACATCCTTGTCTTTTAGGACTTTGGAGGCGGTGTAGATGAGACTCGGTGCATATACAGGATAGACCGGGATCAAGACCTCCTGACCTAAAATGATCATGAAACAAAATCAATAAAACATGATGGCTATAAAAAAATGGAACAGAGATATAAAAGAAATGTGTGACTATGCACTGATTAAATGCTTGTTTTATCACTGAATGTTGGAAAAATGAATTACTGATATATTATACTGAATATAGTAGGAATATATACAGATAACTGATTATTATAAATAGAGAAAATGAGAAAGAATCAGATGGAGAGTTAGAGATGTTCTGTTCACCTGTCCAGAACTACAGTATGTCACTTTGTTGTTGGATAACAAAAAGCTATTGTGAAGACATAAGCAGAACAAAATAGACTCCACTTAGGTCTATAAATATCCAAAGAGCCAGGTAAAGTCCATGGATTTGCTTAATGGATCAATTAGGAGTATTGTACTACATAAATAACAGGCTCTTATACCCGCTGAGCTGATGAAGGCTGCCGTCTTCTTCACTTCACTGCTAATACACTGGCATCTAGTGGTATATTACAGCTATGCAAGTCAATTCATACCTGAAAGCTGTACTGAAGAAAAAACAGTTACATCTAAATTAACTAGTTATATTCAAGTCAAAAATATTATTTAACATCCCTGAATTAACCTAGATACATTATACATTTAAAACACAACAACAACAAAATCTTGGGTTAAATTAAAATTATAATATACACACATGCCTGGTTTCCATGTTTTATGGGGACACAGACATTGATTATTAAAATGTACCAAGATCACAGAAAATGTTCTGCATTTTTTACATTTTCAAAAAAAATCACTTAGTATGGTTTAAAAGCTGCTTTCCTCATCAAGACTAAAAATGTCCCCACGAGGCCAAAGATTTTAGTTATTGACATCTCTGTGAGGGCATTTTGTCCCTGTAATGTATGGTTTAACAGGAAACACATACACACACACACACACACACACACATGCTGGGTTTTCATGTTTCATGGGGATGTTTCATTGACAATGGTTTTCATATTCTGCAAACCTGAATATTCTATCCCTTAACCCTAAACTTATCATCACAGAAAACTGTGTTTTTAGATTTTAAAAAGCACCAACCACCACATGCCCACCACCCAATAACTTAGAGCATACCTGAACAACACAAGCACTCACACGCACACACGCGCACACACACACACACACACACACACACATGTGGGTTTTTGTGGAGTTAAGATACCGGCCCTGTCCTCATAATTCAAAATGTCCTCATAGTGCTGTGTGTATTCATATGAAATGTCCTTGTAAACCACAAAAACCAACACACACACACATTCTTATGCACATACAACTTTGTGAGGACATTCCTTGACACAATGCAATCTCTAGTATCTTAACCCAACTTACCCAACAGTGCCTAACCCAAATCCTTACCCTTAACCTAATTTTAACCTTATTCCGACAGAAAGTCTTGACAATCAAACAGGCCTTTGAAGGGGTTTCAGAAATTAAGGGCTGGCTCTTTGTCCTGACAATAAGAGGTCAGGATGACTGCAGGCAAATTAAGTGGCTGAAAAAACTGATCAGACTCCTTCAGATTCCTTCAGGCCGGTTTTGGAGGCCAAAATCAGTGTGCTTACAGCCTCAGTCTGGGCCCGGGGTGATGAGATCTCTATTTGAATTGGAAATCTGACTGGGCCAGTTAAGGCTTCTCTGGTCTTTGACCCAGAGTAACACCATGGGTTTCTCAACAGTGCGCTCACAAGTATAGTACACAGACGTCTCCAATAAGATCCTATATTACAGAATTTAGGAAGATTTTTAGAGGATTTTTATTTTTAGAAGATTTTATTTTATATTGTATGTATCTATGGGCTTTATTTAATAAACCACTGTTCTTGTCAGACTGTGTATGCCAGACTTCATTCAATGGAACATCAATCATTTATTGTGCATTTGAAAAGAGAAATGTTATGTTAAAAATAAAGGAGTTCTCACATCGTTTTATAAAGTTTAATATTCTTTTCTTCTTTAAGGTTAGCAGAGGAATAAAAGCATCTACTGTACTGGAGTCACAGATTTTTAAGATATAGGCCAACATAGGGCGAATTCCAACTGCCGTTTTACACTCTTGAATGGCACTTTAAGAAGGGGACGCAATTTCTATGGCCGTTCCAAACGAAAGTGAAATACTGTATTGTATATTGATCTAAGTGTTTTGCGGCCTCAGTGAATCACTGATTTTTCAAAAATATTAAGGAAAGGAAGGAAAGTTTGAGTGGCCAAAGACTCTCCAACGATCACAGATGGAGAATTTCACAGATTAGTTCTGTCTTGGGGTCAGAAAGCCTGAAAAAAAACCAGCCCCTACATCAACACATGTTGTTTGGGAGGGTTTCAAGAAAAATCGTCCTCGCTCATCCATAAACAATCTCCAGCATATTCAGTTGTCAGACCCGAATGGAACTTCAAATGGTCAGTAGACCATTGGCTTCTATGGTCAGATGAAAAAAAAGAACTTTTTGGCAGCAAACCCACCAGATGGCGATAAAAAGTAAATATACTGCTGGATCTTTAATGCTGTGGGCCTATTTTTCTGCTGGATATCCTGGACTTGTTGATGTATGGCAATATAGATTCTATCAAAACCTGACAGCCTCAGCTAGAAAACTCTATAACGGGCCGTGGTTGGATCTTCCATCAGGACCACGATTCAACACAAAAATGTGTGACTGAGCACAAATGAAGCTCCTGCCATGACCATCCCACTCTCCTGACCTGAACTCTATAGAAGATGAGTGGGGTGAACAGAAGAGAAGAAGCTGGGAATCTGAAAGATCTGGAGATTCTGAATGGAGGAACGTTCTCTAGTCAGGTGTTCTCAAATGTCATCAGACATATGAAGAAACTTAGAGCTGTTATCTTGGAAAAAGTATTGAATAAATGAGTAAAAATAATTATGGCTTATGTGATTTGGAGAAAAGCATTAATTTTTTCCCCCACTTTCAATTATTTTACTTCAATGAAAGGTTCGATTTTTGCAATTTTATTTTAATGAAAGATCAAAAGGATACAAAACGCAGATTCATTTTTACAGACATCTTTGGTTATATTTACCAGGGGTGACAATAATTCTGAAAACAACTGTAATGTGAAAAATATTTTTTTTTACCATTGGACCGCATGTAAAAGATAAACACACACAAAAATGCATGCACACACACACTCTCTCTCTCTCCAATGACTGAGAATATGGTTTATAACAAGTTTATTAAGAAACAAATCAAACATAACACTTCAGTTAACAGTCCTCCTCGCTTAAAATTAAAAACAGAAAGAGCTAAAACCAAAGACCATATAAAAGAATCCTCAGTTCCTTAAGGGGCCAAGCGGAAAAGGAAACAATATCAATACAGAAATACACATTTCATCATAGCGGAACCTGATAATGAAACAAAGGTATACCTGCATCAATAACTTAAAACAATTAAGAAAATAAACATTTTATTAATTCATTCATTAAAAAAAAGGAGAGCCATCCACTACCTGGTGTGTATTTTGCCTTAATGCCAGCATTAAGTAAAGGGACGAGAAAGAAACTAAAAGAGGGCCAGCAAGGGTTTTTCTTTGATAGCATAAGACACCTAGAAAGCAGAGAGTTGATCTGCAGGACTCATTAAAGCACGACTGTTTTGTGGACTCTTCAAAATATATCCAGACCTCAATAACCTCTGACCAATGTGTGGTGTAAAAGCCCACTCCATCTATATAAAGCTTTAACGTTCTACTAAACCAGCATTATCTTTCCCTCAAAACTCAGACAACATCAACTTGCTCTTTATAAATAAGCTCTCATGTGTGTATATTTGGTTTTAAGCTAGAGGTAGGCATCCCGCCCAAATTATAATTATTGGCCCTTAAATGCTTACCCCACTGGCAGTGGTGAATAAAACAAAAAACATACACGTGAAATGCCGCAGTTGTGTTAAACATTGATCATTCAAAATCATATGGTCAATTTATGTTAACATTTCAAAGCATTTTTTTCTTTTCTACTTACTTTTTCTGTTCATTTTCCCTTAAGAAATCACATCCAGTTCAGCTACACTTACTGTCCCAGAACACTACATCATCTCAATGGCAAAACTGGGCAAAACCGGGCAAGTTATCCCGGGACCTTTGAACAAAGGGACTCTATTTGACCTGCGTGGTGGAAAATAATATTTTATCTCATGGGTCTATGAATTTACGATTATATTTATTTGCATATACAGTACAATAACATATATTAAATGTTAAAAAGCTTCAAATCTGTCTGGAAGTGACAGATATATGATTTACAAATCATTTATTCTTTGGGTCTCCTTGGGTTGAGTCATATGTGGCATATATTGCAAATCGCATTGTTTATAATAACAAACAACTGTATCAATTCACCCGGTTTTATATGAACGAAAGGAGTTTCCATGTCAAAATATCAACACAAACCAAATAAAAAAAAGAGAAAAAAAGAATTATATTTGGTGAATTGAAACTTTCTCCATTTTGGAGCATTCTTTGAAATGACAGAATTTTTTTTAATTAATTTTAAGAATTCCAGAGTAAATTAGAATATGTAGCAAAACACTATGCTTAAAACAAACTAAATGTGCAGAACATTGACAAGCAGATGTGCTGTAGGGTGAAAAACTCGTACTCCGAGTAACACTGACCTCACTTCCTGCTGCTCGGTTCACGCTCAAAGCATGTTTCAACCGACTGTAACAGGAAGAGAGTGGAAGACGGATCCTCATCCACGACATCAGCAGCCTCTTTCTAGAATGTTCTTTTTAGACATCAAAAAAAGTCTATTCAACTGCACAAATCTACCTAGCGACATTTACTAGTTTCTGCTACGAAGCACAAGGACAGACAAGTTTATATAAAGAGGAAATGAAAATACAAAAAGTAAACATCCTGACTTTCACACACAATACGAATAAAATCATTGAAAAATGCAATTTCTTTACAATAGGACAAAATAAGATGCCTTGCATAGGGGGGGAACAAGAGCGAACATAGGTAGGAAAACCATGCATACCGAAAGGCGATATGGGGGACTTAAACTGAACGTATCACATAGTGCAAAAATCCCAAGAGGAAACGAGGATTATACTGGATCAAATGCGAATGAATCTCTGAGCCCAGCCCCTTCACCAGGCCGTTACCCCAAACATCCCACCCGAAAATCCCCACCGGTGTGGACTTTGGTCTGTCCTGTGATAAACAAGGCATCAGGAGATGAGATTGCCGTGGCGATGGAGGTCTTGTGACCCCATCCCTGCCCACTTTGGTGAATGCCGCTAGCGCATCTTGTGATCATCAGTGTTGCCCATGTTGGAGCCAGGGCTGGGGTCCTGCTGTCGCCTGGGCTGGGTCACACACACAATCACACATGCAAATGCGTGCACAAACACCCACGCACCCCGACAAACAAACAAACGAGACAGAGACAGAAACATAGTTAAAATGGTTGTGTTGTGCTTGACCCCTCCGACATGTTAGTTCTCAAACAATAAGTGTAAAAGGTTGCAGCCCACATGCAATCGCATATACAATATCAGATTCTGGAAGTGATGGATTTAAGAATTACAAACATTGACATTTATTCAGAGAGTCATCTATGGTATGCATTGTAAATTACTTTGTTTCATAAATCCATCTGCGGTTTTTATGCCTAAATCACATCCAAAGGAAAGAAAACAGAGAGGGAAATAATGTAGGCGTCAATAAATGTAGCCGTTTCTCCATTTTGGATCATCCTTTTAAACGATCATGATCAAAAAATGTGAATTCTAGAGTAAATTAGAATATGTAGCAAAGCCTGCTCATCACACACGCCAAGACAGAGACAGAGACAGAGACATGTTAGTGCAGAACAGTTTGCAGCCCACGTGCAATTGCGTTTTGTGTCCAGCAGGGGATGGCAGAGATCAACTTCACTCTAGAAGCTTAAAATTGAGCTGCTTTTTTTGGTTGAAGTGGCAGACATTAGTCATTAGTCAGGGGGAAGTCTTCAAATCACTGGTCTTAAAAATAAAGATATGACTGATGGCCTTGTCACAGATACATATGTTTATGTTCCTATGTCTAAATCTCTCCCTGACATAGATGTCTGAGCACAGACAGGGCAGATGGACGGACAGACAGACAGGCAGACGGTGAGAGAAAGATAGACAAAGAGGCAGACATAGTGTATCTCACATAGTGTGAGGTCATCATCTGTGGAAGAGACGATTATAGCTACGCAATGCTGTTTTTACTCGACCCGACGCCTGGGAATCCCATCTTTAAGCGTATCCATTAACAGATCAAGCTGTTATAGCTGTCATACGCACAGCACAAAGCAGTCTGGTGCATAAACACACTGTAAATAATAAGCGTTATCTAGCTGTTGACAACATCGGTGAACGCAGAAGTAAATGTATTTGTTTAGCAACATGCTGCTTGTTATTTATTTAGTAAGTTTGGGGTCAATTAGATTTTTTTTTTACTTGTATTGGATCAAGTGTGACAGTAAAGACATTTATTATTTTAATTTACAAACATTTTTTTTGTCATCAAAGAATCCTAAAACATTGATATTTTAATTGTTATATCATATTTTAATAATAATCTTAATGTAGTTTTGATCCCAAAACAATCATACCATCCAAAAATCTAATTTGTGTGTATAGGCCTATATATTTCTTATATTAGCCTACTTAAATAATAATAAATATATATTTTATAATATTATTTATAACATTTCATTATTTTAGTGCTGTCAAATTGATTAATCACATCTAACATAAAAGCCTGTTTATATAACATATGTGTGTGTGTGTGTGTGTGTGTGTGTGTGTGTGTGTGTGTGTGTGTGTGTGTGTGTGTGTGTGTGTGTGTGTGTGTGTGTATGTGTTTGTTTGTATAATATATTACATAAGCACACACAGTATAAAAAGATATATGCACAAACATATAGTATGTAAACACACTTTATATTAGATGCGATTAATCGCAATTAATTGATTTGACAGCACTAATTATTTGATATGCATTTTTATATTTTTAAACAAATTGACCAACATAAGCTGGTTTGTTGGTCTTGGCTGATTTCAACTAGTCACTTAAGTTGTTTATCAGGGTGGCTAGATGGTCTACCACCTTAACCAGCAGAAAAATACCAGTCAACAGACCAGACTGGACCAACAAACTAGTTCAGGTTTGAGTTTAAGATGTTGTTTTCAGCAGGGCAATAAATAATCAAAATGCTGGGTAAAAATAAGAGCACAAATCAAACTGAAGAAGATGTCATATATATCTTTAGGGCTTTATAAAGCACAAAAAGCATTTTTATGTTTGCTTCTTGCTATTTAAGCTTTGAAAAAGCACGTTTGTGTGGATGAGAGGACGAAGCATCGATCATTTGGAGCCCAGCTGAAGCACTCTCCTGTACCACAAGTCAATAGTGCTTAGATTCTGCTGGGCAGACAGCGCTGCTAATGAAAAAGATCAATACTAATGATATATTAATACTTTCACTGGCCCAACATCACTCATCCTCTAATCCCACCTGCAGTAAAGGCCTGGGTTTCATGAAAAATGGCCTATCTATTTTTCATCCATCTCTTTGCCATCTATCAAGCAGAAGGCCATTACCCTCTTCGATATCGTTCAGCTTTGATTCGCCCCCTTGGACTTTCTGCATTCACAAACAGTGGCAGAACAGCATTAAGACAGAGGACAAATACGTGCGGATGCACAGCGAATCTTCCCCTTTGTGAGGTCATGTGTGATCTTGAAGTCTCTAAGGGTGTGTTCACACTTGTTGTTCAGTTCGCTTGGTTCAGACCGAAACACATTTAGTCCTGGTCACATTGGCACCGAACCTAAAGGTACCAAATCTAAAGGCAACCCGATTGGTCAGCTTTTGTAACATTCATATTTTGAGATCGAATTTACCGAACGTCCAGAACAATGCTGTGTGCTGCGCTCGTTGCATGTGCGTAGATACAGAGCTGAGAACTCATGAAGAGCTTATAAAATGTGTACAGGGGTCAAAAAAGCAGCAGGAATTCACACAGACAAACGAAGATCTGCGCGGTTCTCATGCCTGCATCGAACTGTGATGGGCAACATCGCAACTGCAATGAGAAAAACTGGTTTTGGTCAGTGTTTCATTCATATTTCATTTCAGTTCGTTTGGAAGCGAACCCATCTTAAGATGCAGCAAACTAACAGAGCAATCGCACCACGGTTCATTTTAATCGAACCGAACACGCCAAGCGTGAACACACCCTAAACGCATTGTTTGCCTCTCAAAACGAACTTGGCTCACTTTCCCAGAAACCACTGGCTTTCTGCAGATCCAGACTGCTATTGTGCTGGTTTTTATCCAATTACAGATGATGGAGTTTGAGATTTGACCACAGCTATGCAACCGTTGTATGTAGCGTGAAGGCTCGAGGTTCGATCCACGCTCAAGGATTATTCGCTTTCCAAAAAAAAGCCGAATGGAGCTCGAAAAACAAGCTCAGAACAAGGATCAGACTCCACACTGCTGAGATGAGAAAGCATGAATTATAGAATAATTACAGGGTTTCGTTTTCCACTGCTCACAGTGACTTTGAGCTTTGAGGGAAAAACATTTGGCCCGTGAGTCACAGATCGCCTGACTGCAATGAGTAAGAAATTTGATTTTCATAAGCAGCCAGATCTATTTAAAAAAGAGACCTTGGCATGATTGATTTTGGAAGAGAGGATGAAGAGTGTGTAAAGGAACGCCTGAGGGTGTAGATTAGGAGGGAGAAATATAAAGGCGGCGGTTCATAAGGGGAATCTTTCTGGTCATGTGCTGCCAAGCTGTGCCTGAGAGCTCCCAGAGGGCTTTGCAGCAGGGGAGTGGGTGGGCGGGGCAGCGAGGAATCTTGGGATGGAAGTCTGGTCTCCATTACAGAGGTCTGAGAAGAGCGAGCTGGGGGTCTTTCACGCCAGTAGAGTGTTTTTTGCACTTACAATGGAAGTCTGAAGCCTATAGAAGCCTGATTTACACACATCTTACATGTATCAATTAACACATATAGACCCAGTAAATACACACATAGAAGAATACATGAAGACACAGAGGTGCTCTTTCATGCACATGCTCTTGTGATATACACACTCACGTACACACACTTACAGACACAGACACGGTTTAGTGCATGACACAAGGATAGAGAGAAGCAGAGGAGACAGACCCTGGTCCTTGAAGGCCATCAGTCCCAGATTTTTGATGCCACAGGGTCCTAAAAAACACAATTTGGTTTTCATCTTAAGAGCGCAGTTTGGATTGATTGTAGAATGATTATATTTGAGGACAATGCAAAGACACTTCATGCACTAAGCCATGAGCAAACAAGTAAAGCACTTGAATAGCTTACGCGTACACAAACTCACATGGAGTACATATATGCATGCATACATATGAAATAGTAAGAAACACACACACACACACACCCTCCTTCATTATGCTTTTGTTCTGAATAATTTATAGTAAACAGAAAGGCAGCAGTTCACTACGTAAAATCCTAAATTGTTATCTTACCTCCTGAGATATTAAATGACTGAGCTGTGCCATCGGCATCTGCTAAATGACAAGTGATCAGATCAGTAAAACCCCAGACAAGCTGTTTAGCTACGTCTCAAAACATGCAGGGAACAGGGAACAGACAGAAAAGATGTGAGCTGGCACTTATTTACCTGTTCCTGCAGTGCAATTTGGAAAGGAAACAATTTACTTATTTAAAACTACAGTTTTTACATACAAATGTCCAAGTAAAAGGATTTTAGAAATAGTAACTTTAATATTAAAAAATGACTTTTAGAATGAATTAAATTCTTTTTTAAAGGTTAGGAAATTATTTTCATGACAATTAAGTACATAATAATGCTACAATTAATATTCTAATGTGAATTAACAGTGAATTAATATACAAATATTATATATCACTTTTAGCTACCTTTTAAATTTTTTAATCAATTCCTAAAAGTATTACTTACAGGAATAATCATTGAGAATAACAAGAATTTTAAAAAAAAAAGTCCAGATGCATTACAGTATTTTGGGGAAAATGTGCTCAGTTGTCATGAATAAATAATGTGTCAATGTAAAAATGTCCTAATAATAGGCTTCAAAATATTATGTTTTATTATTATGGGATAAAATCTTATCTAGACAGGATTTCGATTCACTCTACCACTTTGTCTTGACCCATAAGAAAAGATGCCGATGGCACCACTTGGTCGTCTCTCGGCTCAGGAACTACTAAAACATTGTATTTTCAGTGAACTGCTCCTTAAAGCATCAACTATCTGTCAATCAAATGATTAGCAAGAGGAATTAGGTAAAGATTATGCAAAAAAGCACATACAGAAGTATTGTACATGCACAAGTGGAATATACATGTATGCATACGCGCGCACACACACACACGCAAACTAAGACCTACTGAGCTCCGTTACTAACTAAAACAAAAGAAAACACATTGGATGTTAAGCATGCACTTCACACACTCATACACACATCCTCCCTCACTCCAGCTCTCACCTCCAAGTCCTCACGGTGCGAGCGATCCCTGTCCTCAAAATCCCGAGTCCGTCTGCGGGCTTCCTCAAAGGCTGCTTGGGCTAGAGCATCCTCATGCTGTATAAACACAAAGAAAGAAAGGATGCCAGGCAGTGGTCAGTCGTTTCAGATGCACATAATGAACAAAAGGCAGTTTGACAGCACACGCTGGTTTATCTGTACCTGTGCCCTCTCATCATCATATTCCAGACAACCCATCCCATCCAGACGCTGAAGATCAATCCAGCCTCTCCAGATCACACACACTCCATTCAGGATCATAGGAGCCTTCAGGTACACCTGCACACACACACACATGCACACTTATTATGGGTTTTGGGACATGCACACAAAGCACAATAACAACAAAAATAATAAATAGAAAATGAGATGGAATCTGTATAATGTGTTGTTGTTTTCGAAGCAGATTTGGAAGGGAAACGTGGAAAAATATCTAACTTGTTTAAAAATGATTCATTCTTATATTAAAATAATTAAATTCTGTAGTGTATAAACAAATGAAGTAGTATGGCACAATGTTTTATTACTGCATTTTGTTTTAAAACCATAGGAAATACAAAGATTGCTAAGAACTTGGCACATGCATTTTAGGTTTTTTCTTTTTTGTGTCACTGACTCATCCAACAACAATATACTACAGATATAATTAACTCTACAGTAAATACAGCTTCTCCACCTACATAGACACAAGAAGCGCTTGGAACAGGTGAAATGCCATAACCGCCTACTCTACGGTTGTCTCTGCATATAAACCCCCCCTCTCAACGTCACACCTGGCTGTACAATGCTTCATTTGAATTGTAAAACACGCTGTGAGCTTTTCAGTTGAAGTGACTGCTGGAAACTGGACATACACTTATAAACATTTAACCATTACAACTTGTCCTATCTAAGTCTTAGCCCAGCCACCGTCTGTAGGGCAGTCTCCAATGTTTGCTTCCTGCGATGGGAGTGTTTATTTATAGAGGCCAACGTAGTAGAGAGTAAGGGTACACCGATGCAGAGACAGGCAAAGCCTGTCTGAATTTATTTATACTGAGCACGGCCAACGAGTGCACACGGCAGCGCATGATTGCATCCGTGTGTGAGACTCAGATGATGGGTGGGACTATGAATAAGACAAGGTGGACAAAGAGTGAGAGAGATGTTGAGAATGTGGAGACAGGGGTATATGACTGTCTGTCTGGCTCAGAGCCACAGGAATATCACATCTCTGCCACCGAGGAATCCAGGCTGAGACAAAAGCGTGCAGTCTGTCGGTCTGTGGGTGCTGTTTATTTCTGTAACTGCAGTGAAAGAGGCCAGCTATAAATGCATACGCATATGCACGTATCCTCGGCGTTACCCGCCAAAACCAACGAGCCACCCGAGTCACCAAATAAGAGCGTGCCGCTCCAATAAGCTGAGAAACACACAGGAACACTGCAGTGTGTTGTTGGATACTCACTGGGTGCTGCTGACTGCTGAAGCGACTGGCCAGACAAACACACTCGGCCAAAGCAGACACAACATGAGCTTTGTCTGACGTTACTGCCGTCCTTTAAGTGGCTGTGTGCGCAGCAACTGCTTTTGGAGTCAGTTCAGAGGGCAAACTGCTGTCTGCCCCGGTTTCATGCCCACTAAATTCACCACACCGATGTGAATGTCATCTAACATAAATATAGTTCACCAACTCATTTATCAAACACTTTTCCTATTTGATAAAAAAGCTACATGGTTTAATAAATACGCACTACACACCATAAATCTCTTATGATCACTGTGACAGGTTAACCTGTGCACTATATCATTTTGTTTAGTCTAAGTTTGTTCTCTATGCTTTGTTCTATTTTTGCAATTTGTTACAGTTGTTGTTTTGTTTAAAATCACAATTTTTCAAGAACATAAGTTTAGAACACACAATTTATGTGATAGTTACCTTTTTATTTTTCCAAAAACATTGTTCCAGTTAAACTTCCCATTTCACACTTTGTACAATCAAACCAATAAGCAAGGTAAAATGGCTAAAATATTTATTTTTGTTCAGCGTTGTAATTATTTGTGGCACTTCCTAATTAATTTGTATGAACATTAACTTTTTTGGATCGTCATTTCCTTTTTTTTTCATTTTGACTGTTTGGCCTCCGTACAATCACCAACGCTGAATTTATTTGATCAACTACAATAAAACAATAAGATTGTGAAATATTTTTTGGATTTAGAAAGAACATGTTTTATTACTGTGATGGCAAAATACGATGTCACATGATCCTTCAGAACTTATTCTAAGATGCTGATTTGGTGCTCCATAAAGCACTTCTCATTATTATCAATATTAATAAAAACCTGCTGGTTTCACAGACAGGGCTTAGATTAATCTAAGTTCAATTAGGACATTTAAGTTAAGCTTAAGCATTCATAAATTTGCCTTAGAAAAAAAAACATTAGTCTGAGAATAGTCATCAATTTGTGTATATCCACCTCAGATGTAACGTGATATGAAAAAACATGTCAGTGTTTTCACACCTGAGGAAACGGCAGCTTTCTGGTCAGCAGTGAAGGGCTTTTCTGACTATGCTCGCTTCCAAAGCCCAGCTCTGCTCGCCTCTTCCACCCCCACCTGCCCTCCTGAAACTCCTTCCCCATGTTTCCTTACAGGATGTGCCGTAGGCTCTGATCTGTGTCCCCCTCAGCAGTAAAACACAGGTAGGAAAAATAAAGCCTGCTCAGTTCTGCAGCAGTTTAACTAAACATCAGTGAAGCCCAAGAGTCAACGGTCTGACTGAAATCATATCCTTAGCCCACACTGTGATTTTAACTTACGAGATGTCATGAATACTCATGTAGAGATAATGCTAGGAAACGTATACAATGTAATTAAAGAGCAAATTGCTGAGGAATCAAAAAAGCATAATCTTCCAAACATAGCAGAAATATAATATCTCAAGAGGGACGAAAGAAAAATCATCCATTTCTGAGGGCTATACATCTGAAATAAATGCTGAATCTGATTCTGAACCTACATGTATTTTTATCATTTCGGATTATTTTTTTTCTCATCTGTCCAACTCAAACAGTTTCTTCTCCCAACAAATACAGGCCTTATAGCCATTAATAACACATTTAAAAAGCCTTCCTGGGCTTCATCCAGAAAGAACATTCATAACTCCATCAGCCTAAACACACAGTTTTCATTGGAGCCAAACCAACAATGCAGACATATGAGAAAAGCAGTTCTCTCGCTCTCTTCCTCTGCTGTTTTTCATCGAGTATTTCTAGGAGGTGACGAGTAGTCAAGCTACCCCCTGAGGATCAGTGAAGACCCAGGTAAAAGAGCTGGAATGGATGGGTAATTACATTCAGGACATGGTGTGTGTGTGTGTAACTGTTTATGTGTTAGGGATGTTTCGGTCCTAAAGTAGTTCCGCTCAGAAGACTGCAGATCTGTCATTCATAGTTAAAGTTCACATTTGTAAGTTTCCATTTGTAACCCATTTTACTTGATGTATTTTCATTGTGATGTATGTTGAGTGGGACTTGATTTTTATTTGTTGGGAATTGATTAGATTGGGAAAAGTGGGCGATACATATCAAATTGGGACCGAAAGCAAGTTTGTTAAAACAGCAGAAACATCCATTCAGAAGATGAGCAAGGCATTTTACATTACATGATACACTTTTGATCAATTTAACGTCTTTGTCGACTTACTAACCCAAAACATTAGTGTGAAAAAAGTCAAATGGCTGTGGGGGTGCAGTAGACGACAGTGAAGGTGGGGCAGCTGTAAGGATAAGACACAGAGGATCTGTGTGTGTTTGTGGAGCGGAGCAGAGGCGGGAGGGGGTGCGAGAGAGTGAGTAAACACTAGGATTGAATTTAGCCGCGGAGGCTTTTGATTCAGACATCCAAAACAATCCCGGGCCCAGCACACAGCCTATAGGCCCCAGGCAAGACAGACGGGTTTACATGCATCTGTTCATCAACCTCCTTCTCTTCCGCCCTCCATATCCCCCTCTTTTCCTCTTTTCAATGCTTAGATTAAGTAAACAGTCCTCGTACCTGTAGCGCTTTAAAAATGTGGGTTACACTTATGCCTTTTGTCTGTGTCACTGTGCCATGACTGAGTCAGAGCGACATCAAAGTCTTTCTCGTTCTTACAAACACAATGGAGCAGTCAGGGAGAGAGAGGTTTGAACATGTTCGTCCCCCAGAGTTTACATGTATACGGACCAGTGTGTGGAGACACGAGGGAGATATGCACACAGCACAATCGTTAGTTAGTCAGCTGTTCAGCAACACTAAAATATCACGGATTTGCATATTTATCCACTTTTTTATTATTATTTTTTATTGGTTGCCACATATGGTCATTTTGAAAGTGCAAAGTGACCAAGACCAGGAATAGGAATTAAACATTAAAGATTAAGCTAAAAGTAATTCAGAAAGTTTAAACAAAATGATAAACCCTCGTTTGGTGTAGGTAAGATTTTGATATTTTTTGTCTCTCATACTCAGCAAGTCTTAGCGGAATTTTCAGCATCATTACTCCAGACTTCAGTGTCACATGATCCATCAGAAATCATTCTAATATGCTGATTTGCTGCTCATTTCATATGATTATCATCAATGTTAAAAAACAAATGCGCTGCTTAGTATTTTTTTGTGGAAACCGTGATTCACTTGTTCAGGATTATTTGAATAGTAAGTGGTACTGTGTAATTTCTGCAAGTCTTTCTGTAGGTTACATCATTACGCCAGTAGGTGTCAAAAAGTGTCTATCTTTATGAGTTATTCATTAAATGTTTCATTCAACCAATTCATTTAAAACACTGATTAAAGGTGTGTTCGACTTGAAGAAGCTCTGCGGAGACTAATCGGTTTATGACAACGAAGTACAGCAATAGCGAAGGCTTCGTAATCCGTGCTTTTGAATCATTTGATGTCATACACCAATCGATCTGCGCAGCGCTGCTTCAAGCCGAACATACCTTAATACAGGAACAAAACCAACTAATGAGTCATTGAATCATTTATTCAACTGCTTAATTATTTAATTATTATTTATAAATGACTTTTTTGTTAAACTAATGTAAAACTATTGAATATTAGTGAAGAAACATTTACTAAATTTAAATAAATATAACCTAAAAAAAACTGTAATAATGGCCCTCATGTGACCTGTATTTTCCCAAGGTCATTAATAAATTGCTTGGTCTTTAAAAGTACATTTATTATAATATTTCTATAATTTTATGTGTTCTGTGTATATATATATATATATATATATATATATATATATATATATATACACACACACACACATATTTGCAGTAGAAGTTTGGAAGGACATGTCAATCAGCTCAAGGATATAGAAGTGCCCATGTTCTTATTCGCGTGACTATTTCTCCGGTATCCCACACCCACTCCACCTTTATTTTTAATTTTGATTACATATTAACCAACTTCAAGTATCCTGGTGGTTATGTAGAGGCATGCAGCAAATTCATTTCACAGCCAAATATCTGCATGCTGACTCATATAAAACCTGTCAGCAGGGAACAACTGACAGACGAGGATTATAATGTGGGTCTAAAATTATATAGAGAGAGTGTCCTGGTTATCAGGAGGCCCCAACTGCTTTTGCCGAAATGTGACATCAACCCAGCAGGGACGGCTGATAAACTCTACCTGGAGGTTTAATCACGGTGGGAGGCTGCATTAAACAGGCCACTAAAAGACTAAATTAGACTATCACTGACAAGCCAAAAACAGACATATAGAGACTGAGAAAACAGGAAATGCAAAGTTGAGACATGCCACCTAGTGGGTGACATCCTGTTTCCCACCATGCACCTCCCCAGGGAGCAAGGAGGACAAAGACGCAGGGGGGAAGGGACACATCAGTGGCAGATGTGCAGCCAAAAGCCATGTGGAAATGATCAATGCGACCAATTAGAGGCAGAGCGGTGCGATACACACAGCACTCCTCCTCAATGCATGCGAATGCGTACGCCTGTGCACTACTTAGGCAACACCCCGTGTGCAGTTCCAGCCTGTAGAGCTCTGTTTCTACCGCTGAAATGTATTTCTGCAGAAGTAAACAAATAATCCAGAATAAATTAGAAAATGAAAACAGGAGCTGTAAGGCGTTGTCAGATGTGGAGTGGGGCGAGTTTGTTTTTCTGCTAGATGCATAAGCGGTCCCACGTTCTTGCAGTTTTGCAGGGCTATTTCTAGCCTGACTAGCACAGGGGTTTCATTTACGAGCAGGCCAAACCCAAGGCCTTCCCAGGGTGCTTTGGTGCAAGGGGAGGCTTCGGCACGCTCTCATATGGACCTGAATCCCACGCTTCACAAACGAAGCCCTGCCTCCCACACACACTCTCCTCTAAAATGATTTCCACATCTGTAGAGACAGCCAGAGTTTTTTTAAGTGCAGCTACATGGAGAAGGAAAAAAAGCGGAGGGGAGCGTAGAACAGTTTGACCACAGACTTCCTCCTCAAAAATGAAATGTCAGCTGCCACATCCCCCACACCCTGGTGTATGACACTCAAAACGCACAAATTGCCATCCCCCTGTTCGCATACATGCGTCCTTAGATTTAAAAATGTTATCAGAACAAATAGCATAGTGAGCTAAAACAAGATTTTGAACTGAATGAATGAACTCACTCCTATAGCATATCATTGTATCGTTATATAGTGCTACTGATTCAGGCTACTTTTGTCCTCACATCTACGCAGGAAGTGAGATGAAACCAGCATAACGTGACTTGTGCAGCAGCCAATAATGGCAGCCAAGTACCTTCTTGTCTTCAGAGAGAAAAAGGGAGGGGAAAAAGGGCCTTCATTAGAAGTGTAGGCCACACACAGCAGCTACTGGGACTATTTAAGCACACACACACACACATCGCTGGTAGGCCTAAACAAATGCCTTTAATTGAAAGGAGAATTTAAAAGAACTTTGAAGAGAAAACCCCTGATTGGGAATTAGTTTACCACAACTACAACATCTGCTGAAGACCAAAAAGAAATGTATTGAGACTTATGGTAGGGATCTGCCAACACACACAAACAACACCAACTCTCTTCTATTAGTTCCACTTTCATATTTTTCATAGAAAGTTACAAAATCTGGTTAAAGATGAAAATAGTATGTTAGAGTCATGGGTGAGAGGATAAAAAGTCATGTCTTGCAAATAAAATCTAAATTATGTCAATAATAAAAAATCTCCACTAGGATAAAGTCAAAATAAGACAAAATAAGTTAGAATAAATGAATAATATAAATATAAACTTTTTATAAAAACATTTATTTGAACATTAGCACAAAAAACACTCATGCACTTCGTTTAAATTTGTGATATTTCTTACGTGTGATATAAAGGTTGTGTAAAATGTAAAGGTTTTTTTGAAAGAAATTATAATACTTTTATTCAGCAAGGGCCAATTAATAAATGACATTGGCAACAATAAGAAAGGTCAGTCACACTTTAGATTATTAACTAACTATTAACTACTTTTACCTTAGTAAACTTTTTTTTACTTAATTACTGCTTATTAAGATTTAGTTAGGTAGTTGTTACGTTTAGGTACTGGGTAGGATTTAGGGATTCAGAATGTGGTCACAGAATAAGGCATTAATATGTGCTTTATAAGTATGAACAAACAGCCAAAATCCTAGCAATATTCAAATAAATAGTGAGAATTGGACCCTAAACTAAATGTCTCTTGAACACCAATCAGTACATTAGATTGATTTCTGAAGGATCAAATACATTCAAAATGTATTTTATATTTCAAAATATTATTGTTTTACTGCATTTTTGATAAATAAATGGAACCTTGGTGAACATAAGGGACTTCTTTCAAAAAGCTTTTAAATATCATATACCCTAAAACATTTGAATGGTAAAATTTGATCTTGGAAAAACATACTTAAAAATATTTAACTTCATATCCAAATTTGCATTTGGAAACCCTGAAATGAATGAGACTTAAATGAAAGTGCTCTTCATTTAATCTCCTTGCTGTCTAAAGAAACAACTGTTGGATATTAAAGTGATATCACTTCAATTCTAAACTAAAATGGATTTTAAATGAACTGAATTAAAATGGATCTGAAAGAGAAAGTTGTGATGAATTAAAATAAAATGAACTGAAGTGAATAGAGCAAAAGTGAACTGAATTGAATAACCCAATGCCAGTTGCTGTGGTAACAGTAAGGTGTGTGACTGGCACGCTGCCCCTCTTTTAGACACGTGCCAGACCATCATCAGCAGATTTGCAGCATGCGAGGGAAAAGAAAACCAGCAGATGAGCGTCTGAAGCCAAGAGAGGAGGAGGCAAGTTCTGTGTGTGTGTGGGGGGGGGGGGGCAGAACGCTCTCACACACACACACAGACGCACACAAACTTACACGGACACTGACAGAGGGGCATTGTGTCCCCACACCTCATGAGTGGAGCTTTTTGAGAGGAAGAGAGTGTGTGTTTGTGTGTGATCCCACAAGAGTGTTAATTATACAGCAGTTGCTGATCAATGGATTATTCACACATACAGACATAATGTGTCTGACAAAAGTGACTGTGTGTTTCTCAGACTTCTCTCTCTGTGTGAGTCAGTGCCCTCAAAAGGCCTTTCCTGGACTTTCCCTCTTTATGCTCAGAAAAAGAGAAAGACACCCACGAGAGCTTTATTTCACATGTAAGCACTTTATCAACTCTGTGACTCAAATGTGAGTTGTCACAGAGCAGCGGAACTACAACCAAGACAAGTTGTCACTGTGACCCACTGGCCATATCTTATCTAACTAATGTTCTAAATGTATTCTTCTTACACTCTTAGCTTATCCTGTGGCAGTAGGACACATTGCTCAAGTCTACGTAAGCCACCTAAATGCTCTTGAACGTTTGGCTTCTGCCTCTCTGCCAGTCTTATAACTAATCTACTGAGAAAAACTAAGTGACAGAACATTCCATTGGCCAGTTCCATGTGAAAAATATCACCAAGCTACACATTTCTACCTACAAAAAACATGAAAAGAGCAGCATGAATGTCTATAGTGGTTAAGACTTGTTTATGCTGTTTATGCCGGACCAGCATAGCCATGCTGTTAACCAGTTGCTTGACCAGTATGGTCTTTCTGGGTGAAGATGGTTCACCAAGGTGGTTACAATATTATTGGTTACAATAATTAAGGTGTTTGGCATCTAAAACACTGGTGACCAGCTATAAAAAAAAAAATCGCCTTAAGAGAAATGAACAGCACCTATTATTTTTTTCACCTAATTATTACACTATGATAACATTTTAATAGATCATATTTATATATTAATCTATATAAATTTTATATCTAAATTTAAATAGATTTTAATTATATCTATATTTAAAATAAAAATACCTTTTAATCAAATAAACTATCACATGAGGCTGCTATGATGGAGTCAGGGCAGATTGGAGTCTGTGTCGCTCTGAAAGCGCCATGATTCTTGAGCATATGTAAAAACCATTGCAGTGCAAAGATCCCCAGTAGAGGAAAGGATCATTAGAGTTAAGCCTGTTTTACGAGCGCGAAGGTGTGCGCGACAAAAATGAAGTCATCGTGGTGTGTGAAGTCGCGTGTGTTGAGTGCGTCCATTTCGCATAGTGGTGTGCACACCATGTTTTGTAACTTAGCGCACGGCTCCGATTCTGAAGATGCAAGACTTTGAGGTAAATCAGTGAATCTGTACCGACATAATGCACGTCTAAAAGGATTTTCACAATTCTTTGGTTCTTTTTTAGAGTGGGTTTCCGTCTAAAAGGATTTTCACAATTCTTTGGTTCTTTTGTAGAGTGGGTTTGGTGAAGTGTAATAAAAACAAACATCATCACGTCTGTTTCTTACTTCTAACCGCTGCTTCCTGATTGTTTAGAGGACAATCACTTTGAGTCGCCCCATGTCGTTTCAATGGCAAGCGCATCAAATATAAACGTCTCGTCCGTTTGGGGACATTGCACGCAGTCAGAGAAGGCTTGTGGTACAGATAAACAAGGCTTAAGAGCCCCCCTGCCGTCCATCCTGGTTGTCATACACTTGCTTGACTCATAGCCCTGAAAGCAGGATCCTCCTCCTCAACAAAGACATGACATACGACTCTCCATGCACTCAGAGTGACTGAGTCATATGAGTAAGAGCAAAAGGCAGCTGTTCTTTCAATAAAGAGATACTAACAGGCCCCAAGGACACACACACACAAACAGATACACAGCAGAGCTACAACATGTAGAAGAAAGAGGGAGTGAAGGTTAATATTTAAGTGGGAGGTGAAGCTACAGTCCTGATGTCTTTCAAAACTGACACACAAATTCATCTCACTCCATTAATCTCTCAATATATGTAGGTACAGTACATCTATCTGTGTATCTATCTATCTATCCAGACTAGGTGACACTGTGTAGACATAAACATGTTGAAAGTGTCTGTGAAGTTGCAGTTGAGCTCCTACACACACACACACACACACACACCCACACACAAAACAGGTGCGGCCCGGTGCAGGTGTTGAGCACGCCTAGGCAAAGCAGCCAGAGAGATAGAGCATGCTTCTCTGTGTAATCAGAGACAGGCAGAAACTAAACGTTTGCAGTATTGTTTCAGCAACACACGCTCCAGACACTCCCACACGCACATATCCAAATTAACCGACAAAAGCCCTCTTTTGTTAATGCTCTTGCACAAAGGAAGGCAGAATCCCCACAGGCCTGAAGTTTTCTGCCCATGCCACCTGCCATAAACATAAAGACAGAGGGGTGTCGTTTCATTTGGGCCGTTCTGGCTTTCTGTCTCCACCCACAAATGCCTACAAATTACAATTAGGCTACACCTATCTTGATCAGGATAACTGAAGCCCCCTTTTCATACTGTAACACACACATAAATAATAGTTTGTCCAAACATAGCGTAAAACTACTTGGGCTCATTTAAGGGCGTAATGTTTGTTCAAATATATGCACACGTTTGTGTGTGTACTTGTATATATGGTTTATGAGAACACAAATGTGTATAAGGACTTGGGTATTACAACATAAAGATGGTTTAGGAGGATACTTTATGTCCTTGTTAAGCAAATGTCTTAAAAACTTATAAGTAATATAAGTAATAACTTATATTAAATATATATATATATATATATATATATATATATATATATATATATATATATATATATATAAACTTCTTTACATTACAAAAACACATAAAAAAGGCAAACTTTTAAACAGCAGTGAAGTGTGTGTGTGTGTGTGTGGGGGGGGATTATTATGACTAATAATAATTATAATTATTATGACTTTTGTTATGAATATTAAAAGATTTCAATTTTAATATTATTTAAAATGTAAATTTTTCAGATCAATCAGATCAAATAAAAAGAAATCTATAGAATAAACAGAATATATAGAATAAAATCATTTTAAAATAAGAGGAGAAATTTCTGTTTGAGGGACATTGTCCACGTAACTGCTTCAAAGGTGGCTGGCTTGGCTTGTTCAAGTCTCCAAACAATACAGTTTCTGCTGACACTAATGGTTGTGATTGTAAAAGTGAATCTTGGAAAGAAAAGACCAGACTTTGGCAACATGTCCCAGCCACACTGTCTCTATCTGTGCTTTCTTTTCTGTCATCTCCAACTAAGAGTTTTTAGATTGAATTTAACTTTAGAAACTTATTTACAGATTGGGCAGATGCATTGGAAAATACACTGCAATTTTTAAGTAATTCAATTATACTTGTACTACTGTAAAGGCATTTGTTTCCAATTACCATATTATCTATATGATCTATGTGAATCTTTATGCTGTATGATAGATGTAGATATTGAATGGAACACAAATTGGACTTCAGATACTGGACATTTCATTCTAATCATATGTTGCAATGGGGTACGTTTAAAAGCTATTTAAGCACCAAAACCAATTTTCTAAATCATTTCATTGCTGATGGAAAAAAAAACCTTAGCATAAAGTGTGTGTCTGCTAGGATGAAACATGCAAACTCACAAATACAACCAAAAATAAGTATGCATGTCACAACATGAGTGCAGATAGAGGAGAATGGACACTGACCTCGTCGGACGCCCACCTGTGTCCTGAGAGGAGGCTCTTTCCTGGAATTAGCCAACAGGAATGTAAAACCACACAGAGCTGCTGTATTTCTCACCTGGACCCTTCTACAAGTGCAGAATAAAATAACCTCAACCCCAAAAAAGACCTGGCCCAGTCAAAAACAGTCAAGAACAAAGGACTCTCACAAAGGTTCGAGATACCACCAACACTTAGGCTACAGCCAGGAACCTGCTATTCCCAATACACCCTAACATCGCATCTGCTAATATTAGAAGAACTATTCGGCTATCTTTTTTCCATTCTTGTTGTTGCACGCTATACAATTTATATATGTAATGGACAATTCATGGCTATGTGTGCGACTTTAATGCACCTAAGCAAAGAAACTAGCATTCAACACACCGACATGTTTCTGTGCTCCTAAATCTTTCTGTGTGTGCGCAAAGCAATCGCCCATCTGAGCGCGAGTGTGTGCATTAATGAAAGTGACGCATTATTATAGAACAGTTATTAAACTGACTGGAACTAGCTTTGCATTACACAGTTTGAACGCACATTTTCCTGCCAATCAGAGTAAAGTATTCTGACAGACCATGTATATGTATATATACACTGCCTGGCCAAAAAAGAAGTTGCTGTTTGGATGTTTGCAATGTCAAGGTGGTTCAGGTTCAAATTGTGAAAGATTGTTTTTTGAGAGACCATCATTTTCACACACGAACCTTAAATGAATTGAAGGTCTTTGGGATGTGCTGGAGGAGACTTTACAGAGTGCTGGACTCTTGCATTGTATTTATTTAGGCTATATTTTGCTCCAGATGATATCGACATAATTACTGCAGTTCATCTCAATGGTACACATTGTGAATCGTCTCATGAAAGTAAATCTTTCGCAAGAGGAATGGCAGGAGAAGCCTACATCATCAACCAGGAAAAATAACCAACTTTGCTTTACATCCAGAAACGGGAAAATCTCTTCTTTTTTTTTCTTTTGCTCTCTCTCCTTCTCACTTTCCTACAACGATCCAACCCAAACAGCAAAGCTGGGTTTCTGAGCGGACCTCCATGTTTCCGAAGGAAAAGAGATGGACCGTGTTCAAAGAATAGCAAAACAGACGAGTTCTACCACACACACCTCAGTAGTAACAAATTATCTATATAGCAGTTGAAAAGGTCACTCAGAAAAGTAGCAAGCCCGTAAAAACGTCTGTACCGTACTCTTCCAAGATGACAAAAGCTGTGATATATCACGCAATCAAACAGATGAGCTGTGACAGAACTCTGGATGGTGTAGATTTTGTGCAATACAAAGCAAACATTGACAATTAGACATTTAGTCGCCTGGTATCACGTTACTTCTGCTTTTAACAGTCTTGTGTCTTTAAGTCATCAAAAACCTTGCCATTTTAAGCAATTACTAATGAAGATGGTGCAAATGTTTGGAGTTAAACTGATTTAGTCGTGACACTGCGTTACAATCAGGATGTCATCTTGAAAAAAAGTGAATGTAAGACGTAAGCAAAATAGAGAGAACCTGGCTATACTAAATGAGCACAGAAAAAACAATGTGATGATGATGAGCAGTCTTCCTGCAGAGCTTATTGATCAGACGGGTGTGACTGGAAGGCCGAGAGACAGGCCTGAGAAATCTGAGCTGGGCACTATAATTGAATCCCTATGGGGCAAGGCAAGAACATGATGGACAAAGCGTCCACCCTCTGATTGCATCTCCTCTCAGAGTGTTCAGAGTTTTTGCTGGTTTTCAGTGAAGATCTTGCATAAGAGAATGGTGCATGGCCAAAGAAAAAGGGGCCATTTTTCCCTCCAACTTCAAACAAATTGGGATCAGATCAGAGGCACGTAAGATGGAAGCAGCAGGAATCAATTACGTACATGCTTTGATCGTGTCATTGACAAGCAATCGGTGAACAGACCAGCTTCCGTTTGAGATTGCAGGAAACATGAGCCTCCAACGCAGCCCTACGCGTTTTTACGGAAACCGTAGTTTATCATCCTACATGTGTCTACAAACTCAAATCAGATCTTACAAAAGCCTTCTAAGCCTCCAAACGTCTCCTAAACCAAAGTTTAACTAGCAAGATAGTTCCTGAGTCTTGAAACAGTTGAAGTGAAAAGCATCAAATTGGTAACCAACAATGAAATAGCTGAATAGTATACATTGAATTGAGGAATCTGAATCGTATTTATTCATTTGAAAGAATCACTTGAAAAAATGATTCATTGATTCATTTGGGTCATCAATAAGACATGGTCCAATAAGACATTTACATTCTCAGTTAAAGAACCCAGTTCATCGCGGATTTCATTTAGACTGTTTAGATATTGTGTTGTTTATGGTTCCAAAATGTTCAACTGCATAGGGAAGAAAATGTTATTGTCTTCATGTTCAAAACACATTTGAGGTGGCAAACGGGATACGTTAAGGGCCAGGTTTGGTGGTATGGTTAAGCGTAAGCGAAGGGTCAAAAGTGTGATTATTGATGCCCTAACTACTGTAATTAATTACAGGTATTTTTTTATATATATATTTACCATGTAAAAACATGTATATACACACTAAACGCATTGTATCAAGACACTAGGACCAAGTAAAATCTGAGCATAATCATAAAACTCTACTGGTTATTACTTTTATAAATCAGCTGCTAAAGCACAATGATAAAAGCATCAATATTCCAAGTGTATTATGAATTGGAATAAACAATTTTAGTAATAAAGTTCATTATCATAACAGTAAGCGGTTTGTGGTGGCTAAGAAATGTTGTAATTGCCACATTAAGAGAATGTAAGGTCACATTTGCATTTACAAGTGGAGGCTCATCAAATTAGAAATTAAAACTACCTGTTTTAAAGCATTGTTTGTGAATCATTTACATTTATGCATTTGGCAGACGCTTTTATCCAAAGCCTTCAAGATACACACTGACATTCTAATCAGTTCTTGCTTTCCCTGGGAGTCGAACCCACAACCTTGGCGTTGCAAACACCATGCTCTACTGTTTGAGCTACAGGAAGGCCTGACTAAATCTCTGATTCAAGATGGAAAAAGTTCGAAATAACAAGGAACGCTCCACCTCAGCTGACTGGAGTAAGGAGAGATGAAGATGAGAGGCCTTCGTCTGCTCCTCGTTTGATTCCACCAGTGAGCCTCGGCAGCTGTGCGCGAGTGTGAAACCCCCCACCACCATCATCATCATCATCATCATCATCACCACCACCCCCGTGTGTTCTGCCTTGGAGTTAACTGTCAAACTGGCGCCACGCAGCTCCACAACATGTTCCGTGGTACATGACTAGTCATGAATATGGAGATGCGCTTGCTAAGCAAAACATGCACACACATAGGAAAAAGTATGAAAACAGACACGCATATGCGGATTAACGAACAGTCAACCAAACCCACGTAAACACGATAATACAAATAGGGGTGCAGAATGAAGCACACAACCACACTGAGTGTTAGTCAGATTCGGCATCTCGATACACACACTCACATCAGACTTGGAAACATGCTTAATAGTTTTGGAATCGCAGAACTATTAAAACACCAATTCCTGTGGTGAAGCCTCAGACTGGAGGCCCTTTCATAATGGAGTCATTTAGTCCGATTCTTCCTCGTGCTATCTGCCCCCGAGTGAACATTCTTACACACATAGACATGCAGAAGATTTATAGCGTCTGAGAGGGAAAAACACCACACCCCAATGCGGCTCCGACACAGGGGCCTGCACACTGGCACTGAATCAAAAGACACACGTACTGTTGCATTTTTTATCACATCAACACATAGCATACAGACAAACAAGATCTTCCCCTGCGCCTTTGAAAAAATTCACAGGCGTATAATCAGATTCCTTCAGTCCCGGCTCTTTAAGTCACTGATTGAGTAATTGTTCTGCACCAGGTATTTTGACCAGTAAAAACAATGGTTTGGTATTAATTACTATTTTTATGCTTTAGAAATAAAATCAACGGTTGTTTAAAATAAGCTTGTTTTAAAAACTTTTATTGGTGATGTAACATTTGCAAATTTTACAAAATACATAAAGTTAGTTCTTTGAATTTGTTAGAGTTAGTGTTTTCAAATCTACATTCAAATCATCTACATCCACAGGCAGCTTTTACACACACACATAAGTATATATACATATATAAATATATGCTATTAAGGTTCAGGTATGAAAAAATTCCATGCACTTTTTATAATTTGCTTAGGCTTCAGAGAAGTAGGTAAATTACTTAATTAAGAAATTACCATATCTTAATAATATCATGCATTTTCACACAGAGTAAATCTTTCTACTTTTGCAGTTTTTTATATTTCTATCTTTTAATGATCGATTTTGGGGTCCATGGTATCAAAACATTGTTACAGTCCAAATTGTTCCAAAAATGAATCAAAATGTGAGCATGATGCGGTTTATTGTGTTTCATTCCGCTAGCGATCCGTCTGACACCCTATACGCAGTCCAGAGTTTGGATAGCCCACCAACCAGTGCTCTGCGGTGGGTCTTGGGCAAAAGCTGGCTGCTGATGAAATCTTTTTGGCCAATCAGTTTACTGCTCTCTTGCTGCTCTCCATCCCGAAGTGGAATGACAAACCAAAGCCTCTTGGCATGGCCCGAGCAGACGGACCCAATTTCTGCTTTGCATAAAAAAAAGTAAAAACCACACACAAGCACTACGAATGAACAGAGGAAAGAAGGAGGAGAGGAGGAAGTAGCGCCAAGCATCAGATCTCCTTAAAGCCTTACAGCTGAAGCCTCCATCTCAGAGGAGATCACATTTCAACAAGATTGAGTTTAAGTGGTGGAGACAGAAGCTGCATGGAAGGGAGGGAGAGTTTCTTGCTCTAGTAATAGCAGTGCAGGAAAATGGCACAATATAGTTTAAAGAGAGCCAAAAGCTACTAGACTAAACTCTAGTGTTAAGCACAGCTCATATGAACCATTTGCATAAAATAAAAAAGCTTAAAGTTTCCATCAATGAAGCATGGTTAATGATCCACCAAGGTAAAACGGAATTCCCTTTACTTCCCATTTGCCTTTTGAGGGACTGTGCATCACATTTGATCTTGTCACATGATCAGTAAAGAACTTAAATCAATAGACTTTTGGGTTGACGGAATAACTGATTCGGTTTAAACCAAGGTTACTGCACAGGGAACGTTGCTGTTGGAGAATCTGAGGAGCTCTGGCTGGGACAGGGTTAAAGTCTCCTCCCTGGGGCTGTGCTTGCTACCGCTAAAATTAAACCTCCCCCACAGCTGGTTCCCATTAGCCTGCAGTGACACTAGGAGCCTGTACTTAAGCTGTGCTGCGGGGGCTCCGCCGCCCCACTCAGATAATACTGTCCCTTGCCACAGGCCAAGTTTAAACTGGCCCCGCACAGCTTCTTCTGGCAACGACTGTGTTTTCAAACCAGGAGACAAGAAGAGGAGAAAAAGGTGAGAGTTATGGAGGGAGAACATTATGGAGAAGAGTCCATCTCCTGTCGGGGGGGGCGTTGAGTCTGTCATCACATTTGAGTTCATCAGAGGAGACAAACACTTACACAATAATGTGAGGGACATAAGGAGCAAGATAATATGAAAACATTTAAGACGTGCGATATATACATCGGTGTCATATCCGTTAGCAATATTAAATAGCTTTTACAATTTATTGCTACGAGTGGATATTTCCTTTGGAAGAGCTAATTTCTCTGATCGAGATGACTTTTTTTCATCATCCAATGCTAAAACATGATTAAATTAATAACACTGTTCTCAATCTTCACACTCAATCTTCAGTACATCTCAAAATTAATATCCATTTTCATTCTGCATATTATGATATCATCAACAAATTCACTTTAGCATTTAAGACAATTAATTGTAGTGTTTAATTTTGAACCGACAAATGCAAAATGGTATAGATATTTATTGGTCATAGGATTCAGCTTTAATTATCTGCTTTTTGATATCAACCCGAATTTTAATATCAGTGCATGCCTAGGACTAAAAAAGTCCTCTAAAAATATACCTGTCTGCTAATAATACTGAGTGAATAACTAAATCCCAACTATAAAATGCCTCGTGGCACATTTCAAAGTGTACGTAATGATTTATTCATTTTTTATCAGGCATATCATCAGGCGGCTGCTTGTGAAGCCATATATTCAAGTCGCTCTTACCTCGCTGTTTTTCACATATTCTTTATAAGTCTGCTTTTATCTCTAAATTGCTTTTACAGTTTGGGAGTCTGGCAGCAAAACACAGCACGCGGCATTGTGAGTAACAAATGAGACGTTGATGAGTGATTTATGGCGTGAGAAATAAACCAATCGGCAGTCTTGAAAGGATACCTCAGCCAATAGCCAGACAGCGATCGCACATTCCTGATGACAGGCAGCACATATCTCACATGGTTTTGCGTGTTAGGATCAACTGCAAGTCTGAGCGCTTTCCGGTTAGGGTAATATTTTAGCTGTAGTCTATTAAAACCATAGTTCTTAAGGGGGATCAGTTTGTAGAAAAGGTTAACAATCAGTTTAATTAGGAGCAGAGGCTGGGGCGCACGCATGAACTCTCCCGGTCTGACACTCACCGCTCTACAGGGAATTCACCGTGTCAGGCGTTCACCGCGCGTGTGTGTGTGTGGATGAGAAAAAGAGAGAAAATTAAAGGATGAAAGGAAAACAGGGGGCATGTAAGTGAAGAGGAGGAACAAAGTGAGAAAGGAAGGGAGGATAGACCTTATCAGCAAAGCTTGTCCATTCAGGATTTCCTTCCAAACAAAAGAGAAAGGAAACTCCAATTCTCAAATGTGTTACATGGATATAAATCTGTCAAGAATACTAGTTAAGATAAAGCTTTTTTTCAGCAACTATTAAAGGTGATTAATTTAAAACAATGGCTAGATCCACAAGACATGTTCAGATATAGGAATAAATTACACACTTTGTTACAACAACAACAACAGGTGAAAATGTGTTACCTTAAAGACCATTTCTACCCGATTGGTCCCTTAAAATGGGTTCCTTTAAAAAAAAATCTTTTATAACACCAAAACAAAATAGTTTGGATAAATAGAATTATTTCCTTTAATCGATAAATAAAAAATTGGGGTGGGGAAAGGACTCGAAAAAGGTCTCGAATGCTAATATGATGGAATTTCAAATATACCATAAAACTAAAATTCCTGTACAATAACATTTGTACACCGGGGTACTTTTTAAGAATACCATGGTACACGCCCAAAGCCACAGTAGTACCATGGTACTTTTTTGCATATGCTAATCTGTAATTAGAAACCGTTTAACCTAATAAATGTGCGTCATGTAGTAACATCCTAACGGTAACTGCCTAATGAACATATCACACATCAAAAATATTATGTATCACCACTGAACCTACATTAGTATACACAAACAAAGCTACATTTAAGAGATAAATCTAAAAACAAAAGTTCCAGGTAAACTTTTTCACCATGGTACCAGAACGGTACTTTACTGTAAATGACCAATGCATTGAAATAAGTAAATATTGCGAGATCTTGCATTCAAAGGCATGTGAATAGTACAAAACAGTTAGTCGAAACAATCTAACATGCAGCGCTATGCGTGTATGTGTCGGGTAGGTAACTAGAAAGTGTAGGGGTATGCATCGCGTGGGCTGTATTTTGAAGGCAGACGGTGTGAGGCTCATTAAAGCTGCATAGATCTGAGTTCTGGCAGAGGTGACAGACAGGTGGATAAGATTACCAGTGAGCTCGGGCTCAGAAGCACGCATGCTCGGCGGTCCGTCAGCACAGGGATCGACGCACACACACCCTTCACGCCTTTTTAAATAATTAACAGCCAAAGATTAGTCCGTCAGCCTCAGGGCCAAAAGGTCCATTGATTTCTTACAGATGCATTTTTAATGAGCGCATCTCAGTGAGGCAGCGTCCGTGAAGAGAGGCTTCCTTGTCCAACACAGCGCAAGAAACACCAGCAGCTTTTGCGAGGGGCTTGTGGTAAAAACACAAACACAGCCAGTAAGTGCCTCTCTAATGTCTCGCACTAACGTTCTTCTACACAAAGGCTTGAAGGGAAAGGCCTCAGGGGTGACCTTAAAAGAACCTATGGCAAAATGCTATTTAATCCGGCCCAAGCATTTCCTTTAATTGGTCTTGTGCGACCATCCATAAAGCTGTTGTGTCGACGGCATACTTCCTAATCAGCCTTTATGAACTGTAAACATCTCGCCACCAGACTCTTTAAAGCGTTAGAAGACTTGAATTAAATTTGTATCGCATTTGGTAAGTGTGACAGACACACTAAGAAAGTGATCTCTGCATTAGACGACGCGGCTCACAGTCGGTGTCAGTTACGTATTTCCCTTTCTTTAGAGTCTCAAGTATCACAAGAGATACAACGAGAGAATCAACTTGAGAATCTGATTTGCCGTACGCTTGGGAAGACTGAATGAACATGGAGCAGCTTAAAGGGATAGATCACCAAAAAAAATGAAGTCTCTTTCTTGCTTTTGGACCCCACTGACATTCATTGTATGGACAAAAAAAACTGTGACGTTCAAAAGTATCTTCTTCTGTGTTTCACAATACAGGTTTAGAACGTTATTTCATTTTTGGGTGAACTATCCCTTTAACTGTCACAGCATTTCATACAAAATGTGCTGAATGAATGCACTTTTTTACAAAGGTGACATGGGGAGGGAATAGGCCTCTGATAGGCACGGACAGCCTTGACTAGAATAACAGAAATGAATACGGAGCATAATAGTGGTTATAAATGGAACGAAGACGGTGCAGTGCAGTGTGGTTTTATTTTACATTCTTATGGGTTTAGGGAGGCTATGCATTCCTTAAATCCAGAGAAACAAGAGGGAGTTGTTGAAAGACCAATTCAAAAACCTAAAACCGATGAGCGTGTCTGAAATAATACAGCTACAGAAATAAAAATCGAAAGTTTAAACCAGTGCCATGTTTCATTCAAGAGAGACTGTTTTTCTTGCTGTCTGCAGTGTAATATTTCAAGGGTTCATTTTTCCTTGAGATGTGTGAGAGAGAAACGTATCATTATGGAAAATCAAGGCTTTTGCCCATCTAAACCATGGATATGTCTGGTTTGAAAAAGCGACACACTTCCTCTGCTGTGTGTAAAGGAAGGAAAAGACGAAAGAGAAACAGAAATGACTTCTTCAGTCGTTCTTTAGATTTCATCAATCATGCATGTGGATTTTTTCTAAACTGACTAAAAGTTTTCACAAAAGCGTCGCCTGTTACATTATCGCACCTTTACACATTTGAATGGGAGTGTGTACGTTTTTATGATCTGATTTTTCTTTCTTTCAGGGGGAGATGAGAGCCGCAAGTGTGAGTTGAAATGGGGTGGATGGGGAGAAATAATTGCAAAAACAGAGAGAAAGTGTCAGGAGTACCTTTCCTGTCTCCCGCTCGAAGTCCACATATTCTCGGGTGGGAGCCTGCCGCTGATCCCCATGAAGGTTGGCTGGGAAGAACTGCAGCGAGAGGTTGGTGCCGGTCGCCACAAAAGCCTTTTAGAGGGAAATCAATACAAACAGGATAAGAAAGCCAGGCCCGAGCATAAATTATGCAGCCCGTCATTTCTGTTTTCACATCAGAGAGGAGAGGAGAATGCCTGGAGCCAAGGCCAGCGCTCAAAACATCAGGAAAAAAAGGGAGGAGGGGATGGAGGGTGAAAGAAAAAAAAAACAAGTCATCATTTTCTCTATTTGAGGTATTGAGTTACACACATCTGATTCTATTTTACCAACGCTCATTGCTGGCAAACTGGGCTGCACCAAACCGAGTTTAGAGAAGACAGAATGCAGGAGCGAATGAGTGACAGAGAGATAACAGAGACAGAAAGGAGTACAAAATCAATAATTGTTTTAAATGCAGCCCCTCACTTACATTAATAGCAGCGAGACTGCTGTAAAGGTTTTGAATTATGGTACAATCATTCAATTACGTTCACAAGGAACGTAAAAAATGGATTTTATACTAAACTGTCTCGCAGAATTTTCTTGCATTTTAATGATAAAGATTCACTCTCAGAGACAAGGCTTAAATTAAGCAATACTTTGAAAACAATAAAATCGTTTTTATAAATGTGCCTTAGAAAAAAATATATATATACATATTTAAAGATATATCAGTGCAAGCTGCTATAAAACAGATAAAAATGCATTTTGTGAAGTGCCTGTGAATTGTCTGTGAAACTGCAGGATAATTGTAAATTATATCAATAACACTCAGCATCATCAAAGTGGGCATACAAAGACATAAAGAGGTTAGGAAAGTTACTCTTTGTAGCTTTGAAATAGGCTTTTTTTGCCTGTCAACCTCAACACTGAATCTACTGTTGATGATTGAGGCAAATAAGGTAAAACATGACTTTCTGATTAAAGAATCTAAAGTGCACCACATGAATGTCACGGCACAGAAAAACTGCATTAGACAGCATGGTGAGAATACCAGCTGCTCACTACCAACTCAGTATAAGGTTTTGTAAATTGTTCATGATTAAATAGTGCTTGTAAAATCTAATTAAATAAAGCAGTGGCATCAAACAGAAAAGCTGTAGTGTCTACCTGATCTGAAATTTTATAACAAACAGAAAAAAGTAACCTGAATTATTGTACCAGTAGTCTCATCTATTCCTAGAAATATTATAGATGGGCTAAATCTCAAACAGACAAGAGATACAATCAAGAGAGGCTTTGACACAGAGCAAAACAGCTAAATATCTTTAAATATAAATTGATGAAATGAAATAAAACAATAAAAAATAGCAGATGGTCTCTAAATAATTACAATTTATTTTTAAAGAGACTGCAAATTAGACACGTCCGAGTTCATCTGCCCCCGCGAGACGCGTTTCTGATGGTAATTAAACGAAGCCGAGAGGTTTCAGCGTCGTTTAATTACTTGTAGTTCTAATAATTAAGTGAAGTACAAACAACAACTGTACCGATAGGTCAGTATAACAGGATATGGATCATAAATGTCCTCTGCGGTGTATGGCGCTCATTGCATATGAGGAAGTGTTTTGAACAGAGGTTTTGGTGATGGTCGCATGGATGTCTGGATGCGGGAGCAGCGCTGCGAGGCGCGTGTACTCACTATCTCTGAGCGGCCGTCGCGGCACGCGTTCTGGAAGCGCGCCTGCCTCTCCTCGTGCGGCCGGTCGCGGAACCCGGTGTATTTAATCTGGAAACAGGGATGAGAGAATAACAAAAGAAAGCGTCTTACTTTTAGAGGTCTTCATCAGAGCACACTGTAACATGTCAAATCTTTAACCTCTTCCATTGAACTTATCACAATCACTTTTGTCTTTTGAGCTTATGATTTTTTCAACGTGATTTTCCTCATAAGAAACTAATGATTTTCTTCCTGCAGGATTTAACTTTGATATTTACTTTCAGCGGGTGGGATTTTATAGGGTACATGTGCAGTACAACATCTTTGCAGGCTAAAAGAAAACGTTGAATAAATAGCATAAATTCGCCTGATGGTGTTTTGCGATTTTCATTCTGAGTTAAAGGTGAGGCGCAAAGGTGCGTCTATCAGGTGCTTCTTTTTCTTGCGATAGGCTATATGAGAAATGAACGGAAGGATGAAGGTTAGTGTTTTTATGTCACGAGAGGTGCAACTTTGTTTCCGGCACTTTGTGAAATGTCTCGGATAAATCGCGCTCACCTCGCACTCGCGACTGAGTTTCCTGAAGAACTCCTCGTTCTCGAACTTGCTCCTCTGATCCGGGACCACCCGAGGCATGTTGAACGCGTTTTGATCAATTTTGTTTATTGTATTTGTCTAAACTTGCAAAGAGAGTGAAGCGTTGCCTTGAAACTCGCCAGTCCCGCTCTTAGTTCCTTCCGTCTTTTTTTTCTTCTTCTTCTTCTTTTTCTTCTTCTAATGATGGAGTGTGTTGCAGTGAGCTTCGTGTTCTTTAAAGAAGTAAAAGCTTCTTCGGATTTGGCGTCTTGTGAGGTGTGTGATCTGTGTTGTTGTTCGTCAGTCTCACGCGTGTGATCTCCGACTGCTGACAACAGACGCTCGCTCGCGCTACTTTATCCGTCGTATGCGCTGCATGGCTCACAGTTACTTCCTGGCTCCTCTGAGTCCGACTTATGACTGTACACCCAAAATACTCCCCCCATTCACAATTCTCTCCACTACGGACCGTGTGTGCGCAGGCGTTAAATACACCACAACTTCATAGCGCGAGAAGCTCGCTCTTTTTCTTTCGACGGAGGTTAAAGTTGTCACCTGTGATAGAGATGGTGTTCTGTATTTATGAACACATCATGCTAAGAGACTGTCAGAGAAACAAACTGGCATGTGTTCTTATCAGAGAGCATGTTCGCACTGCTATAAAAATGTAATACATGACAGGCCTATATTTTGTTTGATTTTACATTTACATTTATGCATTTGGCAGACGCTTTTATCCAATTGCAGTTTATCCACATTGCATTCAAGAAACACATTGACATTATAATCAGTTCTTGGGAATCGAACCCACGACCTTGGCGTTGCAAGTGCCACGCTCTACTGTTTCAGAATATACGTAAATCAATTTTGAGACATCCGCATCTATTCTATATGCCACCCAAGATAGACAAACATACAGAGAAAGAAAAAGATACTCTTAAAAAGATTTAAATAGATGGATGGATGATAGACAGACAGACAATGATAGATAGATAGATAGATAGATAGATAGATAGATAGATAGATAGATAGATAGATAGATAGATAGATAGATAGATAGATAGATAGATAGATAGATAGATAGATAGATAGATTCCTCTAATGATTTTAGAATTTTCTTGGGAAGATGAGAGATGATTTTATTACAGCATTTGTGGTAAAGATTCAGGTGTCGTGACATATCTTTCTTTATTGTGCATGTTTTGAAGCTGCAACTTCCCTGAGGACAGAGGGGGAGGTAGAGAAAAGAGAGCGAGAATGGGGAAGTGAACATAGTACCAGAAACATCCAAAGGCCTCGAAGCCCTGTCAGATCTCACAGACAGATTGCATCACAGTTGTGCGGCTTACCACGACTAAAGTGTGCGACTTTCACATATGTTTTAAGAGCTTCAACTGTCACAGCATGACATTACAGTTAAAAGTAGTTAAGCTTTTGGATGACGAGCGCAGAATCTTCTATCTTCATGGGCAAAGAATTTGTAGCGTGCTCATTTTGAACTCAGCCTGGCTTCTCTACTTCCTACGTTGTTTATTTCTTTGTCATTAAACACATCCATCTGTTTTGGGTAAACACATTAAAGATGATAGTAATGTGTTCTCAGTAATTGTGGAAAATCTGTCAAATGGAAATATATTGGTATAATCCCCACCTAATTTAACACAAATTGAATTGTATTCAAAAATATTTTTTGAACTGAATCATAATTAAAGGAAATGTACACTCTGTGTGTAAAGGCTAAACGACTAAAGACCCTAAAGACTCAGACTACAGGAGCGTTTAAATTCCTCCATCTGCACTGTTTCGCAGTCACCATTTCAAAAGTTCTCTCCCTAGGCTGTTGTTACAAACGAGGATCGTGTGCGATGCGGCTCGAGGAGACAAATAACAAAACAGCACACTTGTGCAAAACTTCAGCGACAGGGAACAGGAGTCATCCACACACTTCAACAACCGACAAAGCCAAGGGAAACACAAGAGGGTTTTGTACAAAAGGGAATGATGAACACCTGGGAAAACTAACGATGAAAGTGATTGACAAGACAGCTGCAGGAAGGGCACAGGAAGATACACAAAAGGGACCCAGAAATGCAACATGACACACCTGACAGGAAGTAACTAACCTAACACACAGCAAGTGAAACATTGACACGTCAGACAGGAAGTGACAAATAACCTTACTGACAGGAAGTGCACAGGTGACACAACAAACTGGATTAAGGATAACAGCTCTACTGTTTGACTAAAAAGCAAAATGATCAGCGTATCTTTATTTTAAACAACTAATACTGTTAACCCTCATACAGTGTGTGTTTCCTGTTTCCTGTCTAGGAGTTTGGATGTCAATATGACCACATACATTTATGGAGTGATTGTATAAAAAATATATACGTTTTAATAATACAAATAATATATACTTTTTATTTCATTCACTTCTCATCTATATTTATACTGTTTTTTGGGGGGAATTACATATTTACTGCAAAATTCCTCGACACCATGTATATAAAATAAAATTATTTTTATGATTTTTTTTTTTATGATGATTAAATTAAATATGAGTTCTTTCGGAATATTATTCATTGGTGTTATAGAGGCAGAACTCCATTATCTGCTGGTCAGAGAAAAATCTGCAGGAAATATAGTTTTAGAAAAACAGTAATTACCATATATGTACATCCTGCAAAGGCCCCGCAGAGATCCATTAATTTTTCTGTATGTGGCTCATGTATATTCTGTGAATAAATATATTTATATAACAGTATAAAATACATTAAATCAGTATTTTCGTCAAAGTTTTTAATTGTATGTTGTTTGTGGTCTTTTGAAGTGTCTTGTTTTTGTGATTCTTTTTCTTTTGTTGTTTGATTAAAATTATTAACAGAAAACAAAAGGTACATGAGGCTGCTTTCACTTTCACCTAATGCAGGATCCGTTATATTGACCCATGTCCAATATTTTCTAAACTGTTTACGACTGTGTTGCACTCGTGCTGGATACTCGTCAAGATGGCCATTTCGAAATATTTTTTTTATTTGCTCAAGAAAATGCAATGATGGATGGATAGATAGATAGATGGATGGATGGATGGATTATATTGACCTATGTCCAATATTTTCGTAACTGTTTACGACTGTGTTTATGCGGAAACTCGTCAAGATGGCCATTTTGACATAATTTTTTGTTTATTTGCTCAAGAAAATACAAAGAATATGAATTTGTAACTTGCGTGCCATCTGAGAGGCGGCTTTCTGTAGGCGCTTGAATGAAATTCACTTTAATGCTTAATTGGCAAGCCTTAACACATGAAAATGATCAACTTTCTTGAGGAAGCAGCTCTGGCCCGACCGTTCAGTAGTTTAGTGTGGCTGAGAAGACAGACAATGGGTCTAGAAACGCTTCACATTACCAGATAATCTGGGCCGAACACCAGATCCTGCATGGACAAGATCTTTCCTCTGATTGCCGGGAGGGATGAATCTCTAGTCCGGGCCCAACTTAAGCAATTATTAGCTTATAGCAACCATTAGCAGCAACTGGGTGCACGTATTCCCTCGGCCCGCTAATGCACGCTCTCATATTAACACTCCTGTTGTGTTGCAGACCTGCATTAGTGCCATTAGCGTTGAAAAAATTGTGCACGCTAGAAACTCACTCTAGAAATGTTTTGCGAATTTTGACAAGGACCATAAAGTATAATCTTTCAGACTCCTAGCAAGACTGCATGTGATGAGTTTTAGCTTGTCTCTGTTTTTTTGTCTCTCGTTCTCTTCCTCATGCATCAGATTGAGATCTGCGGTGAGTTAATGTGTTAAAAGGCTGTGCTTTGGGCCAAATGGGGCGTGTGAGTGCTTTAATAGCACCACATAACGCTCATTAATTAATGAAATATTCTGTGGTTACCGTTTGAGACCCATTTTGACAGAGTGCTCGCAGTTTCGAGGTTAGGTGTCTGTTCCAATAGGTTTCAACTGAACGGACACAGACATTTTTACCACTAAAGATCCACTTAGGGGTCACTCGAAAACTTTGGTACAAAAATAGTTTTATTTGCAATGTCTTTGCCGACTATCAGTATTCGTTTGTGTAGTTCTCAGCAGTTTTGCAGCTCATTGTTTCCAAATTGTCTGCTGCTCACAGCTGCACTGAAAGAATGCATAAACAACAGATCAAGAAATCCCCCGGATTTCATACGTCTTCAACGCATGCAGTATTGCAAGTGATCTGTTGATTTGAGAATGTAAGTAGGGTAATCTTTTGTTCAGGTATGATATTAAATATTAAATTGCATCAGGCAAACAAGTCAGACACATAATAGCTGTGCTGACTTTACAACTTTGGCTTTGTTGGCGTGTGTCTGCACTCTGAATGAAGCTCAGGTGCTGTCGAGATAATGATGTGATTTAAAAGCCACCAGCCATTTAGTGAAGAAGCTAAACATAGCTCTGCAAGCCTGACACACAGGTTCTGCTACTGGAAAAAAATAACAATAAATAAAAACATGACCTTATAAACCATGGAAGAGGTCTGGGACGTATAGCTGACATTTAGCTGATTGTTGTTGTCAAAAAAAGCTCTCTGGACAGCAACAAAACAACAAAAAAACATTTGTATCTATCTGTCTGTCTTTCTGTTTGTCTGTCTGTCTATTTATCTATCTAACTATGTCTATCTGTCTGTCTATCTATTTATATCTATCTGTCTCAGTCTATCTATCTGTAAGTATTATATCTGTAAATCTATCTATCTGTTTATATATATATATATATATATATATATATATATGTCTCTATCTATATATATGTATATCAGTCTATCTGTCTCCTTTGTTTCACACTTTTTTAAGCGCCATAATTAGATATCCAAATCAGTCGCCATTCTGAAGATACTTTTTCCATATTTCACCTTCTTAGAGTTAAACAATAATAATAATAATAATATTGAGGTAAAACTTTACAATAATAATGTTTCATTTGTTAAAATTAGTTAACTAGATTCGTTTACATGGACTAACAATGAAAAACATTTCTAAAGCATTTATTAATCTGTTAATTTCAACACTTAGTAATGGGGTACATTTGTAAAAATCCAGTGGCAAGTTAACATTATTTAATGAACTGGAGGGGAGATTAAATAACAATGAACAGTTGTATTTTTATTAACTATTGATTACAAAGATTAATTAATACTGTAACAAATGTAGGCTATTGCTCGTTGTTAGTTAATACATTAACATAATAACAATAACAACAATTAACAATACATTAGTTAATACATTAACTAACATTAGGTAATGAGACCATATTGTAAAGTGTTAACAATAATAAAATAATCAATATAACAACAATATTTTTATTTGAAATAACTTTGCTTACAGGCCTATTTTCAGTCAAAACATTGACCACTCCAGCAAAACTGCAAAAAAATACACATTTTCCACAATATGGTGACATATAAAGGCCTAATATTTATTCAAAAATATTAAAAAAAAAAAAAAAAATTGTGATGGTCGTTGTCCATAGACCTATTGAGTGATACATAAGGGGTTTTCCTCTTTGCTCCCAAAACCTTTGAACATGTTGAATATTAGTCCAACATCATTTCTTGATACATAGGCTAAACTTGTATTTATTAGTCTGTTTTGTCCTCGTGAATCAGTGTCGTCTGTCTGTGGGAGTTCACGAATGTGTGCTGTATTTACACACACTTATTCGGCTGCTCTGAGAAGGCGACGTCAGTGGCTTAGAATCAACAGCAGTTTGAGCGTCTGAGGTGATTAACGCGGTTACCGAATCGCCACGGCTCCCCCGGTTCTCACGCGGCTGACAGTTGTCGCTGCTGGATGCGTGCCCTGAGGAAACCGAAAGGGGTGCCACAGGGTCAGACGGCGAGAGCTCCCGGGTTTGGCACTGGTGTCCATCAGTCAGTCTGTCCGACCGAGGTGACTCGCTCATTGAAGACAAAGCAAAATAACTGCTTGAACTCGCTCTCGGCTTTCAGGCGGGAGTATTTTTCCCGCCTGAAATACGAGCGTCTGTTCTTCAATGTTGTTATCCACGAGTCGCCATCAGCGTGAAGAAGTGTGATATGTGAGGCTCGGTTTATTTCAGAGTGCCATCAAATTTTACTTGACGTCACGTTTGCGGTCTAAAGAGGCCACATGATTATGTCATCTGACATTTACAGAGGACTAACCCCTTCGGCAAGCATTTGAACGTGCTTTTTTATAGTGACTTGTGACTTCTGCAGACTGCAGTTCACACGTAGGTCTTTTTATAACCAGGTATATTTGGCAGAGAAAATATTACCGTGACCGTCTGTCGGCGAGGTCGAGTTCACGGACTGTTTCAGTTCCGATTCTGTCCACCAGAGGGCGGGCTTGATCGCGTGTTTGCTTCCGTTGGTTATTGTGTTGTCTGCTATCATTCTACCACCTAAGACTAAACGAATATAATCAAAGTGTTAATTCTGTTATCAGTTTTCCCGTCACTATTGGTTAGTTGACAAACAGTATGTCCAACTTGTATTTTAAGCCTATAAAAATAGTCACACTTTGCTATTTTTTGAAACCAAGAGCTAATTGTCAGTAAATATTTGTGTGTGTGAATATTTCATGGCACACAGTTGCAGACACACATTAAACAGCCTATTATACGTTTTTGACTACATTTTAAACAGTATAACAATAATGAAACAAAACAATTGGACTTTTGACTTATGGAACCTTATAATATTACTGAGATAAAGCACACTGTTTGTGATGCCTTTTTCGATGTTCACTTTTCAAGGACATTCTTCTAGGATTACGGCGTTTGCATCCTGATTAGAGTCCAGGTGTTGGTTTTAGGAGTCAGTGTGAGAGGAACAGGTCAATTTGGAACAAAACAGGCAGCATCATTCCAGTAGTGAGGGGACACAGGAGTAAAGCGGTTTCCATGGCAACGGCGACTTTGGGGTCTTGACCTTTGTGACAAATTTAATCAGCATTTTCTGTTGGCCTTCTCATTACCCACCATCACCACACACACCGCTTCCTTTTTCTCTCGCGCTCTTTAGCACAATGCCGATTATTATCCTGCAGGTTGTCATAATGCGTTTAGAACAGAAGAACATATATTTTGAATTACTGCATTGTGCGTGAACGGTTTTTATGCAGTGCGAAACAATAAATTCACACTATAACATTTGTGACAAAATGCATAGCAGTGATGAAAGCATTAGATATTGCATGCTGAAGAAATCTGCACTAGGCTGTCTCCTAGCAACAGACAGAGGATGGTGCTGCACTATAAATATCTTTGTGTGTTTGTTTGTGTGTGTGTGTGTGGGAAAATAGCTGACAGGGACACGGTCCTGGGATTAAATTTTAGGACATACCAAGACACTACACTGACTCATCATTGTGTGGTTACAAGAATGATATCAGCATCACAGCAAACCATACTGGCTACTGTAGGGATGATCAGATAAGTGTTCATGTAATCATATTAAAGAATTAGTGGAAGTTAGTATGAATACTTGTCCACTGCAGCTTGGGTTTAGTTTAAATGTTGGTGGAGACTACATTTATATAGCGCTTTCCTCGACATTCAAATCGCTTTACATGGAAGAGGGGAATCTCTTAAACCACCACCAAAGTGCACCTGGATGATGCAATGGCGTCCATATTGAGTCAGAACTCCTACCACACACTATCTTATTGGTGGAGAGAAGACGGAGTGATGAAGCCAATCAGTATATGGGGATGATTAGGAGGTCAGAATGGACAGAAGCCACTGGACAAATTTGGTCTCTACTCTTCTTTTTTTTTTTCAAAGGACTTCCTCAGATTTTTAATGACCACAGAGAGTCAAGACTCAGTTTAACGTCTCATCCGAAGACATAAATATAATTATCCTATATTTTAAATTGGGTTTATTTAGTAGTTCTGCAGTAGACCTGTTGGTGGCGCACATGAGTCGGGCACAATCTAAGCCTGTGGGCTTGAGCTTTGAGATTGTGCTCATGAGTGTAAACGAGACTGTACCCATCACCACCAGAAGAGGGGGAAGAACAGTTTCCCTATAGCTATATAAAGGCTCTGTGTTGATTTGGGTGGACAAGAGTCGATACCAATTACCTCTGCAGTTTCTCATCATGGTCTGTATTTCATCCTCTTATCTTAACGCACAGAAACTTCCTCTTAATCTATTTCTCTCTATCTATATGTGAAACTCTCATTGCAATTATCATCCAATCAGACTGGCACAAAGTGGTGCTAATTCTTTTGAAGCTGTGGTATAGAGTGACTGAACATATCCTTCTTTCTCTAGGACCGTCTAGCTGAAGACACACTTAAAGAGGCACAGACATAATTATGTCCCTTGGGATTCAACTGCACTTCTTCCATCATGTTCTCTATATTGCACACTATGAAGCTGACAGTTTTATTTATAGTATTGTTTATTCATACAGATTTGGAACCTGAGAATAATGTACTTGGATGGTGCAGAATGTGTCACTCCACCCCATACTTACCCTGATTGGTCGTTTCGGAGTACAGGCTAATGTTTTTCTTCCATGCATTTTAATGAAGGCTTTGGGAAACTACATTGCTTTTCCAATTTATATAGATTTGAACAACATATTCTCCACCCTACACCGACTACAAACACACTTCCTATGATGTATACCAATGATCACATTACACATTACAAGTAACTTGAGTTACGTAATCAGATTACTTGAAATTGCTTCATACAGTAACGCATTACTTTTAAATTTACAACAAAATATTTCAGTTACTTACTCAACGCAAGTTACTTTGCTTCCCAATTTATTGGCTGACAGTTTCTTGTCCACATGTTGACAAAATTCAGGAGTCAAATTCAGGTTATTGTAGTTCTAGACTAAATGTGAGCATGCATTTACTCATCTCACTTGCATTAAAAAAGTATTCCTCAGTAGTCCTCAATTAATAAAATCAGCAAAATGAATAATCTGAATAGTATGCAAATACGACAAACATTTTTATGCACTTAAACTCACTTTATAGATCAATGTACTTATTGCTGACTTTCGTTGACTCAGATAAACTATTAGCAAAAATTACCTCCGATTTTTTTTTCATTTTACTTGTGAAGTTAAACTATTCTACTATCATATTTTCCAGTAATTCAGAAAGGGGCTTCACTTTTCGACTGTACAGATGTGAATTTGCATTTCCTTCGGCCTTATTCAATTATTGGTGTTAACATTTGCCATAAAATAGAACTTTTTGTTATAAAAAAAACAAAAACAAGCCCATCCCAGGAGCGCAAAAATAACCTAGCATAGAGTAAACCTAGAGTAACGCAATTAGTTACTTTTTAAGCGAGTAACACAATAGGCATTGCTTTTCAAAGTCCCTTTCCCCAACACTGCCCATGATGGACAACCAAGCCAATCAGAATAAGTGTGGGGCGGAGCGACATGTAGCCCCGCCCCATTCTCCAGCTAGGTCCTTCTCCACAGCTCCACGAAAACGTCTTAAAACGCTGAATGGCAGTCACTTTTTAAAGAAACACTACACATATAGACTTAACATGTAATACGCATCAGTTTACACAAATTCACACTTTTGTAGTTTACACGGAGCCAATAATGGTAGCCTAGTGTTTTAAAAAAATTGCACTTTGAAACAATTTTTCAAAAGTTAGTTTTTCCCCGCATAAAGTTTAAAGCACGTTGTGTAAGCGGCCCCCTAAACAGACCACCTTACATTTAATCATAAATACTGTCTGTCCTATTAGTATTGGATTAATGGCAGATAAGTTTACCAAGACGTCCCCGGCATCATTTCATTCCTATGCTAACTGATCTCTGCTGGCATCGGTCTCTTGGAGCCCAAATTCATTTGAGCGACCATGGTAGCAGTGTTGAAGCAACAAAGCAGAAATGAATAACAATCAAAAGGGAAAAGCTCCAGGTTGTAGTCATGAAAACTGTGGCTTTTAATGTAAACACTACATTCGATTGGTTTTCCAGCACGAACATCCCACATGAAAGAACAACCATTCACTAAAGAAGAGGGAGAAAAAGCAGCACAAAAGCATTCACTTGGAGAGGAAAAAGAAAGGATTTTTAAAAAAAGAAGGGAAGGAGAATCAAAATCAACAGTGGTGTAGGTAATTGTACAGGTTTTTTTTCTCTTTTTCATTGAATTTCAAACTCAGAAGGCAGAGAGGGAGGATAGATACATCTTTCCAAATCTACGTGTGATAGGTGAGAGCTGTGCTTTTCTATGCAGACCTGGAAGGTGTTTGAGTACAATTCTCAAAAAACCAAGAGAAAGCGCATGAATCTGTACAGCCGTGCGCAGCCCCGCCCTCTCCAGCACCGGGGACGGGGCCGCGCCACCAAAAAGTGGTTTGTTCAAATAAAAAGAAAAAGAAATCAATACATATACTGTAATTCAGGCTAAGTAAAGACATTGCAATGCAGGGCGAACAGGCAAAAAGAATCGGTACAGTTCATCAACATCAACATGGGTAAGTCAGTAAGAACGGTTCAAGAGTGGATCACAGGAACCCTTGCAAAATTCTTTTCTTTTAAAAAAAGGGGGAGAGAGGGAAAAAAATGTTCTGTAGCTACAAAGCACAAGAAATATACCTTTTAATAATATTACAGAATAATCATTGATATTGGTATCATCATCATCATCGTTGTCGTCGTCATCATCATCGTTTGTTGTTATTATTGTCATCCTTTTTCTCAATTATTTCTACTTGTAAAGATTCTAGAATTGGAGGATCTACAGCTTTCTAAAAAGCCAGACAGGCCAATGACTTTCGTCTGCAAGCCTCCACATCGTTTCTCTGAGCCCCACCTCCACCCACCCCCCCCTTAACCCCGCCCACATGATGCCCTTGCTTCTTGCTGCGTCTGTCTTTTCTGTTTTCTTTTTTCCTTTTTTTTGTTCTTTTTATTTCATGTTTTATTCTTTATTGTATTCGCACCATTAGCTATGTGAAGCAGTTAGCTATTTCTTTATACAAAGGCTGAGGGGGTCATGCTAGTGACGGTGACTCCACTACCCAGCCAACTAAAACAGGCCAACTAAAACTGGAAAAAAAGAGAAGGAATGAAGAGGGAAGGGTGACAATGGACGAGAGGTAGAAGAATGGACAAGGTGTAGTAAGTACAAAGGAAGTGTGTGGGACAGATGATCAATAAATAAATTAATAAATTAATCAACAACAATACAAAAGTAAAAGTTCCTTACAAGACAAATGTTAATAAGTTCTCATAACAGTGACCTAGTGTTTCTAGTACTATTCCCAGACACGTCATTCTCAGAAGGTTGGCACTGATATGATATTTGCAATCATCGGACTGGTTCGACAGGCGCCAAGCTGCCCCGGGACCTTTCCCAGAGAGCTGACCTACGGAAGTGACGGGGATGGGTAGACGAAACGCAAGAAAAGCCTGGTGGGTGCGATCCTGGGTGTTTCCATTCTCTACGATATCGAACGGCACTACAGTGATTACAAACCGGGAACGGGGACACGCTACAACTGACTTGAACCATAGTGCTCAAGACTAGCATAACTGTGGATTTAGCTATCGTCACATTATCGTCAAAGTAAATTCATATAGCCAGGCAAACATGTACACCCCCCCCTGACCGATATTCGTGTAATAAATATACATATAATGACATAAAACATAAAAAAATTGTAAAAGAAAAACATTTATCAAAAAGGAAAATGAGGGTTGTTTAGTTCAAAGGATAAAGACACGATGGAAAACAGGGGAGAACGAAACATGTGACGGCAAAGGAAAACAAGAACACAAAAAGGTCCCAACTTTGTTCTAAAACCATAAAGGCTGGGTTTCTATAAGAAATCAGTTCTGTTGGCAGCTCTTTGAAAGACAAACTAAAAACATTTCATATATATATATATAATATATTTATATATTTGTATATGCCTATTTTAAAATTATCATTATCATTATTTACCAACTTGCATTTTCAATAATAATCGTTTCCAAAGAAGTGGCTCGAGAGGGAGGGGGCGGGCCTCAGTACAAGCCACAGCCTCGCAGGTTGTTGGCGATGATGATGTCAGTCACGGCATCGAACACCACCTGGATGTTTCCTGTATCCGTGGCACAGGTCATGTGACAGTAGATCTCCTTATTAGGCGAGCGGTTCTTGCTTTCAAATTGTGCTTGGATGTAAGCAGCTGCATCGTCGTAGGTGTTTGGACCTGTGAAGGGAGAAAGAGATCAAATGAATATGTGAGAGAGGATATTAAAAATGAATGAGCGTCACATCGGCTCTGAGCTTGTACTAGAGGGTGATCATCTTGAAGAGTTTAGCTCCAGCTTGCCCCAACACACCTGCGGGAGGTTTCTAGTGTGCCTAGATCAGGGGTAAGCCCTGGAGAGCTTCTGTCCTGCAGAGTTTAGCTCCAACCCTAAAAAAGGGCCTCCTGCCTGTAGCATTAGCAATCCTGAATACACCGATTAACTGGTTCAGGTGTCTCTCTAGGAACGACGTTGCCTACCCCTGGTCTAGTAAGACCTTGATTAACTGGTTTAATTGGGGTTGGTGCAAAACTCTGAAGGACAGTGGCCCTCCAGGAGCAGTATTGGACATCCCTGTTCCTAATACTCATTAACCCAATATTTAAAATAACCTTGGTGACTTCTAACATTCACAAATGTCTCTTCTCCTCTGTTCTCTTACACATAATAGCAATGCACTCTTTACAAAGTGTCCCATGTACAAACTGATGAATCTACCAAAATTTATTTGGACATTTCAAGTCACAATTAAGCTGCATCTGCAGGACATACAAGTAATACTAGACAATGCTTTTCTAAATTGTCGACCGATGGACTTTATCACATTATGGACATGATCCACTAATGTTTGACCACCACAAAGTGTCCAAAATCTGTTTAAAAATCTGTCAATATAATTTATAGTTATATTTCAACAGCTAGGAATAATTAAGGTTCCATCTGCATTCTGAGGAGTTTTGAGATATTTAGCTTAAAAGCTTTTGCATTCCTTTAGACTGTGTGGATTTAGCCCTTTGTTTTCTAAATAAAAAGTCCCAAAATGTGCACAACTTAAAAATAAAATCACATAATGTAAATAAATGTCAGATAGGACCTTATAATTCCAAGGTGATGATTTATTAACTGATTTAATTATAATTTACACATTTGTAAATGTTACAGTACATACAGTACATTACATGTACTGTAACTGTCCAAGATTCTTTTGAACAATATATCAAGATGTTGAGATATTGTATATTAATGCTTAATTGAAATAACTGAATTAAGTGTTAAATATAATTATCAAATAATTTCATCTTAAAATAATTTATTTTGTCTTAATTTTAAACAATATATAAAGATTGTAAGATATTGTGTACTGTTGAATCAATCATCCATTATTATAAAATTTAAAATCAAATTAATATTGTGTAAAATGTTGTTTCAAAAGTGTTTTTTAAATAAATAAAAAACGTGGTTTGATGTTTGTAAATAATGCTAATGCATTTTCATTGCGACTCCAAATGCTTTTTACATGGAAAGCAACATGGGTCTAACAGAGGCAGTGAAATGTATTCTGTCAGAAGAGAATTTGATAGACCTGCAGACATCCCTCTACGCCCACCTTTTACCCATGACTGCACATGCAAGAGTCAGCTACGGCTCTCCGCAACGCTGCTCCATCCTTTGCCCCCCGTGTTACAGTGACTTCAAAATGCAGGACGGTCTGAGTCTAGTGTTAAACCTGACCAGAGCATCAGAGGGCATTCTTACCTGTGTATTCAGGGAAACAGATACTCAGAGGAGATTTCTTGATCTTTTCAGCAAACAGGTCTTTCTTGTTGAGGAAGAGAATGATGGAAGTGTCAATGAAGAATTTGTTGTTACAGATGGAATCGAACAGCATAAGAGACTCGTGCATGCGATTCTGCAAGAGGAAAAGAAACCAGAATGGAGGATAGGCAGAGAAAGAACAGAGGCAGAGAGGAAAACCCGAATAAAAAACAGTTTAGTGGAGATATATATAAACAGCAAGAGTCAAGATAAGCAACTAGCTGAAGCCCACAAACAGTAAAACATCAACTGATCACGAAAAAGCATCCTAGAGTCGAAGTACTGTTTTAACTCCGCATTAGCCATGTCACAGGTTATGAACACGATTCTTGGACACAGTCGTGATGATTCACCTCATTTCTCCTTGATTATACACAGGACATTAGCAGTACTCAAATTCTGTTTATTCGCAGAAGAATCAGGACTCAAAAATGAGCGCCACACACCGGATTTCATGACTACTTTATTCATTCATGTCATATAAATAGACATCCATTGTTCAATAAATAATCACAGCAGTGAGAAACATACAAACAATAATTACAGCAATTTGACAAAAACAAACAAAAATGGTAGGATTACAGTAAGAAGTTTGATGGGAGAATATGGCCCCCGTTCTGCTGTTTCTAATCAGAATCAAATATGAATTAAATACTAAAAAGCAACACACTTTCTTATGCAAGTACCGTTTCAAGTGAATTACACTACATTAGCATAACATGCTAACTATGCTTGTTACTTGACATCCTTTAAAATAATAATCCAAGTGCAGATCAATCTGGGATTAAGGCGTTTACTATAAAGTGCTTTCCCTTTTGGCTTGAGTACGGTAATAATGTTTGATCTGACCAATAATGCCCCTGCACAATGACTGAAATGTGCTCAGTACCGACACTGGCCTTGACAGTACGCATAACTGCTTTTAGTTGGCACAATTCAGCATGTTTTACGGTACATCATGATCTAATCTTTATGATCGAATTAAATCAAATGTACAATTGGCTACCGTTTTGGCTTTTCCGTATGAAAGAAATCACTGTCCATTAGCTGTCTGAAGCAAACGATGGAACTTAGTCACATTTTTCATAGATTAACATTAGTTAATAAAGTTTAAAGGTCATACAAGATGAAGTCAGGGTGCAGATTATTAAGTGAGAATCCTCCAAACAAGCAAACATAGCTAAAGCAAAAGACTAAGGGAAAAACATTAACAGGTGCCAAATTCCGATTTGTATAACACTTTATTTCAATGGTTCACTTTTGACATTCTACTAACTATGAGTAGACTGTCTGATTAATATCTGCTAGCACTATTTTGATGCTCCCCAACAGATATTCTGCTGACTATAAGTATGTTTGCAACTACATGTCAGCTTAATCTACTAACCCAAACCCTAATACCTAACAGAGCATCTATTAATACTCTAATGACTGATAGTTGATATGTTGTTGCAAAGTTACTTATAGTTAGTAGAATGTCTAAAGTGGACCATCGAAATAAATACAAGCCAATATTAGTTCAAAATCCTCCCTGAAAGTTGCTGTATAATTCACGCACCCCGACTAAAGTCATCGTTTAAAGAGGTAAAGATTAAAAGTGCTGTATACAAGTATCCATAGCAGTAAACATCCAAAGCGTATATGGCACTGTGAATTATTGTCAATTTTCACATACTCAAAGCAGGCCTAATGTTCAACGCAACGCACATGTCTGCCTATTCTAGAGGAAGCAACAGCTCATCAGTCATTACAGCTCCGGTCCATTCAGTTCCTGTTACAGTCACATTCCTGCAATGACTAAGAACACAGCTTGTTGCTCTTGTTAGAATTGTCTCACCCTTAGATTTGACAAGCCCTATTGCGTACTGTGACCAGTTAATCAAGCAAGATAGAATAATGAAAACAAAGATTATATCACTAGTCATACTTATGTGAAGTATGCTTCATAAAATCTTTGTTTTCTCCAGTTGTTGCAGGTGTGTGTGATCCTGGTGTTATTTCTATGTGTGCGCATACCGTTCAAAAGTTTGTGGTAAATATGATTTTTTTTTTTTTTTTTTATAAAAGGAATTAATACTATTATTCAGCAAGAATGCATTAAATTGATTAGAAGGGTCAGTAAAGACATTCTACACAAAATTGTCAAACAACTGCTGTTCTTTTGAACTTCCTATTCAAAGTATCATGAAAAAATGCATCATGTTTTTCACAAAAAAATGTAATAATTTTAGTTTGCAGTAACTGTAGTAATATTTTACTTTTGATAAAATCAATGTAGAAGTAGTAAGCACCACCAAGCATACCATTTGTTTTACCGACCCTGAACTTTAATATGTGTGTATTTATACATACCGGTACTTAAAGACACAGCTAAATGTGACATTTATTTGTGAAGATTAAGTTCACTTAAATTAAAAATTATACTTTTTAAATCCTGTTAAATGTTAGAAATTACAGCTTTCAATTATTCTGTTATGTTAAACGTTTATTTTTGCTTATTTCATCTCAAGAAATTAAGACAACATCCATTTAATAGAGACCATTTAATTCCCTTAATGAGTAGCAGTACTGATATCAGTGATACTGGCCTTCATTCATGGTACTCAGTAAAAAGATGCCAATAAACAAATATATCCCCTTCAGACCTGGTGTCCATTACAATGGACATGATTTTCACACTCCTTTTTTAAAAACTTTTTGAGCATTTTTCCTAATTTAAAGCATGCACCCCAAGAGATTGGACCCTTGTCATCCTCTAGATGGCAGAAAAGTTCTACTTTTTTTTTTTTTTTTTTTAAACCCACTACCTCTGAAGTGACACAGGGAGGTGCTGTTTTTCACCTACAGAAGTAAGCTGCATTTTCTACAGTTAAATTTGCAATTTTTGAAATGTTTGCCAAAAATTCATAGTTGGTATGTAAAATAGAGAGATTTAACTTACTAATAAAAGTAAAAAATCATTTGGAGACCTTCAAGTTTTTTCTCAGGATTTTTTGAAAAATGCATGTCCATTGTAATGGACACCAGGTCTCAGTGTCACCTAATCAATGCCCATTCAGATATGCATATTGAGATTTATTATAGATCCTCTTTGCATATCTATCTGTGCATTTTATAATTTTTCTTGCTTTTTGGGATCTGTAGGACCTAATAAATACAATATCCACAAAAAAATTTTTTACAAGTATTGTACAGATGTCCTAATGTGTTATCATAATGTTATTTGCTGTTATGGCCAGTGGGGGCATATGAAAAAAAAAAAAAAAAAAAAAATTCAGTGATGTAATGTTGTAAAATCCCCACCAGATGGGGTGGACACTCCATCTAAAAGTGGCCAACAGCGCTAAGATTGACAGAATGGGCTATTATTGTCTCAAGAGCCAAATATGTAATGTTCTGAGATATGAGATATGAGATAAAAATACAGTTATCACAGTAATAATACATTTGTGAAAAAATGTCATATGCAGAATATACAATTCTGTGATCAGTGCAGGGTGCACTACTGCTCTGTGCCACTGGGGACCACCTGGAAACACACACACAGGCTGTGTGTGTGTGTAAAGTCACTGTTTGCAGTCTCCCAATGCATTTCCTATGAGAGGTGTTTTTTGTTAAAAATGTGCAAATCTGTACAAAAAAACCTCAAAATTCAAGTTGAAATGTTATATTGTTCAGGTTCTTGACCTAGAAATGTAAAAAAAAAAAAAAAAAAAAAAAAAAAAAAAAATTTTTATACCAAATTTTTTAATTGTCTATAGGACTTTATAGCAACCTGATTTACAACGCTTTAGGCCTGATGTCCATTGCAATGGACATCAAAAATTTCTATAAAGGAGTTATGAATTTTTTTTAATTTTTTTTTTGACTCCTTAATTTATGCCTAATTTAATGGTTTTTTTTTTTTTTTTTTTTTTTTTTTTTTTTCCTGGAACCTAATTCAGGTCTGAAGGGGATATCATCTTTGTTGTTTCTACATTAATTTGGAGTGGTGTATATATATATATATATATATATATATATATATGTGTATGTATCCAATCGTGTGTGTGTGTATGCCGATTGGTTTGGGGGTTTGCTTTTCAAAAATGTGATGAAAACATTTTATAAATTTAAATATTTTAAATATGAGGGAAGAATAAACACTAAACTTGGTTGAGGTATTTATCTTTACAATTATTTGGCAAAAACGGGGGAAACTACAGCTACAGGCTTTATTTTAAAATGCATAGAAAAAAAGCTCACAGGAAAAAGCATAGTGACTACAACATAGTTAGTTGTGTTGGTTGTTTATGTTCATAATTTCTTTGTATGACAGCCTGGTCAAAGATTATGTACACACAATTTGGCCTGTTTCATCATGTTATCAAAAATAAATCTATTGACTCCCAGCACAACTACGCACTTGTATATGTTTACAAAATCTATTTAAAAAGTTGAATTGAGTATGAAGATTTTCAATTTTCCTAGGCCACATTACTTTTGGCCACTACTGTATATATGCATATTATAGTGTGTTATTCAGTTTCAGGCGGATGAACATGATACTGTGATATAATGTAGTTCTGTTCTCAACACAACACAAAAAAGCTAATAAAAATACATATTTTGTCTCTTTGAAATGTACTGGTTCTCTGGTTTAAAAGGTCCAAAACCCAATTTTGAAGAGTAACACGTCCTGCTGTTTTTTTTTTTCTTTTCAGAATGCTAAAAGGCTAACATTTTTGTGGTTTGGCTCAGGGCATCGGACATTTGCACTCTCTTCTAAATGCCAAGTAAATGTCAAGCCTAGTGTTTCATCAACACTGAGATGCCAACTCAGAACACATGTTATATGAGCCAGCTTGTGAATATTCGTGGAATTCATTTCCAAAATGCATTAATCTGAAAAATGTGTGTATGGCACATCATAATAGTGCCACCTACATAAATCACTATACATCGGGTATCATTAATCTGCATACCTTGCAATAAGGGCAAGAGGATAGGGTTGAATTTACAAGCTCAGTTACAATAGGATAAAAGTAGCAAGTAGTGGAAGTTTATCACCAATTTTTTCTCAAAATATCTCCTGACCTCTCTTACACACCAGGAAGGTGTCAGGAAGGACATTCCTATACTTGTAACAATGTACCTAAATCAATAGTTGGGTTAAGACCTTCAGTTAAAATGTAGCACAAATTAAAGAACAGCTCTGTGAGAACTATTCCCAGATTTGAGTCAGTTCTGACCTAATAAAAGGACATTAAAAGACCTGATGGATACCAATGGAGACAATTAAAAGTATAAAATGAGGACAAAATGTCACATATCCGACAACCGTTGCCACTTTTGAGGCTTTAAACGAGCTGGGCATCACTGAGAGTTAATAAAGGCCACAGAAGCGCAGATTGTTAGCGATGATGACATCAGTGACAGCGTCGAAGACAAACTGAATGTTGTCTGTGTCTGTAGCACAGGTAGTGTGCGAGTAGATCTCCTTGTCAACTGACTTGTTCTTACTCTCGTACTGGGACTGAATGTAGTCCACCGCTTCCGTGAACGTGTCCAAACCTGCAGCACAGGATGAGTCAGGTAAGGATGGAAAAGCAGTAGATGAATAAAGGAAGGATGGAATAAAAGAAAACAGTGGGAGATACAGAAGTGGTGATAAATCAGACAATATTTTAAAAAAAGGACCATTTGGAAAAACAGCACAGAACAAATGTGCATATTATATTTTACAAAGTAATAAAGTCATTGCTTTAATTCATAATACAGCTTTATATAGTACTATATAATATAGTTTTATGATAACTTGTGTTAATTCTTTTAGCTCTCTGAAAGTGTGTTAACAGCAAAGGTCCGCAAAGACTTACATTATAAATCAAATATCTTTCAATTTCGGTCTTACAGCCCAAGGATAAAATCTTGTAGTTTTTTTTTTTACTACTATTTGAAAGAAGAAGAAAAAAAAAACTGACTACAGTTACTTATGCTCAGGAAAGCCATTTCTGTTTCTCAAACTTATTTGTGATTGTTTGTGCTGCTTGTCTTCCATATATCATTTCGGATAATGAGTGAGAAAATGTTTAAGAGCAGCTATGGAGAAAGCTGAAGAATGACAGATGACTATTTTGGCTGTTTCTCCTCAGTGCTGCAGAATAAAGAAATGCAGGCTGTCTAGATTATGCGTGAGAACGCATCCAAAAATGAATAAAATAACAGGATGGTTCTTCTGAAGATTGATTGTGCTAATTGGCTTCTGGAGAGAGTGTTTTTCCAATCCTCTCCTCATCAATTACTTTGTCATTTCATTGTATCTATCCTTTTTCTTTCTGTTGCTTAACACCAGGGTATAATGTGTTTACCTGTGTACTCTGGGAAGCAGATACTTAAGGGAGATTTCTTAATTTTATCCTGAAATATGTCCTTCTTGTTGAGAAAGAGAATGATGGAGGTGTTTGTGAACCATTTGTTGTTGCAGATGCTGTCAAACAGCTTCAAGGACTCGTGCATGCGGTTCTGCAGAAAGAAAAATAAAACGTCAACATCATTTACAGACATGCATCCACATATTTACTTAGCTATATAAGTGTTTATATAAAGTTTATAATTAATAAACCTAATAACATGCATAATCCCGCCTTTAAATATATACACACATCTATATATTTTTTAATTATTCAATAATTTAATAATACAAATATTTGTATTTGTGTTTATGTATTTTAAATATCACAAAGGACACATCCAAATGGAAGGTTTTATCAGATTTAGCTCACAAAATTAACCCCAAATTAAACTCACACACACTTTTACTCTCAAGCGCTCTTATCCACACACACACTCTTTCAGGTGTAAATCACACTCCGAGTGCAAAATTGGAATATGAAGTGAGACAGAAACAGAAAAAAAGAAAGGAAATTTAACAAACAGCCAAGAAGCCAGAAAAGGAAACAAAACATATTTTGCTAACTAAAAATATTTATTGCTCATCTCATCATGATCAGATGATATACAATAAAACTCATGTTAATTATAAAGGGAGAAGGGTAAAGATATAAGCTGTCTTTTAATTATTATTCTGCTCATTATTTGTTTGTCATCTGAATGGTTATGAATTTAGAGTTGGAAGCAGTGACTCTCTCTTTGATGTGTCCGATCATTTCAGGACGAAACGAGGTCACACAATCACTTTAACCAGTAACAGCCGACCAAAAATTGCGATTTTGGAAAGAACCAGCAATGAATTTAAATGTAATGACAGAAACTAGCTTATTTCAGAAACAAGCACACAAGCAAACACTTAAAACTTGTTGAAAATTCTGTCAAAAACGACAATAACACAATGTTTTTTGTGGGTGGAATAAATTGATAGTTCTGCAGTAGCAGTTTATGGATGCCATGGAAATATAATAATTTACATTTCAGAATTCTGACTTTTTTTGCGTAGAAACTCGTTATAAACTCATTATTCTGTCTTTTTACCTCAGAATTGCAAATATCCTACAATTCTGACCTCTTCAATATTATGATATAAACTCGCTTTGAATAAAAGCATCTGCCAAATATATAAATGTAAATCAATTTAAATCAATCATTAGAATATGTCCCCTATGAACTGCATATGTGAATATTATGTAGACCTATTGCATATCAAGCTCATGATTTCAGAATTTTAATTTTTGGGTGAGCTAACCCTAGACCTAACCTTCTTTCTTCTGTGAACAACAAAAGATGATATTTTAACTGTTTTCTATACAATGAAAGTTAAACAGGTCCAAAACAATTGACCCCATTGACTTACCCCGTTTACAACGCCAAGGTCATGGGTTCGATCCCAGGGAAAGCAAGAAGTGATTCAATGTGTTTCTCGAATACAATGTAAGTCACTTTGGATAAAAGCGTCTGCCAAATGCATTTTTAGGTGAATTATTCCTTTAAGTTACCACAAGACACAACATAAAGAATGCTACTGCTTCCAACTCTTTTTAGTATGTACTTCAACTGAAGTTGCTGACGATAATTTCATACCTGTGGAAGGGCCGTCTGTAGAGCTGGGCTGGATTGTTTAGCGAAGAAGATGGTTAGAGAAGAAAGCCGATGGCGAGAGATGACAGGAGAGGAGCTGAGACGTTTTGAAGGAGAGACGCAGATGCAGAGGAAGCCGCTGGAGGCCACAGGAGCAGCCGAGCGGAACCGGACATGCACCAGAACCCAACACTTCACTCACATTTCCCAACCCCTGATACCACTGCTGTTCAGACTCACACATACATGTGTGTGTATATATATATATATATATATATATACACACATATATATATACACACACACACACACACACACACACACACGTGCACTCTCTCTCTCTCTCTCTCTCTCTCTGAAATGCTAAATAATAGTGGAGCACTGCAGAATCGATCCATGCTTTGTAACACAGGTAGAAAGGAACAGATCTAAACAAATGAAAATAAAAATCTCACACAGGTCAAACTTGAAGGAACACAAAGTGTTTGAAGGAAATAAATGCATGTTTGTGTTGAAATGGAGGAGGAAAGGCCACAGGGTGCACAGGAGGGAATGTTGGAACAGAATGTCAGACAGCAAATGCGTAAACACTGATAGAGCGCTGAATGGTCGAGCACTGACAGGAGACACGGTCTGAGTGTGTATATTCATAGCATCTGTACGAGTGTTTATCTCTGTCTGTTTGTTTCGCCAGGACTTTCTTACAGAATAATAGAATCTGTCTTCTCTTTTTATCGCTTCCATAGATCAGGGGAATATGGGCATGTGAGAGTTGCTGTATTTATGGGTGTCCTCTTTTCTAACCATAAAGCCCTCCTCTATATCCAAAACACATCCCCGTAAATCCATCTGATGTTGTAAAAATTCTCTTATCCGAGTTTGTCTAGAGAGAGTGTGTCTAGGCAGGCCTCTGTCACAAAGACATGACTAATCACACCTGCCGTGAATTCAATTGGCAAGGTCACAAAATCAATAAATAGCATGGGGATAATAAATAATTAGTTTTCCCTTAATAATAACAACCTTCATTTAAAAACTGTATTTTGTGTTTATTTGTATTTTCTTTGACTAATATTTAAATTAGTTTGATTAACATTTAAGTGTGACAAACATGTAAAAAAAAAAAAGAAAAAAAAAAAAAGAAATCAGGAAGCGGGCAAACTCTTGATAACTTAAATGTATTAAGTTTGGTCAACTTAATATTTGTTTTCTTAATTTTATATATATATATATATTATAGTATTTCATATTGCATGTGAATTTCAATCAAGTTCAATAAGCATTTATTAATTTTAGTTTATGCTATTTTCAATGTATTATTAAGAAGAAAAAAACATTTAATTTAACATTATTTAATGGACCTGAGATAACATGAAAATACAATGAACTGATATTAGCAATGCTTAATAAATATTGTAAAACATTTATTGTTAGTATCAACATTAGTTGATGCATTAACTAATGGAAACTTCTTGTAAAGTGTAACCATTTTATCTCATGTTGTCTAGAGGAAACTGACATATTGAGCAAAGAGCAAACATGAACACACACACTCAACTCAACCTACGATGACCTCAACACTTGACAAGGATAACAATCAAGAAAATTACCATTTTAAGTTGTGGGACAAATGCATCCTAACAAAATGTGTTAGAAAAAAACAAAACAAACAGAAAAGCTGGAAAAATATTGAAGATTTCATCATGTGTGCAGCTAGTTAGCCCAGGATAACCATTTGCAACACAGACACGGTGCTCAAAGCTATGCCGTTATTAGACTTGTCCAAATAATTGCAACACATTTTGTTTTTAATTACATTTTGCTTAAATTTAATGGAACAGTGTGTGGGAAATTAAAAAATGACCCATTATTGAAACCTTGATATGGTAAGCAGGGCGGGCCCGAGAGACATGGAACTGAGTGAGGCCGTTGCCGTGAGTGCTAATGAGTATCAAAGAGAAGCTCCAGAAGGATAAAACGAGGAACGATGACACAACGAAAGAGGACCAAACCTAGATGTTGTGTTGTTGTTTTGTTTTAATGTAGATGGTGAGGGAGTCGTGGGTGAGGGGCTGCCACTTTACTTTCGTTCAGATACGTAAAAAAATATATATGATCAAGGCTCAGAAAAGAAGGATGTAGGACCCGGCGAACGTTCAACAAACTTTAATCCAAAAATAAACAAACAACAAAAGGAAGATAAAGCGGCAGCCCCTTATGCACAACTGCTGTGAAAATTAGAACAAAATAACAACAAAGTCCTGTCCTGTTCCTCTCTCATCCGTCACTCTACCTTTTATCCTTACGGAGCTCCTCCATGAGACTCGAGACCGGTGTGGCATGTTGGTGGCGCTCATTAGCACTCACGCCACGCGACCAGGACCCGGCCCAGCCGTGTTTGCCACACTAGACCAGCTAGAATTTAAAGCATGTTTGCAAGCAACATGTCTCGAACACACTTACAAAACTGAATGGCAATAAAAGAAAAATAAATACAATATGTATTATATTGTCGCTGTTGGGTGGAAACCTTGTACGCTACTTTTCAGAAAACGGGGAAAAAACTTTTAAAATTTTATTTAACACAGCATTGTCAAAGTTGGTATTGTGGCTTTATATATGGTCAGACTCTTGCATGCGTCACCACATGTTTTGCTATACACATGTTTATTCCCTTTGTGTGTATTGAAACAAAACAAAAAAAGGAGGAAAAAAAGCAAATTCAACAATTTCACACAAAACCCCAAAAATGGGCTGAAAAAAATTATTGGGTCCCTTAAATTAGTATTTGGTTGCACACCCTTTGGAAAAAATAACTGACATCAATCGCTTCCTATAACCATCAATAAGCTTCTTACACCTCTCACCCAGTTTTCCTTTGCAAACTGCTCCAGGTCTCTCATATTGGAAGGGCGCCTTTGCCAACAGCAATTTCAAGATCTCTCCACAGGTGTTCAATGGGACTTAGATCAGGACTCATTGCTGGCCACTTCAGAACCCTCTTGTGCTTTGTTGCCATCCATTTCTGGGTGCTTTTTGAAGTATGTTTGGGGATATTGTCTTGCTAGAAAGGCCCACAATCTCAGACGCAAACCCAGCTTTCTGACACTGGACCCTACATTGCGACCCAAAATCTTTTGGTAATTCTCAGATTTCAAGATGCCTAGCACACAGTCAAGCCACCCAGTGCCAGAGGCAGCAAAAACAACCCCAAAACATCTCTGAACCTCTACCATATTTGACAGTAGGTACTGTGTTCTTTTCTTTGTAGGCCTCATTCCGTTTTAGGTAAACAGTAGAATGATAATGATAATTCTTGATAATGTCCACACACTGTGGACAAAAGAACATCTAGACCTCTGGAGATGGACTTGTAACCTTGAGATTATTGATATTTTTCCACAATTTTGGTTCTCAAATCCAGACAGACAGTTCTTTTCTCCTCTTTCTGTAGTCCATGCTTAGTGTGGCACACACAGACACACAATGCAACGACTAAGTCAACTTTTTATCCACACCTGCTACCTGCCACATGTGAGTTTAAAGGAGCATCACATGCTTGAAACAATCTTATTTATCCTCAAATTTAAAAGAGGCCAATAATTTTTGGAGTTATGTGTGAAATTATCAAATTAGCTTTTTTCTCCTCCTTTTTTGTTTTATTCCAATACACACAAAGCGAATAAACATGTGTATAGCAAAACGTGGTAATGGAATTCTTTTCTGTGAGCAATACCTGGATTGATTTTCTGGAAATATAGTAACTAAGTAAAGGTTCTGTGACCCTTCTTTAATTATAAGGCTGAGGCTGATCACACAGGACACTATGATCATGGCAACATGATTGCAAGTCTGCACCAAGATGTCATGACCATCAAGATTTGTGATAAACATCTCATCTGAGGCAACCTAAAATCTCTTTTAAAGCATACCCGGGAACCATTTTTGTTAGTTTGTTAAGTGTATTTCAAACAGTGCACGTGAAATTGTTTATGAGTCTGTGTCCGAGCATAAGCACAGAAGTGCGTGTTTGTGTATGGATGCATGCCTGTGCACGTGAGTGTATTTAGTGCTCACCGTGGTCTCGTCTTCATGGAGCACCTGGTCGTATCCACTCAGAGCCACACAGAAGATAATGGCGGTCACGTCCTCAAAGCAGTGGATCCATTTCTTCCTCTCCGACCTCTGACCTCCCACATCAAACAGCCTGAGAGGACAGAACTCTACATGAGCTCACCACAATCACAATCATGCACTGCATCACACTAGCAACATACACTATTGTTTAAAAGTTTGGGGTCAGAAAGATTAGTTTTAAGAAATTAAAGGAGTATTTACATTTATGCATTTGGCAGACGCTTTTATCCAACGCGGCTTACATTGCATTCAAGAAACACGTTGACATTCTAATCAGCTCTTGCTTTCCCTGGGAATCGAACCCATGACCTTGGTGTTGCAAGCACCATGCTCTACTGTTTGAGCTACAGGAAAGCTACATATAATACAGTAGAACCCCGACTTACGAAACACTCTACGTACGAAAGATTCAACATACGATAAAAGATTTCGGAGTTTTTTTCGCCCGAGTAACGACAAAATGATCGAGATGCGAAAAAACACTTCCGAGTTTTGTTTTGAAATTCACGCTGGTTTTGGTTCGGGTTGAATGAAGGCTACAGTTTGTCCGGTCAGAACAATGATGTCTCACTCAGGGAATAATCCAAAACTGGTATTTATTAAAGGTGCATAGATGTGTGGTTATGCATGATCGATAAAACCTCAACGATTGGCACTAATTCCCTGTATTTGATTCAATAAACTATATATACAATCTTCAGCCGATCTCTTTTACTTTAATCATCCGTCAGCTCTCTCAGATGGAAAGTTTTGGAATGGTCCATTTCGCACTGAATGACAGGGATGGCTGGAATAGTCCATGTAAGAAGGGGAACACTTTTTACAATCCTGCTCTCCTATTGGTCAGCATTGTGCCTAGTTAACATAAACTTTTTTCTAATCACTCACCATGGATGTGAAGATTGTTGCTGAAGTGAAAAGGAAGAAGAGGATGCTTTACAGTGCGTTGAAAAGGGAGATAATTGAGAAGTATGGAGCTGCGATGCGTTTCATCCCATGCTAAATGTGGTGTTTTTGTAGGGCTTGGAACGGATTAGGCAATTAACATGTGAAAGCTTGACCGACATACGAAAAGATCGACTTACGAAGCCAACCTCGGAACGGATTAATTTCGTAAGTCGGGGTTCTACTGTCATTGAATACTTAATGTTTTTCCATTTCCTTTAGTTTGAAATGCATTTGTTTGTGCCTGTATAAAGGCAGAAGCTCATAGTCTCACAACACAGCAATTTATTTAATCTAACAAAGAACACTGATCCAGATCCGTGTAAAACGCCTTGATCAAAGTCCACATATTTCTTCATCAAATATCCAAATCGCAATGTGAAATATTAGCATAATACCCATCCAAAGGCATACGTAAAGAATTTGATTTCAGTGAAATGAAGTGTGTTTGGCACTGAGTGGATGCGAAAGCAAAACCAAGGTTAAGATTTGTTTATAAAGCGGTTCCTGAGCAGCACAACTCAAAGATTTGCTTGTGGCTGCACATTTTTCAGAAGACAGTTTCCTGAACCTGAGAGAGAGAGCACATGACGTATTATATTTCATGATTATATGCTTTATCAAACCCTAAATCTTAATTCTGTAACATTTTTCACCTAATATCATGAGGATCAGTGATTCAGATGCTACTATCAGATTCGAAATATGCGTTGTACTTTAGCTGTGCACTGAGGTACTTCCCTTTTCTGTGAAAATGCTAGTTTCTGTCGTAACAGTATGGCGTGATGCTGAATCGGTCTTCAGAATAATGTGGCAGCCCTAACTGTCAACCACATTAACACTTTTATTTTAGTCTTCTATTTTCACGTGCTATCAAATGAAAGAGTGGAGGGGGAAACTGTGAACGAGGAGCTGATATAAAGTGAGAGGATGGCACTGTTGGATACATTCATTTGCGTTTATCACGGTCTATAACCACTAAAGCTGCAATAAAGAGTTTAAAACACTTTTTGCTTAAAAGAGTCTGAGTATACATATATTAGATATATATATTATATATATATATTAGACATTTTTCATCTAGACCATTGCCTGATGATTCATGAGTGAGTGAAAATGATAACTGCCAGCCCAAGAGTCTGAATTACACTTTGTACATTCAGAAAAATAACACACCAGTCTCACCTGAAGTGCAGGTTCTTGAAGGTGAAGTGGGTTTCTACAATCCCAGTGGTCTTCACTCGAGTTCGCAGAATGTCCTGCTCTGTGGGCTGGTAGTCTGGAGCACCGATCCGATCTAAACTGTCTAAGTAGCTGAAGGAAGAATGAAAAAGTTCATTACAAACCCGCAGTTTTCCACAGAATCTGAGCAACTGTCATTCACATGAAGTAGAAAAGTCTCTTTAGAGATATTAGTAACTTTTCAACCAATAAGATCCAGCAATTTCTGTTGTTTTTCCTCAAATCATAAAACCATTGAATTCGCTAAACAATGAGTGACCACAAATTTCAAGTATAAAATGCAGTGAAATAGTGTTACAAAATAAAATAGTTTATAAAAATCAGTCATTCTTTTTACCAAATATTAACACAACGTTTATTGTTTACTGTAGCATTAGTAATTCACCAGTAATTGTGGTATTATAATCATATGCTGGCATTCAAAAGTTTGGGGTCAGTAAGATTAGTTTTGAAACTTTTATTCACCAAAGTTGCTTTAAATTGATCAAAAGTGACTGTAAAGACATTTATAATGTTACAAAAAGTTTCCATTTTCAATATAAACGTTGTTCTTTTGAACTTTCTATTTATGACCAACTGAATTTTTTGGATCACATGGATCTACGAAAACAAATAAAGACGCTGTAATATGCCAGGCCAGTAGCTGGTGATCACTGGAAACTTTTTTGTGCACACAACATCACCGTTTTCACAGATTCACAGTTTTGTAGTGTACAGGGAGTAACATGCACGTTGAAACCCATTTTCAAAAGTTAGCTTTTTTAGGCCCCCAAATCACCATTGTCATGTAAATGAACTCTTTCAGTTTTAGTTGAAAATGGTGTCGCGTAAACAGCCAATTACTGAATTCCCCATAATCTTTTGTTGACAGATTCTCATTTATGCTACCCCTGACAGAAAAATTATTGTTTTTCATATAATAGTGAGTGTCAACACACTAAAAAACTCACAAAAAAAAACAATCTTAAACACAGGACGGTCAATCAGACAATAATGCATAAAGCATCAGTCAAAATAAAACATAAAACATCCTTCTTGTGCCACTCACAGCTGACACCCATATACACAAGCCGTCCTCTTCAAACACAACCGTGATGCAAGCAGACAGGGAGGACCGAGCCGGCTTTTCAACAATGCGTGACGTATATTCTCTAAGGGTGTGGATGTCATTTATCTTCCAGATGAAAGAAACAGTGAAATATGTGTGCTTCCAAATTGGATGCCAGTTGAATTGAAGGTTGAGTACCACGAGACGCCGAAACATCCATCAAAGCCTTTGGCTGGTAATGCTGGTAGACAGTAGACATGTAATGGATGATTACATCAAAAATGCAATTTCAAAAATGTTTTGACACATTTAGAGGAAAATGACTGCAATTATTCCTGCTGGAATTTCAGATCAGCTTGATTTATCATTCAGTGTCTTGTGTAATCGTATCTCGTATGCTTAGGTGTACATTCTGCTCTGTTTATTTTGTTCGCCTCTCTCTCTCTCTCTCTCTCTCTCTTTCTTCTCTCGCTCGTTTTCCTGTCCATCTGTGGCGTTGAGATGTTGCAGTCGAAGGTTTCCTTGGTTGCAACAGAATTCTACAGTGAAATATGAACATTCCACTGTTACTACGGTCTTCAGTTCACTTAGCGATCATTTTGGAAATATCCCCCATCCACCTTAATTTTAACGTAAACGTGAGAAGGGTAATCCGTAAATTCAATGTTTTTAGCTGTACAAAACAGCTTGTTATGCTATTTGATATTGCATACTGGTATTTCTTAACATTGTTTTAATGTATTGTCTTAATTAAAATGCATTGGGTTTGTAGTGCAAATAGTTAGACCATTTAGTGCACCTTGTTATTCTTCTAGTCCTATAGTA